>CM052541.1:118743269-118830070 GCA_028533065.1 Trachops cirrhosus | reverse complement strand
GTTGTATATTTTTTCTTCCTTCTGGTCCACTCCAATGATGTGAGACCTGTCTTTCATTCCATCACTATTGGTTCTATGTGCATTTTTCTTCATTTCCCTTATTGTAGCCTTCATTTTTTCATCTAGTTTGCAACCAAAATCAACCAATTCTGTGAGCATCCTGATCACCAGTGCTTTTAACTGTGCATCTGATAGGTTGGCTATGTCTTGGTCACTTAAAAGGATGGATTCTGGGGTTTTCAATTTTTCTTCTATTTGAGCCATCTCTTTGCTGTTTTTTTTTTTTTTTTTTTTTTTTGGTCTTGTTGAGCACCTGTATTGAGGGGCAGAGCCTTAGGTGTTCACCAGGGCAGGGCACCTCAGTCACTGGGTTGTGATGCTGTATGTGGGGGCAGGGTCCAAGAAGGAACCATGGCGCTTGCTCTGCTCTCAGTAGGACCTCAGACCCTTCTGCCGCTTTCTGCAAGCTAACTGGGCCCCTCTGGTGCCAATTCCCGTGTGGGTGGGCTTATGCACCCCGAGGGACCTTCCTTTTCAGTCAGTGCCCCAAAGCTCTATTTCCCAACACTGGGACCCTGAGTTGTGCACAGTGCCTTGCTTCACAATGGCTGCCTCTCTGGGTCTGCCAGTCACCAACCCCCGGCCAGCCCGCCAGCCACCGCCGCTTGTGCGCCCAGGGTCTGCCCACTGCAATCTTGTGCACCACCCAGTTGCTCTGCTCTCCGCTCCGTGTCCCTCGCCCATCCTGACTCCACCCCTCCTACAGGTCTGGATGAACATGTCTAATTTTAACTCCTTGGGTGTCTGACTTCCATACAGTTCAATTTTCTGTCAGTTCTGGTTGTTATTTTGTTTCTATATTGTTGTTGTCCCTATCTTGGTTGTGCAAGGAGGCACAGTGCATCTACCTATGCCTCCATCTTGGCCAGAAGTCCCTAGATATATCCTTTACAGATCCAAAAATAAATTTACCAAAAGGAAGTTACATGGAAACCTTAGAAAATAGTGCTAGGAAATATATGATTTTTTTATTTTAATTGTTGTTGAAGTACAGTTTTCTGCCTTTTACTCCCATCCCAGCCCACCCCCCAGCCCTCCCCACCTACCTCCCGTTTCCACGCCCCCCCCCTTGTTTTTGTCCATGTGTCCTTTGTCCTTGTTCCTGTAAACCCTTCCCCTTTTCCCCTGAAATTCCCTCCCCTCTCTCTTCTGGTCACTGTCAGTCTGTTCTCTAGTTCAGTGTCTTTGGTTATATTTTGCTTATCTGTTTGTTTTGTTGTTTAGGTTCCTGTTAAAGGTGACATCATATGGTATTTGTCTTTCACCACTTGACTTATTTCACTTAGCATAATGCTTTCAGTTCTATCCACGCTGTTGTGAAGTGTATTCTTTAGTTTATATAAAAATAAACTTTTTAAAAAATTATTTTATTTTTGTTCAATTATACGTGTCTGCATTTTTCCCCCACCACCCCTCCTACCCCAGCCCAAACCACCTCCCTCCCTTGCTTCTATGTTCCTCCTTGGTTTTGTCCTTGTGTCCTTTATAGTTGTTCCTGAAACCCTTCTCCCCATGTTCCCCTCCCACCTCCCCTCTGGTTATTGTTAGATTGTTCTTAATTTCAATGTCTCTGGCTATATTTTGTTTGCTTTTTTCTTTTGTTAATTATGTTCCAGTTAAAGGTGAGATCATATGGTATTTGCCTTTCACTGTCTGGCTTATTTCACTTAGCATAATGCTCTCCAGATCCATCCATGCTGTCACAAAGGGTAGGAGCTCCTTCTTTCTTTCTGCTGCATACTATTCCATTTTGTAAATGTACCAGTGTTTTTTGATCCACTCATTTACAGATGGGTATTTCGGTTGCTCCCAGCACTGGGTTATTTTAAATTGTGCTGCTATGAACATTGGGGTGCATAGGTTCTTTGGATTGGTGTTTCAGGGTTCTTAGGATATAATCCCAGCAGTGGAATTGCTGGGTCAAAAAGCAGTTTATTTTTAGTTTTTTGAGGGAATTCCATACTGTTTTCCAAAGTGGCTGCATAAGTCTGCATTCCCACCAATAGTGCACTAGGGTTCCCTTTTGTCCACATCCTCTCCAACACTAGTTTGATGATTTGTTTATGATGGCCATTTTGAACAATGTGAAGTAGTATCTAATTTTGCTTTAATTTGCATCTCTCTGATGGCTAGTGATATTGAGCATCTTTTCATATGTCTCTGAGCCCTCTGTATGTCCTCATTGGAGAAGTGTCTGTTCAAGTTTTGCCCATTAAAAATAAACTTTTGATATGATTTTACCTGTGGGTAATGTTGATACTTTAAAGATTTTTAATGCATGTTTGTCTAGAAACTATTAGAAAAGATGTATTAGAATCATTTCTAATTTTTCCTGTTTATTAGACTTGTGCTCTAGGGCAACAGAATTGAAGAAATGATCTTGATTGTTTTATTGTGAAATTGGTCCTGCACTGCTGGAATTTTCACATTTCCACATATAGCTGTAAAGTGTTTTGATACATAGCTTAAGAAAACAAGTGAAAATGTCGTATTATATTACTTCTTGAACTAATGCATCAGGGAATGTAGCTGTAATACTTCATGTTTTGATTCAATCTTGAAGAAAGTTTAAATCAGAACAAGAGGAATTAGATATAATTAATTCACCAGACCATAGCAGAAAAAAAGAAGATCTCTGTCATCATATACTATAATAGGGGTACCAAAAATTTAGGATCAAGAAATAATATTATGTCTTTAGACTGTTCAGATTTAACAGGTATAGTAAAGTCTTAAATTATTTACCAGAATAAATGTAGACTCTGCTGTATATTGCATTATAATACTAAGTCTAATCACAGAGTTTCTCCTTCAATTTATTTTTTAAATTGTTCAGGTTTTCCTAAGCTTGCCATTATATATAACTTAGTAGGTATATGAGTTCATTTAATTGATTTTTATTTTTTCCATAAAAATTTAAAAGAACAACTTTTTAAAAGTCTTTAATTTTATTAATCTCTAATTTTATTTCTTATAAATTTTGCATAGATAATAGTAAAAATAAGAATAATTTAAATAGCATTTAGTGTCTTGTATAGTTCTAAGCATTTTATATATATTAAAACATTTAATGCATCACACAGCAACTTACACAATGTTAGCAAATTCTAGTCTAGTATTAAGAAATGACATCACCAAAATAGCTCTCATTAATTAGGTCAATTAACTGTATAAAAAAAATCATTCCTAGGCTGGAGTGATTCAGTGGATTGAATGCCAGCCTGTGAACTGAAGGGTCACTGGTTCCATTTCCAGTCAGGGCACATGCCTGGGTTATGGGCCATGCCCCCAATTGTGGACTTGCAAGAGGCAACCACACATTGATGTTTCTCTCCCTCTCTTTTTCCTTCCCTTCCTCATTCTCTAAAAATAAATGAATAAAATCTTTAAAAAATAAAATAATTTTTTTAAATCAAGATTTTCTAAATCTTACTGATGAAACAAGAGGTTAATATATCATTTGATTCTAATAGTGACTATTTTCTGTTGTTTTGTTTTTCATTTCCCATTTATTGAATTCATTAAGATGACATTGATTAAAAAATTGTATAGTTTTTAGGTATACAATTCTATAATACATCACCTGTATATTGTATTTTGTATTCACCCTATACTCTGTATACCCTCTTCTACCTCTCCCTACCACCTTTGCCCTCTGACAATCACCATACTGGTGTTTCTGTTCAGACACCATATGGATGTCTCTATTCACATCCCTTGTCCATTTTTTAAGTTGAATTTTTTTGGAGGTAATGAATTGTATAAGTTTTTTAAATAAATTTTGGATTATAAATTGTTATCAGAAGTATCATTGACAAGTATGTTCTCCCACTCAGTGTGTTGTCTTTTCATTTTGTTGATTGTTTTCTTCAAATAAGAGAAACAAAATGCATTCAGATTGGAAAAGATGAAGTAAAACTGTCATTATATGCAGATCACATGTTATTACATATAAAGAACCCTAAAGATTCCACCAAGAACTTACTAGAAACATAAATTAATTCAGTAAAGTAACAGGATACAAAATTAATATCCAGAAATCAATTGCATTTTTATGTACCAATAGAAGGGGAATTTAAGAAAACGACCCTGTTCACAATTGCTTAAAAAATAAAATAATAAAATACCTAGGAATAAATTTAACCAAGGATATAAAACACCTATACTTGGAAAATTATAAGACACTGAAGAAGATACAAATAAGTAGAAGCATATACCATGTTCATGAATAAAAAGAATTAACATCATTAAAATGTCCATACTATTCAAAACAATCTATGAATTCAAAGCAATTCCTATTAAAATATTGATGGCATATCTTACAGACCTAGAAAAAATATCCCAAATATTTATATAGAACCACAAAAGAACCTGAATAGTCTCAGTATTCCTGAGAAAGAAGAAAAAGATGGAAGTATCATGCTACTTGATATCAAACTATATTATAAGGCCCTATTAATCAAAACAGCATGCACTGGCATAAACAACAGACACATAGACCAGTAAATCCGAACAGAGAGCCCAGAAATAAATCTACATCTTTATATTCAAATAATATTTGACAAAGGAGGCAAAACTATACAATAGGTAAAGATAGTCTATTCACTAAATGGCATTGGGAAAATTAGACAGATGCATGAAAAAAAATGAAATTTGACAACCTTCTTATACCATACATGAAAATAAACTCAAAATGAATTAAAGTCTTAAATGTTAGACCTAAAATTTTAAAAATTAAAAAAAAAACATAGGCAGGCTAAGCTAGAGTATTTCTCATAGCAATATTTTTTTTCCTGATATATTGCCTTGGGCACAGGAAAGAAAAGCGAAAATAAACAAATGGGACTACATCAGACTAATAGTGGAACACTATTTGCACTGAGCAGCATGCATAAAATCAGGAATAATTAGATCCTGTCCTGGCTTTAGTCTTTATATTAGTTTTTAGTATTTATTTTAATTTCTCTAGTCATTTGAAACTATGATATAATGCTTCTATGTATTTACTAGAATTAAAATGTTTTCTCCCATGTAATTTAAATATTTAATTCAAGACTTCTGTTAGCTACACCTTTCTGGTTCTGTTAGAGTTTAATCAACTACATATTTTTCTGTTTGTATAGTGTTCCAATTAATCATAGAATTCTGAATGCTAAACTCAAAACTTTGTTTTGTCATTCACTCATTCAGTTATTGAAAAATATTTATGTCATCCTCTACATAATTCACCATGTTAAATGTGGAAAATGCAATACGGATAGCATAGTCATTAACCCATGTCTCCTGGAGCCATTTTCTATAATAGATACACTGTCCATTTTTTCTTGTATGGAGAATTTTGATTTCTATCAGATTTTCTATCATGAATTCTGCTGGCATTTCTTGTTTATTTTTGGATCAAGGACCAATAAAATATCATTTACCTAAGAGTTTTAAAAGACATGAATAATTAAATTGGAGTAAGGTTATCCACACTTTCCATTTTGCCATAAGAAACAAAGATTTTTCATATATATTTCTACTGAAGGGGGGATCTAACAAAAAAATTGTGTAATTCACTAGAGTTTCTAATAGAGAGGACAGAAAATATCTTAACCAGCATATTGAAAGTTTGCCAGCTATCTAGTTCCTTTATTTATTTAGGAAATATATTTATTGAAAATCGGGGAGATAAAAATATGGAGCAGACATTAAGTGCCTATAATATACAAACACAGGAAAAAAAATGATGCAAAGCTCTCCCTAATTTTTTTTCTTGTCTAAGCACTGTATATACATAATCTCCTTTAGATTTCAATGCAAATGTGTGCTGTTTTTCCATACACGCACACAGAGACACACACACACAGAAACAGAGGTATTAAACAATTAAATAACATGGCTGAGATTAATTAAATGATTCAGTTAAGATGGCAAATATATTTCGGTACCAGGACAATAACAATGAGGCATGGGAAACAAAGAGCATGAATTCAATTTATTTCTTGTAGTGACACAAAAGTTCTTTTTCTATAAGCCTTTTTAAAAAATAATCAGTGGTTTGCTAATTGTTAAGTTTATATAGTAAATATTTAGGCTCTGTAAGCAATGTGGTTGCTCTCACAACTACTCAACTCTGATGTAGCTGAAAAAATGGCAATAGATAACAAGCAAACTAATTAGCATGGTTGTATTCTTTAACACTTTATATACAAATACAAATGGGCTCCTTTTTGTCTGTGGGCCATAGTTTGCTTACTTTTACTTTGGAACTGGATCAAATATCATATGAATTTAAAATCTGATGGACATTGAGAAATCTAGCTCTCAGAAGATTGCATTGATCAGCCTACCAAATAACATGATTTCTAGCATTTTCTCATTTTAAATATTAACAGGCAAGTGGTGAGACAATTGCTGATAAACTGGCTATATTTGTCTTAGTTTCTTTGTAAAAAGCAGAAGCCAAAGTTAGAGGTTAGGTTTTAATGACTTTTGGAAGACACAGTTCCAGGGCAGTGAGACCGAGGAAAACTCAGCAAAGCAGGAATGGTAAGAAACCAAACACAGAATGATGTGTTACCAAGATGCTTACTCCTTCATAAAGAAAAAGCATTTCATGGACTAGAAGGGACTAGAGAAGAAATCATTGCATCAGAGCCTTTCTTGAAGAAAGTAGGAGATAGGGAATTTATTAGTTATTCTTTCTCTATATTGTATCCCATTGGTCAGTTTGTTCCATACAATTATAATTTTTTTGAATTACTGAATTGCATAACCCACTAGCTTAGGCCTCCTGAGGCATTAATTGATTTTTATTATCTTCCTCCTGGGCATCCATTCTGAATTTCCCAAACTTGATGAAATATTTAAACTTTTCTGAGAAGCTTGTCTGCAAAAGAAATCAAGAACCCCATCTCCTAAGGGCCTGAACCTTTAGTAATAATGTTCTTGTTGGATTATTACTGCTGAAATTCCATAGAGAGATTTTTAAGACTATCCCAAAATAGATTACTGCTGATGCTGCCCAACCTCAGGATTTTATATCACTGAAGACACCTACCTCATTGAAAGTCACCGAGTCCCATGGTCTGGCACTTAGTTTTCACTCTGGTCCAACAACGAACATGGAATTATATTTTTACATGTTGAGAAAAAGAAAATGGTATGGCCTTCTTACAGAAACTTAGGGTCATAACTATTTTTGTTTACCAAAGACTCACACACTCCTATTTCAACAGATTCCTGTAGCTTCATTAAATATGTGAATAATTTAACCCAAGTGTCATGAAAACCTGAATAGCCACCTGGAATTTACGAGGTGATCTTTTTTTCATTGGGATTCTACTCAATCCCAAAATAAGCAAACTTTTGAGTCAACTGAAAAATCATTTGTACAAGTGTTTCAAAATGTTTTCTGACTACGAATCCAAAGAGACCCATTAGGTAAGGAAAATAATGACATCCTTTACCAGAAAAAAGATATTCCCAGGTAACTCAGATGGACTTCCCAAAAATTTAACTAATAGTTGGCCCCTGAATCTTTAGGCTTTCCCCCCCATTCTCTGTCATGCATTTAATTATTATAATTTTAGGATGCTTGCTATTTATTTATAAACAATCTAATGAAAAATTTTATAAAATGACTCTGGTCATTTTATAATGACCAGAGTAGTGTTTTGTGGAATGCCAAAAATCAAGATTTCTGTAGACATTTATGAGCCAAAATAGGAGAATTAACAGCCCTGATGTAAGACTATTAAGATACATTGTTGTCCATATCTTGGAAACTTGAACTTCTGATTCTTCTAGCTTATAATTATTAATAACAAAAGATTCACTAGTTAGTTGCTTCATATAAAATACTAGAATCTCTATTTCTCTTCTCCGGGAAAGATATCAATGTGAGGCTGGGTCATGTAAGAAATGTACAAAAAGATAGGTTTAAACATGAAAATATTTTTATTAGAAAAATATGGTAATAATTGGAGGAGAGTTTGGAAGGCTGAGAATGCTGTCAGATCATGATCTAAACTGACGCTTTCAGGTTTTGATGATGGTCAGGGACTTAGAAGAAAAGTTATTAAAAATTGGTGACAGGAAAATTTGGGGAAGAGTTATGCGGATAGATCCTCTGAAGAAGCAAAGATATTTCTGTGCCCTATGTGTGTTCCCCAAAGGGTGACCTTGCAAAGGATGATTATAATGATCAAGTAGATAAGATGACCCATTCTGTGGATACCACTCAGCCTCTTTGCCCAGTCGCTCCACTCATGGCCCCATAGGTGTATACTACCACAAGATCTGCAGCACAGGCTTCCACTAAGACATACCTTGGTATAGCCATGAGTGAATGTTTAATGTAACAACAACAGAGATTGACACTGAGTCCCTGATATGGCACCACTCCCTTAGGTGATCAGGCAGACCTCTGATGGCAGATCATTTACATTGAACCACTTCCATCATGAAATGACATTGTTTTGTTCTTATTGGAATAAACACTTATTTGGATATGCATTTACCTACAACTATAGATATATTGATATGTAGATCTATGGAGATAGAGATAGTGATAAATATAGGTATAGATATACCTCCTCCTGGTTCTGTTTCTAAGGAGAATGCTGAATAAAACAGGTGTTAATAAAGAATGAAGATTAAATGAAAGCATCCTAGATCACTCTGAATCAAAACAAGATGTAGCAAGGCCGTCTGGGAGTTCTCAAGACACAGTTGGCCATTGGAAGAATGCTGTCTCTCAGGAATGAACCTGCCTTAACGTTTCTGCCATGTTCAGTTATTGAATGAGAAGACCCTGTGGCGGGGAGCATGACCTTAGTAAAATTTCAGTGAAATATTTTAGAACCTAGAGGCTGGTGCCTTTGTTCAATTAAGCTTCCTGCACTTGATCTGTGAGGTGCATTCTCACAGCTGTCACATGTGGAATATACACATGAGCTGTTATTAGAGTTGTCACTTAGATTTATTCAGTTATTCCCTCCATTATTTCCAATTATTTAGCTGGTTTGTGTAAGGACAAGGCAGGTGAATGGGTTTGTGGATTTGATATGAGTAATCATCATAATATATTTCAGTTCTTCTGATTTCTCATCTTGATATGTAAATGGACAAATACAAGGGTTTCATCCTGTGTCTTCCTTTCATAATGTTCATAATCCACATTTCATGGACTCATATAAATGTTCTGCCAGGTACTTAGTATATCTTTCTCAGGTATATATTTTGTATTGGTGGAGATAACTATAGATGTGGTAGGCAGATAAATTGGACCTACCTGGCTTCTTATATTCTGAAACTTAATAATGGGAAAGCAAACTTCCATGACAGCCTCCCCAATCTGCCAAACAGGCATAGACTAAGAAACAGCCACAGCTGACCAGCTCACAGTTACAATGCCTCTCTAAATGAGGCATCCTTTATTGCTTCAGTAAACTGAGTATCCTAGCCAAGTCATCTGTTCTCAGATTCTTGGGTCAGTCTTTTGGTCCCATCTTGCATATTGGATTCATTCTAACATCCTTTCTTTCATAGAACTTCCAAAATAGGCCAAAAATTTCTGAAATCTCTACTTAATTTCCTTTCAATTATTGTTGATTCTCAATTATGAGGAATTATCCCCTTAGGACCAGCCAAAGTAGCCTTGCTAAATTAAAGGAGATGTTCCCTTGTTAATGAAAATTCTCAGAGACCTATCTTTACATCCCACTTCTTCATATTCTAATTCCTGTAAATTTATTTTAATGTGATCCTGAAACTTTGCTTTATAGGCTTTTTTGGAGGAGGTGTGGCATTTGCACTAGCCTATTAGGGCAAAAGTTCATTACTTGACATGAATTATCAGTCTAGAGACAATCAGGGATGGGGTGAAGTAGGTACTGAGGAGAACAAACATCCTGTAAATGTGGGATTAATATGTGATCTATAAGCAAAGGGAGCTTTTATCTTTGGTTAGGGATGAAAGGCAATTAGTTTGAGGAGGAAGAATAGATTACAAAGATACAAATCCTGCCTTTAAGGTGTTTTCAGTCTTATAGTTACATTACATAATTATAAAATGCTTTTGTTTCTAAACATATTCTTGTTTCTGGATTCATTTATTTTTATAACACCTGTGCTTTAGGTGGAGGTTGTAACTATTATATAGAAAAGGAAACACAAGGGAAATTAAATTGTTGATGTCAGAGCTAATCTCCATCCCTTAGACAAGGAGATTACAATTCCCACATCTTCATAGTTACCCAAAAGTTTCCTACTGGGGTTTGGAGAATCAAACGCTCAAATCATCAGAGAACTGGGAATATTATTGACAGAGATCATAGGTTAATAATGTTTATATTACATTTAAAATAGAAAACCTTAGATCACCAAGTTGAACTTAACATTCAGTGTAGTAATTTCTTTTATAATATTGTTGGGGAACATTTAGCTTCTTTTAGCAAACTTCCCATAATATAAAGCTTATTACCTATTAATGTATACTATCCCTAATTTATCTAAATAATTGCCAGCTACCTATCATCTACTAATAGATAAAACTTTTTAAGAAAATCTAATATGACAGGTACTTTCTTGGGTTTTGATGCATTATATCAAAAAATGATATTTTTCCTCCTCTTAGTATATATATTTGAAGATTCCATTTACATTTGGTTGAAAACATAGTTCCCAGGATGTAATAGTACTCAAACTAAGTATTGAAATGATTTTCAATGTGAAATGTAAGATACTAGATTTAACTTTGATTTTCATGTTGTTATTTTTTTAAATATTACACTTCAATGTTAAACCAAATTTTTGATAACTGGAAGATCTAAGGAAAGATTTTAAAAAAGAATTACTGGTAGAATATGAAAAGTTCAGTTCCTATCCAAAATTTCAGAATTCATTAGATTTTCAGCACACCTGCACAAAAGGTGTGAAAAATATGTGAGAATGATTACAAGTAAAGATAAAATTAAGTGAAATACATATTCAATAGTCTTACAGAGAAGATTGGATTGTTTATATGCAATATGCAGATTGGATAATAAAAATTAGCAATTATATATTTTGAAAGCAGGAGGGGTATAAATCTTAAAATATATATGCTAGCATGTGTTTTGGTACATATATATTCATATATATTTCAAAAATTAAGAACATTCCCCACAAAATGCTTTCACTAATTTAATATTTAGTTTATAGTTATAAAAACAGATGTTCTATTCCTATAGAGCAATATAATTTCTCACAGATGTCAGAATAGGTAGGTTTTTATATTCTCTTTACCAGAAAATCACTATAAGCTTCAGATAAATAATTTAAGTATAGTAAAATTTAAAGCTGAGATTGTAGATTTATAGTTCCTGTTTTATAGGTGATTCCTGAGTAACAATTTTGCAAGTGATAAGAGAAGTATAAAATAGTATTAGTATTAGATAAAATTATTCTAAATGTTATAATTCTATATTCAAAAAGAAGACCTGAAAGAAATGTATAAGTAAATTTGTCCCAAATTCTATACAGTAAACTCAATTAATAACTAAAAAGTTAGTTGTATTATTATTATTTCACTTACTTTGTTCATTAAATTTAAATATATTTTATTTAACATATGTTATATGTCAAGGACACTGCTAGACACTGGAAACATGGAAATATTAAGGTAAAGAGGAGAGATTAGAATCCCTGCCCTTATATAGCTTGAGGACTTTGGGGAACAGACTGGCATTAAACAAAAATATTTATAATCTTCTAATAATTATTGTGATAAGTACCATGTCTTAGTGAGTTGGGCTACTATAATAATACACCACAAACTGAGTCATGTAAAAAAATATTTAATTCTCCCAGTTCTGGAGGCTAGAAGTTCAAAATCAAGGTGCAGCAGATTCACTGTCTAGTGAACGTCCTATTCCTGGCTTGCCGATGGCTGTCCTCTTACAGTATCCTCCTATGACTGGGAGCAGGAGGGCACTGGAGAGCATTATCTGGTCTTGTCCTCTTCTTGTAGAGAAACTACTCCCATCGAAAGGGCTCTACCCTCCTAACTTCATGTAAACTTAACTATCTTCCAAAGGCCTCATTTCTAAATACCATTACCTTGGCACTTATGACTTCAACATACCTGTTTTGGGAGGCCACAGACATTCAGTTGATACCATATGCTGAAAAACTGGAGGAATGGATACTGTAAATTTAGTCAATTAAATTAATCACTTTTAACACTTATAGAAATTGTTCACTTTCCTTAACATTGACATTTTTTTCTCTGTTGTGGGGCAGTTTGTTTTCTAAATTTCTTATTTTTTAAATTTAATCTTTATTGTATTTTTCCATTGCCATTTAGTTCCCTTATGCTCCCTTCCCCCCAGCAATTACCACACTTTTGCCCATGTCCATGTGTCCTTTTTTTCTTTTTACTCAATCCCTCCACTCCCTAAACTCTCCCTTACTGGCTGTCATCCTGCTCTACATCTTTGAATCTGTTCCCATTTTCCTTGTTAGTTCAGTAGTTCATTAGATTCTACATATGAGTGAAATCATACAGTATTTGTATTTCTCAGACTTACTGATTTCACATAGCATAATGTTCTTCAGGTCCATCCATAGTGTTTCAAAGGGTAAAATTTTCTTCATTTTTATGGCCAGTTAGTATTTCATTGTATAAATGTCCCATAGTTTTATCCACTCATCAACTGATGGACACTTGGGCTGCTGCCATATCTTGGTGATTATAAATAACACAGCAATGAACATAGGGATACTTCTTTTCTTTTGAATTATGTGTTGGGTTCCTTTACATATATTTACAGAAGTGGGATCACTAGGTCAAAAGACAGATCCATTTTTAAATTTTTGAGGTATCTTTGCACTGCTTTCCACAGTGGCTGCACCAATCTGCATTCCCACCAACAGTGCAAAAGGGTCCTACTTTATCCACATCCTTGCCAGCATGTGTTGTTTGTTGACTTATTTATGACAGCCAATGATCATATCTCATTGTGGTTTTAACTTGAATTTCCCTGATGGCTAGTGATGTTGAGAAGCTTTTCATCTGTCTACTGGCCATCTGTATATCCTCTTTGGAGAAATGTCTATTCAGGCCATTTGCCCATTTTTTAATTGTGATTTTTATTTTTTGGTGTTGAATTTTGTTAATACTTTGTAAATTTTGTGTATTAACCCTTTATCAGATGTATCAGTGAGTATGTTCTACCTTTCTGTGGGTTGTCTTTTTATTTTGTTAATAATGCCATTTGCTGTTCAAAAACTTTTAATTTGATGTAGTCCCATTTGTTTATTTTTACTTTTGTTTCCCTTGTCTGGGGAAATACAACTGATAAAAAAATTGCTGAGCAATGTCTGAGATTTTGCTGCCTATGTTTTCTTCTAGGATTTTTATGGTTTTGGGTCTAACATTTAAGTCTTTGATCCAATTTGAATTTATTCTTGTGTGTGGTGTAAGGAGGTGATCTAGTATCATTTTTCTGTATGTATCTGTCCAATTTTCCTAACATAATTTATTGAATAGACTATCTTTAGCCCATTGCATGTGTTTGCTTCCTGTAAATATTAATTGACTATAAAAGCGTGGGCTTATTTCTGGGCTCTCTATTCTGTTCCAGTGATCCATATGTCTGTTTTTATGTCAGTACCATACTATTTTGATTGTTATGGACTTACATTATAGTTTGATATTAAGTTGTGTGATACCTCCAATTTTGTTCTTCTTTGTCAGGATAGCTAATGTTATGTGGGGCCTTTTGTGGTTCCATATAGATTTTTTAAGTATTTGTTCTAGATCTAGAACAAATCTAGATCTAGAACAAAACTAGATCTAGATCTAGTGAAATATGTCATTGGGACCTTGATATGACTTGCATTGAACCTATAGATAACTTTGGGTAGTATGGACATTTTAATGATGTTAATTCGTCCTATCCATGAATATGGCATGTGCTTCCACTTACTTGTATCTGCTTCAATTTCTTTTCTTAGTGTCTTATAATTTTCTGAGTACTCGTCTTTTATATCCTTGGTTACATTTATTCCTAGTTATTTCATTCTTTTCAAAGCAATTGTGGATGTGATTATTTTTATAATTGCCCTTTCTGTTAGTTTGTTATTGGCATGAAAAATTACAACTGATTTCTGGATGTTAATTTTGTATCCTGGTACTTTATTTAATTCATTTATCAGTTCTAGTAGTTTCTGGTGGAATCTTTGGAGTTTTCTATGTAAAGTATCATGTCATCTGAAAATAAATACAGATTTACTCCTTCCTTTCCAATTTTGATGTCCTTTATTTCTCATTTTTGTCTGATTACTGTGGCTAGGAGTTCCAGTACTATGTTGAATAAGAGAGGTGAAGGTGGGTATCTCTCTATTGTTCCTGATCTTAAGGGGAATGCTTGTAGTTTTTGTCTGTTGTATGACACTGGCAGTGTGTTGTCATATATGATCTTTATATGTGTTTAGGTGTGTTCCCTTGTATTCCTACTTTGCAGAGAGTTTTTATCATAAATTGATGCTGGATTTTACCAAATGTTTTTCTGCATCTATTGATGTTATCATGTGGTTTTTATCCTTCTTTTTTTTATGTGATGAATCACATTTATTGACTTGTGAATGTTGTACCAACCTTGAATTACTGAATAAATGCCACTTGATCATGGTATATGTACTATTTGTTGCATTGCTGTATTCAGTTTGCTAATATTTTGTTGAGGATTTTAGTATCTATGTTCATCAGAGATATTGGCCCATAATTTTCTTTCTTTGTAGTATCTTTATCTGGTTTTGGATTTAGGGTAATGCTGGCCTCACAAAATGATTTGGGAGCTTTCCTTCCTCTGGAATTTTATGAAATAGTTTGAGAAGGAGAGGTATTAGTTCTTCTTGGAATGTTTAGTAAAAATCACCTATGAAGTCATCCAGTCCAGGGCTTTTGTTCATTGGAAGTTTTTTGATTACTGCTTCAATTTTACTAGGTGTAATCTATCTATTCAGATTCTCTGATTCTTCCTGATTTAGTTTTGGAAGATTGTATGTCTCTAGGAATTTATCCCTTTCATCCAGGTTGTCTAATTTGTTGGCATAGAGTTGATCATAATATTTTCTTACAATCCTTTGTAATCTTTTGGTGTCAGTTATTTCTTCACTTTCACTTCTAATTTTGTTTATTTGGGTCCCTTCTTTTTTTTTTCCTCATGAATTGGTTAAAGATTTGTCTAGCTTATTTATCTTTTCAAAGGACCAGCTCTTGGATTCATTCAACTTTTGTACTTTTTTAATACTCTATTTTGTTTATTTCTGCTCTGATCTTTATTATTTCCTTCCTTCTACTCAGTCTGGGCTTTGTTTGTCATTTTTTTCAAGTTCCTTTAAGTGTGAAGTTAGATTGTTTATTTGAGCTTTTTCTTGTTTGTTTGTTTGTTTTTTAGAGACAGGCCTGAAATGCTATGTATTTCCCTCTTAGGATTGATTTCATGGTGTCCCACAGATTTTGTATTGTTGTGTCCTCATTTTCATTTGTTTCAGGGTATCTTTTGATTTCTTCCTTGATCTCATTATTGACCCATTCATTGTTTAATAACATGTTATTCAGCTTCCATGTCTTTGAGAGTTTATCAATGTTCTTCTTGTGACAGATTCTAATTTCATAGCATTGTGGTCAGAGAAGATGCTTGATACTATTTTGATCTTCTTAAATTTATTAACACTTGTTATTGCCCTAACATGTGGTCTATCCTAGAAAACATTTCATGTGCACTTAAAAAGTATTTAATTATGCTGCTTTGAGGTGAAATACTCTGAATATATCAATTAAATCCTTTTCATCTAGTGTGTCATTTAAGTTCACTGTCTCCTTGTTGATTTTCTGTCTGGAAAATCTATCCATTGAAGTCAATGAGGTGTTAAAATCCCCAGCTATGACTTTTTTTCAGTCAGTCTCTCCCTTTATGTCCATCAAAAGTTGCTTTACGTATATAAGTGCCCCTATGTTGTGTGCATAATTGTTTACTGGGGTTAAAACCTCTTGTTGTGTTGTTCTCTTTATCATTATGTATTGTCCTCCTTTGTCATTCAGTACAGCCTTGGTTTTCAAGTATTTTATCAGATATACTAGTAAGTACTGCTTCCCCACCTTTTTTCTTTTCCTTTTGCTTGAAACATCTTTTTTCATCCCTTTACTTTTAGTTTTTGTGTATTCTTCGAACTAAAATGGCTCTCTTGGAGGCAAAATGTTTATGGGGCTTGTTTTCTTATCCATTCAGCTACCCCAAGTATCTTAATTGGAGCATTAAGCCATTTATATTTAATGTAATTATTGATCAATACATATGTACTACCATTTTATCATTAGACTGTTTTGCTCTGTTTTTTTCCTTTCTCCTCCTCCTCCCCCTCTTTCTCCTCCTCTTCTTCTTCCCTTCTTCTTCCTCTTCTTCTTCAATCAAGCCCTTTAACATTTGTTGCTATACTGGTTTGGTGTTAAAAAAACTCCTCTAGCTCTTTTTATTGTATAGGAAGCTCCTTATTTCTCCTTCTACTTTAAATGATAGCCTTGCTGGGTAAAGTAGCCTTGGTTGTAGGTCCTTGCTTTTCATCACCTTGAATGTTTCATTGCTACCCACTCCCTTATGGCCTGAAATGTTTTTGTCAAATAATCAGATGATAGTCTAATTAGTGCTCCCTTGTAGGTAACTGCCTACTTTTCTCTTGTGGCTTTCAGGATTCTCTTTTTGTCTTCAAGCCTTGTCATTTTAATTATGATGTGTCTCATTATAGGCCTCTTTTAGTCCAACATGCTTGGTACTTTCTGAGCTTCCTGGACTTGTGCGTCTTTCTCCTTTATAATATAGGAAGTTTTGGTCATGATTTCTTCATATAGATTCTCTGTCTCTTGATTGGTCCCTTTTCCTTCTGGTATCCAGTGATGCAGATATTGTTACACTTCATGTTGTTCAGAATGATTCTTAAAATGTTTCTTAAAAAATGTTTCTTCATTTTTAAATTATTTTTTTTCTTCTGCTGTCCTGATTGGTGTATGTTTTCTACCTTATCTTCCAAATCACTAATTCCATCCTCTGCTTCATCTAACCTACTGTTTATTTCTTCCAGTGTATTATTTATTTCCGATATTTTATTAATTTCTGACTGGTCTTTTTTATGGCTTCTATGTCTTTTTTTTATGTTTCATGTTAAGTATCCTTATAATCATTACTCTAATCTCTCTATTTGATAAATCACTTTCCTCCATTTCATCTAGTTGTTCTGGAGAATTCTCATGTTCTTTCATTTGGCGTCTGTTTCTTTATCTCTCCATTTTGGCTGTATCTTTGTACTTTCTGCCTTGATGTTTAAACTAATCAGTTGTTAAGCTAATCAAACTGAATTCAGCAGCCTGTCATAAGCACAACAGGGCAGGGCAGAGTAATTCCTTTGGGTGGGCTATTGCTTCTGCTCAGACTGATGCCACTTGGAGAGGGATGCCCTGAGAGAGATGGCTTCTGCAGTGTGGTGGATGAATCAGCACAGGGAACCTGGTGGCTATCTTCAATTTTCTCCCCAGAGGCAGCAACCCCAGATTCTCCTCAATATCTCTAGTCCACTCTGCCTTCCCTCTGCCAGAACCCAGGGTAAGTGGCTACAAATAAAATGTTGTGTGTTGAACGTTTCAGAGCCTTTATGCATTTCCAGCCATCTGTCTCTGGCAGACAGAAACCCTGCTGCCTTTCACAGCTGGATGTTATCTGAGGTCCTTTCCATCTCTGGTGCTATAGGCTGGGGAGCCCAGCTTGAGGTTTAGTTCCCACACTTCTCAGGGGGAAAACCCAAGTCATGGAAATATTCCTCCAGAACTTCAGCTGCAGCCTGAGAGAGTCCAACCAGGCCTCTGGAGCCTCCACTCTACTCCCTACCAATCATGAAGTGGTTTCTTCTGGCTGTTTTTAGTTATAAGGCTTCTCTCCAGCTAGTGTCAGTTGGTTATTCAGGATGACTTCTCTACAATTTAGTTTTAATTCCAGATTGGTCCTGGGAGTATTAGTGTAGCTTCTGCTTACTCCTCTGTCATCTTGGACCTTCAATATGGACATTTTATGTGAACTTTCAGATACATATGACTATATAAATTAGCCTAAAAAATGGTAAAGGTAATTTTAAAGAAACTGGGTTATTTGACTTTTCCAATTTTATATATACTATTTTACAAAACAAAAATATCAATAACTTTCTATTTGAAAGGTCAGAGATATCAAAATATTTTATGATTTATATCATTTATTTATCACAATAATTATATGGGATAAAACAATCACTGCCTTCATTTCATAGATGGAAAAACTGTTTTAATTTATTTAATTTATTAATTTATTTTAATTTATTTTAATTTATTAGTATGGGGGAGGTAGAAAAGATGGAAAGAGAGGATACCAAATTTGTAACTGGACATTTGATTCCAGAGTTCCTGTGCTTAAGTACTACAGATTTTAGACAAAACACATGCATGTATGAAAAGGTAGTCATTCTGTATCCTATTTTTTACATCTATTAAATGAAAGCCCTTTTCATTGTCTTATGTCAGAAAACTTTGATAAGAGGCTCAAATCTAAATACGCATAAACAAATCATATTTTTCTCTTCATTGTAGCATATATATTACTATATACTTTAGAGTTAGGAGTGATAGAAAAAAGTGGTAACTCTTGCAAACAGAATATTGGAACATATGAATCCCAGTAATCATTAGCAATAATTTTATTTGTGTCCCCAAATCTCTGATCCTGAGTATGGTGTAAGTCATCCTTGATCTTTAATTATTTCTCCAATTATAAAGAAATGACACCAAAATATGGAGAAAATAACAGAAGACAGTAATGTGTTATGTCTAAGAATATTTTGATGTGCAATTAGTACTACAATCAGAATACCCTTTGTCTAATGAAATTGTCATTTTGTAAAATTGGTGATCCACACTGATAATAACAAGTGGATAGGATAAGTATTTGCAAACAAAGGAATTGAACTTGCTTAGAAATACTATGTGTAGATTAGACATTACAATAACTCTGAGATGAGTTCATCCTTCTTGTCTATTGTGTACATACGTGTGTGTGTTTGTGTATGAAATAGTATGTGTGTATGTGTATAAGCTTCTCATTACATCCTAAAGAAAATTATCCTGTCCAACCCATGTTTGTAGTTTAACCATATCCATGTTATAGTTGTTACAAAAATATACTATATTTAAATATCTACATCCATGTATTCTGTAAAAATTACATTAGATTTCTCTCCTTTTTGTTATAAATTATTTGTGTGTCTTAATTGGTTTAAAACAAAGTAGCTAGGGGATAGTGATGTATATCCAACATAATTCAAATATATAAAGTATTGCATCAGAAAAATGATAGACTAGGAAAACCAAGACCCTCCTTCCCAACACAAACACAATTCAGCAACAATTCACAAAAAAATTATCTTTGTGAATATTTCAGAAATGACTGTAGAGGTTCCTGTACCCCAAGCATATGTGAAACTAGACTTGTTGAAGCTGGAAGGGAGATTTGGGACATTCTCTCACCAGCGTTCCTATCCCTGGTGCAGCACCATATAATCAAAAAGAGTAGTTAGATCCCAGCTTCACCTAAGAAAGGAAAAGGTTTGGTTCACACGTTTAGTGTCCATATTCTATTGGGGCCCTCGGATTGTATGGTGCCCACCCATATCTGCTTTTCTGCTTGTGTTAATCCAAATGCTAATCTCTTCAGAAACACCTTCACAGTCACACCTCAAAATAATAAGATATCTGCTTATTCCTTGGTCCATTCAAGTGGACACACAAAATTAGCCATCATAAATATTGCCTTTATTATCTTATAGAAAGCATGACGGCAGCATATAGTGTTAGAGCAAAAAGCTGCATGAAACATTGTATAATCTAAGCTTTTTTCTTTCCTAGTAAAAGAGTGAGTTCTCTAACTAGTAAGTGGGGTACTCTGACTTGTAAGTAGCAGGGTCGGAACCAGAATCTAGTTCCACTGTTTCTTTCACCAACTCATGGTTCCTTTACACCATATTGTCTCCAAAAAATTAGTTCTGGTGGGGAGAATTTTAAGCAAGTTATGGTGAAAGAGGAAGTGATAACAATATGCATTCTTTTACTTTTTCATACCCTCATGTATAAAATGCAGATAAATAATTGTAGTAATTTTAAAGGTTGAAGACTGAAAGAACAAAGCTTGAAAAACTTTACAGCTTAAACCTTCAATAAAATGTTAACTCTTTTTCTGACACCTTTAAGAGATTATTTCCTTCTATTCTGTGATTTTAATTTTCTTTTATCTTTGCAATTTCTCCTGAAAGACAAATTATCATTCATGATACTTCTGATAGTTGCTTGCATGCCCTAATTTCCCTTTCAATTGTTAAGGTAACATTTCTAGGAAACTTAAATTCACTATGCTTAAAAATGCTTTAGTGTGTGTCTGAATTATCAGGGACTCTTGCCTACCTATAGGCCTAACTACTTAGAAGTAGACACATGTGCATAAGAAATGTGCTTTCACATCTAGAATGTATCTGTCTATAAATAGAACATTTCCCCATATTTGTGGGCAGATACTCATTTGGTATGTCACCTCTTGTAAAATTTAAATAATATTTGCCAGAATTGTGCCAGAGATTTTGTTATATATCATCTCATTGAATGGTTTCAGTATAGTAATGCCTTAAATCTTCATCCTTCTTTAATTCCTTCTTTTCTCCCTCTCTCACTTTCTCCCTTCCATTGTTCCTTCTTTTCTTTTTGCCTTTTTTTTCTATAGTGATTCAAAAAATATTTTTCAGCCTTAGTATGTGTCCAGGAATGTAACATATTTACAATGTAGTATATTTGCACCCCAAGTGTTTTAGAATACTTCTGCAAATATTCCTATAATTAAAATTATCCTGCAATGTATTTAATTCTTCATATTTATACCTATAAAATATCTATAAGGCATAGCAGGTAACTGTAGATATTAATGTCTAAGTGTGCCAAGGGAAGTTGTATGAAAATTTTACAGGTTACATACCTGAAGGTAACCAGTGTATTAGAGTGGTTCTGAATCCTCAGCTTCTCACATATGAGCTATGTGCTCTTAAATGACTTATTTGATGATGCTGACACCAGGTTTTTTCAACTTTAGATTGGAAAAATAATGCCTACCTGGGAAGACTAAAAATAATTTCCCTATTGTGCTTAGGACATGTGGTTTTCTAAATATATATAACAAATTTTAATAATAAATACATGCTGTAAGTACACATTAAAAAGTAAGTAATTTTAATTAATAATTTTTTCTGGTTTAAGATAGACTTATTTATAGAGTAGTTGGAGTTAAATTTCTCTCTAATATATAAAAATACCATTTACTGTTAGTAGGAAAATAAACAGGTATGTTATTTTTCTACAGTTCTTTCAAGTAATGTCATGCTTAATATATTTTATTGCAAAAAATAAAAATAAAAACAGCACAGTCTAATTACTGTTTGTCAATTTCATTTAATGACTGCCAGAATGCAATTGTAATCTTTGTAGAGAAGAAGTTAAAATCATATCCTTAACGAATTATAATGAAAGTTTTTCTAATTCACAAATAGAAACACTAGCTTGTAAGTATTTTAAGTAGAGTTAAAAAATGTTCTATAATTTAACCTGAAAAAAAAACAAGAGGCAAATGGGGAGTATCATGTTCATCATCCAATACTTTTTGCATCATATTTCTCAATGGAATAAAGAAGTCATTCATTGAATGAAATAATTGCTTTGAGTAACATCATTTTATAATTAAATAACATAAATTTCTAAATAATGCAAACACACACACACCTACCTTTTTTGGTACATCTAAAGAATGTCATATGCCATACTTCAAGTATTAATCATTGAAAAATTTAGAACATCAGAGAACAAGGTTTGTGATAGGAAAAAAAGAAAGAAAGTAAAAGGTAATATACAAACAACTAAAAATAAGAATTATATTGGATTTTTCATCCAAAAAATGAAGGAAATGAAATAATGCTTTTCCTGTAAGAAAATAACCTTCAGTCCAGTACTCTATACTCAGACAAAATATAATCAAAATCATGAATCTAATGATGTTTCCTGACATTTGAGCTTTTAAAATTTGTTTCCCCTCTACCTTTGCTGAGACACCTACAAGAAAATGTTCTCCACACAGACGCAGGATCACGTTGAGAAATAGCATGCATGGTTCAGGAAACGAGGTGCAACAGAAAAGTGAGGCAAATGGAACAGGCAACATTATGTGACAGAAAGTACCAAAAGGAAAGCTGGGCTCGCATCTGGAAAGAAGCCAGTTCAGATCGCAGAGATCAAAGATGGAAGTCTACAGAGAGGCAACAAACAAACGAACTGCTGTATTTCACCATATTTTCAGGATTTTTATATTAAGTTCAAGGGCTTTGAGAAAAAGTAGATAAATTGGACATCAAATTAAGGTCTGCTTTGTAAAAGATTATTAAATTCTCATTGACAGAATGAGAATTTAAACCACAGACTGGGAGAAAATATTTGCACATAATATATCTAGCAAAAGATTTGTATCTAGAAATAGAAAGCACTCTCAATATTCAATAATAAGAAAACAAAGGGTCCTAATAAGAGTAGGCAAAACTTCTGAAGAAACACTTAACCAAAGTGCATAGAAATATAGCAAAAAAACATTGGACAGATGCTCCAAATCATTAGTAATCAAACCACAGTGAGATATATGTTTGACTAACTGAAATGAAAGAGACTGCTTATACCAAATTTTGTAGATATTTTGGAATAACTGGGACCTCAAGGAACTGCTGATAGAAATACAAAATGGTAAAACAACTTTGGAGAATGTTTGGCAGTATTTTTTTTTTTTTAAGATAAACATGCACCAGACATCTGGATCATCCATTTTACTCTGTATCATCCATTTTACTCCTAGGAATCCAGATATGATCTAAAAAGTGTATGTCCACAAAAGCCTTCTAATTAAATGTTTATAGGAGCTTTATTTATATTAGATAATACCTGGAAACACCAATCATCATAATCAGGTAAATGGATAGACAATTTGTGGTATATCCATATAATGAAGTACTACTTAGTAGTTACTCATAATAAAAGTATACAAAATCACTTTCTTGCATAGTTTACAGTGAGCAATATATCTGTAAAAAGCAAGTAAAAAATCAGTAAAATTCATTGTAGACTTTGGGTTACAGCTCCAACATATAAAGAACCTGGAAATTTTAATTTTCATCCTCATTGCAAGATAAAGCTGAGCAAAATAAAAATCAATGGCTTTTCTTAAACCCACAGAAAACTAAGTTTGCAGGGCAAACTGCCACCTTGGATTCTGGAGAGATAGATGAATGGAGAAAGTCATAGCACATATCTTGAAGCAAAAACACTGGAGGCATAAACTGATATGAACACTTAAATGGGAATTTCATTGAATTGTTGGTGATGTGAGCTAAGAGCTCTTGGGAACCTTAGTCTTAGTTTGTCCCCCACACATTCATGGGCTTTACTTTGAGAACATTCACCAAGTTCTTATAGTAAAAATCAGACAATGATCCAATTGGGACCCAGGCAAAAGAATGGGAAGAGTCATCCTTTTGAAATAAATGCAGGTTTTCTTTATAAGAAAATCTTCCCCACCAGTGGGAGTTTTACTTGAATCTTGTCTCAGAACAATGGGTAAGGACATTCTTCACACTTCAGGCTTCTCTAGCCTTTCTTTCTCACCTAGGAGGAGGAAGTTATATGAAGAAGATCACTTGTAAGAGCCACAGTCTGGAGACACAGACCCTTTAGAAAATTTAGATTTAACTTGAAGTGAAGAGAATGCTTGTCCACACTTACACCAAACCAATAGGAATTCAAAAGGAGAATAGTAGATTATAGCTAAAAAGGGTGAAAGATACAAATATTTCTTGGGATGAGTATTTAAGAAAATCCAAAGTCAAGAAGCAAGTAAAACACAAAGACACTAAAGGAATTTGAAGTCACTGATACCTTAGCCACAGGTACAGCAAATACTCACCCATGCCCCAGTAAGATTACCATGGATTCTCACACTAAAGGTCTATTTATCTCAGCACATTATGTGTTGTGTACACAAAAATCTGCTGTAAATGATAAAGATTCAGGTTAAAAGTAAAGAGATTTGGAAAAATGTATTATATTGCCACTAATTCAAAAAAATGCTAGAGCAGCTATATTTATAGAAAAAGCAGTCTTTAGAGCAAGGAAAATGATCAGAGATAAAGAGTACTAGATAATAATAAAGGAGATAATTCTCCCAGAAGACATACTTATTCTTAATGAGTATGTACCTAAGGACAGTATGTGAAAAGATTTTAGGCAGTAACTGATAATACTGACAGGAAAAATAATAAACCCACAATTTTAGTTGGAGATATCAAATACCCCTGTCAATCATTGCTATGTCAAACAGGCAAAATCCTAGTAAAGATACGGTTGACAGTTTCAGGACTATCATGCAGCTTGACCTAATTGGCATTGACAGAATACCCCTTCCAACAACAAAATACACATTTTCTCTTTGTTTGACTATACATGGAACATTCACCAAGACAGATCACATTCTAGGCCCTAAAACACAGCTGAACAAATTTACAAAGTTGGAAAGTATGCAAAATATGTTCTCAAATCATAATAGATCAAAACTAGAATTATGCATCAGAAAGATACTTATAGGTGTTCAAATATTTATAAATTTAACAATTCACTATTAAGTAGCACATCAATTAAAAAAGAAGTCTCAAGACAAATTTAAAATATTTTAAACTAAGTGGAAATTAAAATATACCTTACCAAACTTTGTGGGATGCAGAACAATGCCTTTGTAAATTAAAAATTGAGTTACAAATTATTATACTTATCTTTTGGGTCCAAATTATAGTTTTTTATTCCAGTATGTATCCATATGTGATGCTTATAATAATTTTGTTCTAATAAAATTCAATGCATTTTATATTCAGCATGTATAGATGCAAATTGACCTTATAGAAATTTTCTGGGTTTTTATTTCTGACTTCTTTTTTATTTATTTAAATTTGCTTGAGATGGAAATGTAAAACATCAAGTCACTTTCTCTTAAAAAACATAAATGCACAATAATTAGAGACCCAGAGAGAAGCATGGGATGAGCCAGGCAATAATATGAGCTCACATCTGCAGCTAGTCTAAAAATATCACACACACCTAATTCTTCAATACAAATGTATTTTTTTCTTAGCATTTCCATGTGGAAATAAATTTGTGACTGTGTTTGTTTAAACCCATTTACTACTTAATTTTTTATTTTGTCGTTTCAACTAGGCTGCTGGGAAAATAATGCACTGTGCAGTTTGATACTACTATAATTTTGTGATTTTACTGCCACAAAAGTATTTTAATATTGCCTAATGATCCTTCCATTTTGTCTTAATTTACATTCTCATATTTTCTTCACTCTTCACTTCAAATCTTGTCCAATATTGTCCCTCAAAACTCACCATCTCTACCAATCACCTCCTATTTCGTAGTGAAAACAGACCTCACAGGATAAATTCCTTAAGTTCCTGAAGTTCCAAAGTCACAACCTTAATAATCTACAATGATCTTGCTTCTTCTCTCCTACTCTGCACTGTGTTCATTGCTGTTTATGTTATTCCATACTTATGATATCCCTATGTATCCTTTGTTTGTTATTTAAAGAAGATCAAGTCTTTCACATTTTAGGACAAACTTCCAACAACTTTACATACATATTGAAATATAAAAATATATGATTAGTATGATCAGATTTAGAATTGCAGCCCACCTTCTCTTCTATGGTCATCTGTGTGTATACCATTGATATCTGGATACTTCTATAAGAAAATCATTCAGAGGGGCTTCAAATTTAATATATGCACGTATGATTCTGACATACCATCTCCCTTATCATTTTGTTCCTCATCTGTTCCTCCTGGGTTTCGTTCTCTCTCCTTAGCTCAACAGCCTTCAAGATTAGTGTTATTGCCTTCCCCACATGTCTAAACTCTCCCAATTGTACCTACTAGTATGTACATTCCTCACTCTGCAAAAAATTGATGCCATTAAGATAAATAATGCTCTTGTTAATCTCCCACATAAAATCTTCAAGAAGTTCTCCATTGCCCTAACATAAAATGTAAGCTCCTTTACTGACAATGCTTGCCCCTCTTGATATGCTACCTAAATCATAAGCTTATATTTTATGATAATTTATTTTCCCTCTGTATTAAAAGCTCAACTTCTCTTCTTCAAAGATAACCAGTGTCACACCCATCTCAAAATCTTAGCTAGACCTCTTCTCCTGGCATTCCCCTTCTGAGTAATTTTCTCAGATGATTCCATTTCATTGCCCAAGCTCACCCTTTTTTCCTATTAAATGTACTGGCTATGTGTTTTTAGAGTTCTCTAGACTATTTTTTTATAACAAATTGGTAATACTCCTTTTCTAGTAATCTCACTCCTTCATTAAGTTTTTAGTTCTTTATATCGATATCTAATTTCACTTGGTCATTGATGAATTCCTAGTACCTAGCATATTTCCATGCATATAGATTAGAATCAAATAGATTTGTTTTATGTACTCTTTACATTTTAGCAAGCTTATTATTTTAAATTCAGAATGTATGATTAATATATTTCAAATGAACTTGATTATATAGAAATTTAGTTTTAAGAAAGTTATAATTTAACCTTTTCTGTGTACATATTAATGTAATATATTACTTATGCAACTTCATATTTTTATAGATTTCTAACACCCACAACTAAATTTTCAAAGAGGTAATTTATAGCTCAAATTTAATTTCTACCTGATCTAAAATACCCATTAAGATATTGGACTTACCATAAATATTTAATATTAATATCAAGTTAATTATATGTTACAATGGTTTAAAATGTTTATTTTAACAATGTTTAATTGGTAATCAAGGTATAATGAAATACTGGGACAAAATCTATATTTGAATCTGACAAATGTAGATTTTAATTGCCTAGTGAAATTGTACAATAACAAAAGATTCCATTTATTGAATAGTCTAATTCAATCTTCAGTACTACCTTGTTAATTCAACACTGCTGTATTAATGTCTTTAAATTAATATATTTAATACATTCTTACCTGTATAAGAGTAAAGCAAATTAAAACTGATGTGGACTATGGACATAGAATGAATAAATAACATAATTGAGGTCCAAAGAGCATATATTTCCATTATGTCATTTATCTTATCTGAATTTGAGTTTTGTTTTGAGGTTCATAGATTGTTAATCTCTAAGTATAGTGATTTACAAAGAGAAAAACCTCAATGAGTAGTAGTTACTACTTTTTAATTGGGTGAATATATTAATCCCAGTTTGGTTTCTTGCCTTCTTTCTGGGAGTAGTGATGTCTTCCAACAGACTTCATCTCCTGACCCTCCTTTCACACCAGTGGTGAGTGATAGAAGAGAGAGCATTTCTACCATACTACCTCTATTTATCATCCTTCCATTATACCACTTTACATCTTCTTTTCCCTTTTTGGTCTGCCATGCTTCCACCATTTCTTCAGAATTTGGAAGACGATTCATTCTAAGTTCAGTCATTTGTACAGCAGAATTTTAAGCATCTTTAATAGATGTGAGAGCTACCACCTCCTGGATCACCATTAGAAGAGCACGATTTGTCACTCACAGATACCTCAGGGCTTATATTTTTATGAAAATATTACATGAACATTATATTTAAACCATTTCATTTTTATTTTTGTCTTTTAAAGACTTTTTTACTGAAAATAATCAGAGAGAGATACTTATATCTCAAGGAAATCAAACCCACCCATCAAAAGAATTTTAATTATTGCTGTGTTTCAGTTGTATTCAAGCTTGATATAAAAGACTACAGCAAGTTGCTGATTTAATTATGTGATGATACCAAACTTTTTCATAATCAGGTGATTACATGGGGCAGGATGAGATACAACATAACAACCACATTTTCCCTGGCCTTGCTTCACAAAGAAGGTGCCTAGCTGTTAGTGACATAGTCCTTACAGAAAACAGCTAAGACATTTTTGTATCATTAAGTAATTTAGGAAAGCCTTCACTAACAAAGTTGTATCTTTCTGTTTAAAGGGATATTTAAAACGGTTGAACCCACTGATTCTTCATAAATATCTAGTCATCAAGTTCACTTGCATTTTGGGAATAGCAAAGAAAACAAAAAGTCAGTTCCCAGGAATTCTCTGAACAAAATCTCTCCTTAGAAATATCCAGCAAAATTGAAATCTCATGTTGAACAATCATTTACGATATTTTCATGATAGATTGTAAAATACTGTTTCCTATAATGACTAAAAAGTCAGTTATGCTTCTAAGCCTGTTGGTTCTTCACAGCATGTATGCAAATGGAAAAACAACATGTGAATGGCAATTGGTAAAAGAATGGCATACACAGCCCTCATCATATGTGGTGAATTGGACACTATCAGAAAACGTCTGCATGGATGTCTATGGAGATTGCTGGTTTGAGGACATAAATACTAAAATGAGTACTTCAGGCAATCAATCTCTTCCCCAGATTTGTCCTTTGCAAATTCAATTTGGAGACATTCTTGTAATTTCATCTGAACCATCTCTTCAATTTCCAGAAATAAATTTGATGAATGTTTCTGAAGCATCATTCATTGACTGTCTGCAGAATACCACAACTGAAGAACAGTTACTTTTTGGTTGCAAGCTAAAAGGAATGCACACTGTTAATTCTAAGTGGCTGAGTGTTGGGACACATTATTTTATCACAGTAATGGCAAGTGGTTCATCGCTTTGTCAACTGGGACTTCGACTAAATGTGACAGTGAAAGAGCAGTTCTGCCAGGAATATCTGAGTTCTGAGTATTGTTCTGGGCATGGTAAATGTCTTACTGAAATTTGGAGCAAGACATACCACTGCCATTGTGAGCCTCCATTTTCTGGAAAATACTGCCAGGAACTTGATGCATGTTCTTATAAACCATGTAAAAATAATGGCAGTTGCATTAATAAAAGTGAAAAAGGAATAAGCAAGGATATGAATGTATCTGTCTCCCACCATTTACAGGTAAGACTACTTTAAAAATAAGATATTCTGCCCTGGCTGGTGTAGCTTAGTGGATTAAGCATGGGCCTGTGAACCAAGAGATCACGGTGCGATTCCCAGTCAGGGCACATGCCTGGGTTGCAGGCCAGTTCCCAGCAGGGAATGCACAGGAAGCAACCATACATTGATATTTCTCTCCCTCTCTCCTTCCTTTCCCCTCTAAAGATAAATAAATAAAATCTTTAAAAAAATAAGATATTCTATTTATTAAAATATGAAAATAAACTGAATTTACAAGCTGCTACATACATATGTTTTATTTTTAATTCTCAGTTTTTTAGACTGAGCTAAATTTGGATTAAGAATAAAGAAAAATCATATCAACCAGTCTCTAAAATAAGCTTTTTGCTTATTTTAAGAAGATTTCTTAAAACCACAGTATATGTTTTATACTGAAATACCTATATTCACATCCTTCTCAAAATTCACTCAATTTCTCACTACAAATATAACATCAGAAAAATGTTTTAGTCACTCAATGAAATTTCCAAGCTTGTGATTGTTTGGGGTAAAAAAGCGCTGCGTGATAATGTGGAAATGAAGCGTGCATTTGAGTTGAAGAATGTAATGAACTATGCGGTTTTGCAGGGGAGGCATTGGAGTTGCTTGGGAGAGTTGGAGACAAAAAGATAATTAAGAACCAAAACAATGTTCTTAATGGATGTCAGTGTGGCACTATAAATGATTGCTAGGTACTACTAAGGAAGGAAAGAGCATGATATACTTAATAACTAATTATCATAAGCTAAGTGAGAAGTAATGATGAAGTTGTAAAAGTAAGATATTTGTTGAGTAGATAAAACCAGAGAAAGGTAATGTAAAAACAATGTAAACTATACTTCTGAGACTGAAGTGAGGATTTGAGGGAAAATAAACTATCATTATTTGAAAGTTTACTAGGGAATTTGGGTCACCAGAGGAAAGGGAAAAGAAACATTGAGAATTGTAAGGAACATTTCCAGTCCTGGAATTTACATAAGAGTTTCTTTTAAATGGTAGTTTCAGAAACATGGAGTGGAGAATTACAAGCATAATGGGTAAAACAAAAATTATCTAGCAAAGTGAAATACTTTGTATGGTTGGCAATGATACTATGAGGAAGCAAGTCACAAATTACTAGTATATGTTGGTCTTGAGATTGGAAGGGGTGGAAACAGTATATATGATTAGAGTAGATTAGGTTTAGGGATATAACTATAATTTTGTTAGGCAGGCTTTAGGAGATTTCAGCAAACTCTTTCTTTCATAGAGCATGGGATTACTCCTTTGGAGCCAAATATGAGATGGCTGTGCCAAAAAAAATAAAATGGGAAAACTCAGTAAGCCATTGTAAATTCTAAAATTCATCCAAGCCAATGTTTCATGGAGGTTAGTCTCTATAACCTCCAGGGAAGTACCAGGCCATTTGAAAAGTTAATCCCAGCAATATCTACTGAACATCATCTCCTGTAACTGGGATCAAATTCTCATTTGACTCTACTGTCCTGGTGATAAAATATATGTTGCCCTACTTATTCTGGAGTATATCACATAATTAAAATTAAGACATTTAGCAGCAAAAAAAGTGAAAGCTCTCAAATTGCTGATTTGGGATGAAAGAAAAAAAATAAAATAATTAAAACCTTTTAATCATTATGCATACATTTTAACCTGCCCAAAGAATTTTAAAGAATATTTGATCAAAAAGTTTCTATCATCTATCAGAATATTGACAGATATAATCCTATGTCATGGACCATTATTTCAATAATTTTATTGTAAATGTATAGGGTGATTTTTTCTTATCCAATGATTATTTGTTTGTTAGAAACACAACCATAGATAATTTATATCACTAATTTTAAACACCATAAAATTACCTAATACTATTATTTACTTTTAAAACATTGAGAATATACCATTATACTAGTGTACTTACTAATAATTACTTCATTTTTTTAATTTCATAAGATACAGAAATATGTATCATTACCAAAATATTTTTCTTATTATTTTTCCATTTTATTGTTTTATTTTGATTTTTTATATTTTTATTTGCTTATTTTTTCCTTTTAATTAAATGTATTGGGATAACACTAGTTAATAAAATTGTATAGGTTCAAGTGCACAATTTCCCAACACATCAACACGTACTGTTTATTCACTGCCCCAGGTTTAGTCTCCTTCCATCACCATTTATTTTCCCAATACTCTCTTCCACCTACCCCCAACCCTGCCTGCCCCCAGCAATCATTATACTGTTGCCCATGAGAATGTTCACTGAATTAGTTTCCTAGTGCTACCATAATGAAGTACCATAGTTTGACTGGGTTTATCAAAAGAAGTTTATTTGCTGAGTTCTAGAGGCTAAACGTTCAAAATCAAGCTGTCTGAAGAATGGGCAGAATGGGTTTCCTCTTCCTTGTACACAGGCCACCAGATACCTGTGACTTCACATTGTCTTTCCTCTGTGTGTGTTCATGTCCACATATTCTTTTCTTACAAGGACATCACTTTTATTTGATTAGGACTCACACTAATGACCTCATTTAAACTTTATCGCTGTCCAAAACCCCTGTCTCCAAATATTGTCATATTTTGAGGCCTTGGGGGTTAGGATTTAACAAACAGGTGGGGGCAGTTTAGCTCATTACACTTCCTAAGATGGAAATAGGACATGACCTACAAACATTCTACTGTTAGTTTAGTTTTTATGTAAGGAAATATTTTGGCATACAATTATGTGTACTTATATTTTCATTGTGTTGGAGGTTATCTGGAGGTCAATGAAGATTTCTGAGGCAGGGATATCAGTTTATAAGCAATAGGAAAGATGTCATTGATCATGACAACAAACTTCTTAAAATTAAATTAATAATTCAATTAGAATAGGGGGTGGAGAGTATTTTGCCAAATTGTCTATAACTGTTGTATAGTAACATTTTTCCAATTGCCATGCAAAATAATTTTCTAGGAACATTATTCTATGAAGGATATTATGAGATGATTAGCTACATAGAAAAATATGCTATGCAAGGTTATGGTATGTAATATATTAAGACCATAATAATTTATATAAGTAGGATTTGGAAAACGATATGCAAACAAGGGCAAGAAAGTGTAGAATCTATAATTTTGTGTGTAGCTTCTGAGAATCCAAGCAGCCTTTTCTCTTTTTTCCTCATAATTTAGATGTTGTTTTACTCTGGATAAAACATAACATCAGATCTATCCTCTTAAATTTTTAAGGGTATAATATATTATTGTCAACAATAAGTAAAAGTTATACAACAGATCTCTAGAGTTTATGTATCTTGCTTAACTAAAACTTCATGCCCTGGTTCCTCTTCAAATGGTATAATGTTTTTCCCATTTTTCTCTTTTGAAGCATGACCCTGGCCAGGTGGTATGTATAAGATACAATGCATCACTTTGTAAATTACCACTGCAATGCTACCAGTGCACATTGAAGAACTGGTATTTATATGTGCCATCTACTATGAAGACATGATTAACAAATTCAAATTATCATGAAAATTAACTGAAGGTCAAATATCAATAATTGGAAAATTTTTTGATAGTATAACAAGGGCCAGGAGATGGAAACACTTATGTAAAAGGGTACTGAAATTCTTTCCATTTAAATACATCACCATGGAGCAATATTTCTTAATTAGAATTACATTTTGTCAAAATGTTCATATTATTATTTACAAATTTTGGGAAAATCAATGACTATAATTTTATATGAAATGGAAATATTTAATCTAGTTGGAAATTAATTTAATTTCATTTTTGCAGGCATAAATTGTTCAGAAATAATTGACCAATATCAACCACATGTCTGTTTACATGAGAATTGGAGCAATATTACTGCACGCAGTTTCATTTGTGAGTGTGATGAACCATATTCAGGTAAAAACATGCATATATATGCAAATAATTTTAATTTTGCCTTATTTCAAATTAAATTAAAATGTTTCATTTATTACTAAAAATACAATTTTAGAGTTTCTATATTGACCTATTTTAGAGATAAAATTAATAAATCTATTAGGTTAACAAATGATTAATTATACTGCTAAATATTCTACAATATAGAAGAGTTTGGATACCAGGGGATATATTTTTATACCATAATAAAATATATTTTGTTCTTAAATACTAAAGTATTTTTAGAAATAGTGCACATTTTGCTGATAATTTGCATAGTCACATCTAACTTATTTCCTTAGGCATGCCATTACAGACAAATCCCATTTTATGAAGAATAAGCTTTTTTATTTTTCAAATGAATTTAAAGATGTAAAATGAAATCATTGTTTAAACCAATAGTTTCTTAACTTTGATTAAATGCTTTAACAATGAAAATGTATTTAAACAATTACCTATACCTTTGAACTCTTCTACAGTTTTCCATTTTCTGGGAAATATAGCTGAGTATCAGTGTATATGTCCTGCTTCAAAGTATCTTTAGGCTGTGGTATCTTTAGCTACAAATACATATCCTAAAATCTCCTTTATTGGAAGTGAAACAAAATATGATTGTCTCCCAAACTATGGAGAAGAGTGATAATTCACAGTGTTTCTCTTGCAGGCCCTTCTAATTAAGTTGAGAGAGATTGAAATTTCTGGTAGAGTACCTCAGCCATTACTCATAATAAGAAGGGATGGTAACTGCAGGCAGGAAGAACTCCTCTTATATGTGGAGCCTAAGAACCAAATGGACAAAATGGAAACACACTCATAGATACAGGGAAAACTGAGGGCTGCCAGATGAGAGGGTAGTGGGTAGTTGAATGAAAAAGGTAAAGGGATTTAGAAGTACAAATTTGTGGCTACAAAACAGCCATGGGGATTTAAAGTACAGCATTGAAAACATAGTCAATAATATTGTAAAAATGTATGGAGCCAGGTGGGTGCTAGAATTACTGGGGGGATCACTTTGTAAATTATACAGTTTTCTAAACATTATGCTGTACACCTAAGACTGCTATAAAAAATACTGAATGTCAATTGAAAAACTTTAAAAAAAGATGAAACCTTAAATTGAAAAAAAAAAAGAAAGAAAGAAACTCCGCTCTATTCAAATGTATCTTTTCAGGCCTTTTTCCCTTTAATGTTTTTATTTCCTTGAGACAGATTATGAGTTGAAAAATGTTTTATAGTCTCTTACCTTGTTCTGCATACTTATGGTAACCATATAATTTTCCTTTCAAACTGGCATTTTTGAGCAAAAGAGATAGCTAAAAGCAGTTACAATTATGTATTTGAAACATTTACTTATTGATTGGTAATTTTGTTTTATTAAATAGGGAGACCTATAAAGTAGTTTATCTAAAAATTATTTTTAAATAAAATTCTTTCCAAAGAAAATAATTATAACTTTATATCTATAAATAAAAGGAAAAAATTAAAACATACTTTATATTTTCTGAATATTACAAAATAGTATCAGCAGAAACTATGTTTAGCCATTTATCTCAAATAGTATGTTGTTAGTGTATTTCTGAAGAATTAGTATGTTTTCCATATGATCTTATTATTTTAATTTTTCATGAAAGCATCTATACCCTTTCAATGCTGTATTTATGATTAATAAGTTTAAAATTATTAATGCCTCCAGTTGACTCTTTCCCTAATTATGCCATTCTTAATTGAAACAATTTTTATCATGCTCATTGATTTTTTGTTAATCTCAAAGGAAAATCTAAATGGAAAATATTCTCAATGCTAATTTTTGTAAAAAATACATACATGGAATGTTTTCACTATTTTTACTCTATTCAAAAATATTTTCATCAGAGCTCTATTTTACTTTCTTCAGAAGTCTTTTCTTTTTTTTCTGGAGTTGTTGTAAGGTTTATTTTATTGTATTTTTTTAGTATTGTCAACTTTGTAATTATGGAGAAACTTATTCAGTGGAAAGCAAAGTAGCAAAATCAAAGCAAAACAAAACATGTCACCATTCCAGAACCACTCTAAACAACTAATACCATATTTTTCTCAAAGTAGTTGCAATTTGGAAGCATATTTAATATATCTCTAAATTGGAAATGTCTAACCATTCAGGTTGCTTGAATATAAGAAAGCTGTTAAAATTTTTTAAAAATTATTTATTTATATCTTGTCTCTGGGTAAGGTATAGAATTATATCAAGATGAAGTAGAAGTAGCCATTGTGAAAGTTTAATTTAAAATTTTAGTCAGTACGCAATTATTTTCTTTGACAAACATTTTCAGAAATAATTCTCATAATTCCATTGAGTGTTTGGCCAAACTTAGGTACTTCAAAGTTCTAGGGGTATCCAAATTTTGTGCATCTCTGGGCCACACTGGGAGAAAGGTTGTCCTGGGCCACATGTTAAATACATTGTGACACATAATCACAAAAATTCTGATAATGTTTTAAGTAAACTTACTATTTTGTGTTGGGCCATATTCTTAGTCATCCTGAGCCACATGCAGCCTGTGGATAGTGGGTTGGACACCCCTGGTAAGCCTTCTCTACTTAATTCCATTTTGTTTTAGCACATAAATCTACCCATGAAGTACAGGATCACCCTGATATTGTTTCCCCCATGCCCAGCTATTCCAAACCACAGTTATAACGCTTATAAGTGGTGCAGACACTGGCCCGCAGTGTCCGAGTCATTATGGATGAAATGAGACATTCACACAGACTACTGAGTCCAGTGGAGGAAAAGGGACAGCATGGCTTTTCTCTCAAAGGGAGCAAAAGCCTCGGCCTCCACCATGACAGGCCTTTTTTGGGTTTCCCAGCACATTGCATGATGGTCCTCATTTACTATGCACAGGTTCACTTTAGGTGGTTACCTTTTACAGAAAACAAAGGAGCCAATGCTGCTAATCACATCACAGAAGGGGGATATTTGCAAATGAAAAGGCAAAAGTGATTGAGCCGGTTACACTCATCCTTGGAAGGTTTAGCATGGATTTTAGGAAGTTACTTTGCAGTAAATGTCCTCAATTCAGGGTGAGGGAGTTTTTTAGCAAAAGCAAAACTCAAAGCAGCCTAGGCACATTGCAGGCCTGATTCCCCATAGGAGAACCTATCCATGGGCATGGGTCCTGAGCATCTCCGAGTGGGAGCTGGGCCCACGCCATGCAGAAAGGTCTACTACATGAAATCTTGTACACTTTTGAACATAGTGAATCAGTTTATTGTCTTCATTGTATTGTACAGGAATACATTTTAATGTCTTTTAAAAAATAAGTACAACTAACACTTTCAAAACTGATTTTTTGTGCTTAATATATTGTTTTTGATGAAATTCTTGTAACTGATTTTCAACAATATGCAACTAAAATTTAGGGGGTTCTTTCACTAAAATATCAAGACATCCCTGAAACACTATGGTTTATTTTCAAAGTCATTATTCAGAAGTTTAAACATTACTAAAATCTAAATGTTAATGTATAATAATGAGAGAAAACACATTCTGCCATGTTACATTTTTTTAGTATCAGCTTTGTCACAAAAATTTATTAATGTGCCTATGTTGTAAATATTTAAAATTATTTGTGAATTTTGCAGCTCTAGATTCTAATTCAATTGTGTGAATATTATACAGGGTTTGGCATGTATAATGCCCCTTTTTATTACAAAATATTTTATTATAAAATTATAAGCATGTAATTCTGTAACATAACAGTATCATACTGAAGCACATCATATGGCATTTTAGGTGAAGTGTTCAAATTAGAACTGTAAATGATTTATCCATTTTGTTACCCTACCAACCACAATCAATCGGGCCTTACCTCTGCTCGAACCTGTACTTAAAATGTTTAATATATATATAATTTTTAACATAAGAAGTTTATCTTTGAACATTTTTACTATATTTTCAATAGCATTTCTAATATTATCAGATATCTTACTTTCAACAAAATAAACTTGTAAAGTTTTTTTGTAAATAAATTATATGGAAAAATCAAACCATTATTGAAATAAACATTATTTCTTCAAAGCCTCGGATTTTACTAGTATTAGTCTGGCATGTTTTAATTGTATGCAAATTTATTCTATCCTTTATTCTATCCATGCAAAAAATAAAGGATACTTTATTTTTTGTATGTAAAAAAAAACCTACAATAGAAATTAATAGAAATAATTTTGGGACCATCATTTGATCTAATGGTGGAAAGAAGGGGAAGTATTTAGTCAAAGAACATGATGAGTGACCCATGGACAAGAACAACAGTGTGGGGATTGACTGTGGGAGCAGGAGGTGAGGTGGGTGGAGGAGGGCAAAGAGGGAGAAATTGAAACAACTGTAACAGTATAACAATAAAAAATTATAAATAAATTAAATAAAAACACATGCTTCATGGTGTGATATAATGGAAGAATACATTTTGCATGTGCAACTAACATCTTTGGCAAGCAGTATGTTAAAATAATATTTAAAATAGATGCTGATGATTCTTCAATAGTGTGTATCTTCTGGTTTTCATATAAACAGTGATGTCACTAATACACTATGAAGAATTATGAAAAGTAACATAGTTTGGGGAAAAACTACATATTTACTATCAAATTTATAGGGAAACAAATTTGAAATATTTTTATTAAACTGTTGTTTCTTTTGATCTATTACATATTAAATATTTATTGAAGTAAGAAATAAATGTCAGCATACAATAGAATATGTAAATATTAGTATATTTATACCAAGGGCTTTCATAATATTTTTGTGTAAATAGTTAGACGGTAATTATTTTAGACTGTCAGGACTATATGTTCTCAATTGCAATAACTCATCTCTGCTGTGGTAGTATGAAACAGCCATAGATAATATGTAAATAAATAAATTTTATTATGTTCCAATAAAACTTTATTTACAAAAATAAGTGGAAGATTGTATTTGGCTCACAGTTTTAGTGTACCATCCCCTGATTTATATCATACAATAAATGACCAATTCTCAATAGCAGGAACGTATAGACAACTCTCTATAAATTCTGTGATAAGACTACTTGGCTTCAATTTGTCTCTGATATAAAACAGAGACATAAGCTATAATTTTCTGTGGTTCTTGCTGACCCAGCTTACTTGCAGACAGACAGCTTTCCAGTCTCAAGGCAGCATTATCAGATCCTTTTCAGCCTGCCAACCGAGAACAGGAGTCAGCCTTTTGTGGCTGCTTGGGTCTTTAAAATCCCATAAACTCTCCTTAAATGAGAGAGATACATTTTGAATCTGGAAATGACTGGGAAAAGAGAAGTAGATTATCACTGGTTAACTTGCTAGTTTATCCTCATGTTTAAATAATTCACTGCTTATATATCTTCTACACCCCTAGAAAAGTTCATGGCAAAATTTAAAGAACAAAGTGGAGATTAGTTAAGCACCTCCCTGTTTATTTTAATTCAACTCTGAATAACTGCACTTGGTTAGAAAGTTCAGGACAAATGGAAATGTCGTAATTAGGCAGAACGGACATCTTAGCAATATTCTGTTTCGTACTCCATGAGCACAAAGTGGTGCTATTATGGGCAAACTAGGATGATGACCATATTGGAAGATCTAGTAACTATATAACTTTGGAATATTTTGGGGTACCTATTGCATAATTTTGAGACATGAAGCCTTAGTCAAAAACGTATAAGAAACACCACATTTTAAAAACTTTTAAGCATGTATGTATTTATGGATCTATGTATTTACCTATCTACTTATCCATGCACTTGTCTATTTAGCCATCTACCTATTCAAATTTCTTATGTGTATTTTCCAATTGGTTTCTTCAAAAACCTTCAAGAACCAGTACATATATAATCTTTTTGCCCACTGTGATGATCTGTGCATATAAGTATATATTATATGATACATGGAACAGGATTCATAAGCAAGTTGAGATTATAATGTTTCAAAGAGTCATATTACAAGTCTGAAAACTTTATATTTCCAGTGCCTTATCAAACAGTGATTACTACATAAATTAACCTTTCTGTCAAATTTCCTTTGCTCTTAAATTTCACTCCAAATTCAGAATTTTGGAACCTAATGTCTTTAGAGAAGTTAAAGCTATTATGCTAGAAACAGTTTAATGATCCAATGCAATGAAATAAGGTGTAGAGTACACCAATCCTATTTGAAAACTTGTGAGCCTTTAGAAAAAAAATTCTGATATTTAAGATACCTCAAATATTATGGAGGAGTATGAATGAGAATAATTAGAATTGAGGTCAAACTGCAATTTCAGTTATTATAACAATAAAATTAAAAATAAAAGGTCTAATCTAAAACTGTATGGAAATGTATTCTTCATTGTCATTCCAAATTTGAAAGTGTTATATAAAATTTATGTATCCATTATGAGATGATTTACTCTAATTTTATAATTTCATAAGTTTATGGAAAAAAATAATGTATTTTGGCAGTTCATTGAACCATCAACATTCTTATTCTGTATATGATCAGTTCTGACTTATTGTCAAAACTTTTCAGATATGAGTTTGATATAGGAACACGTGATTGTCAGAAAATAAACTCTTTAGTTTTAGTTTAGTACTGACACCTACAAAATCAATTTTAGTTCCAAGATTCAAGAAGGTTCATTTACAAGGCATGGTGAGATCTCTGTATCCAAAACAATTTAATGAGACCACAGAGCCCTGATCAGTGTGGCTCAGTTGGTTGATCATCATCCAGAAAAGCAAAAGGTTGCCAGTGTGATCCCTTGTCAGGACACATGCCGAGGTTGTGGATTTGGTCCCTGGTCTGGGTGTGTAGGAGAGGCAACTGATCAATCAATGTTTGTCTTCCTCTCTCCTTTCCCTTCTTTTTAAAAATAAAAAATTTAAAAAAGAAAAAATTAAAAATACAAACTTCAAAAAGAGAGAGAGAGACCAGCATGGAACTAGAGGATAATTACTTTTTGGGATGTGATAACCTCAGGTATCATTTGGACTGGTAACCAGAGGTCCAATTTGACTAGAGAAGAGTGTAAGACATTTATTTCATCAGCTGTTTAAATCAGAAGGTAGGCAGAATACTTTTTAATGTAAAGTTGATTTCTCCATTTTAAAAATCTCTATCAGTGAGTAGAATTTATGGAGAACAGTATTTTGTCCATGGAATAGGATGTTAGAAAGAGCTAAGTGAAATAGAAGGGTTTTTTTTTTTCATTTTTAATGCTTACATTTTAATCCTATTTTAAACTTCACTTCTGATTGAGCTTGGAAAATTTTTCCCAATCAATTCAACTCTAGCTCGAAACACTGCCATTTAGAGAATTGAACTCTTCCTTGTTCTCATGAGTGTAATTTGTTAAATATTGTGAGTAATCACATTTCATGAGCCAACAGGCACATTAGACATACAATCAACACTAAGGCTTAGCATTGATAAAATTTGGAGTTATAAAAAAGTTGAGGAGATTAAGAAGTACAAATTGGTTGTTGCAGAATAGCCATGGGGATATAAAAGTACAGGAGAGATAATATAGTAGCCAAAGAACTTATATGCATGACCCAGGACATGGACAATGTAGTAGGGGAGTGGGGGGGTGCTGAGTGGAGGGAAGTAGAGGGGGGAAATTGGGACACCTTTAATACCATAAACAAAATATAATTTAAATTTTAAAAATATATTAAAAATTAGAGTTAAAATTATGACAAATAGTTAAATAATTTAAATAATTGCCTGAGGGAGTGGGGGGTGCTGGGTGGAGGGAAGTAGAGGGGGGAAATTGGGATACCTTTAATACCATAAACAAAATATAATTTAAATTTTAAAAATATATTAAAAATTAGAGTTAAAATTATGACAAATAGTTAAATAATTTAAACTAATACTTTTAATCTTGTACATAACTTTTTAGGTTTCAACTAGGAAGGAATTTATGTACTTTTCTCTGAACTGTTATTTTCACATTGTCAAACCTCATTTTGAGCTATTTTTTTCTTAATTCTCTGGTCACTGTGATCATTATCAGCATTGATGGTGACCTATAGTTTTAAGCTCTGCATGATCCACAGTAATATAACCCTAAGAGGCAAAGATTATATATCCACACACCAATCTGAATGATTTTCTTTGCTATCCTACTCCATTCTAACAAAGAACTGAAGCTTCCTTTGTGGCTTCCAATGATTAATCTTTCTTCCATTGTGATGAGTCCTCCTTTGATTGATTGACAAAACAATGCATCCAAGTGTTCCCCATCTCACCGTAAATTGTCTCAAGATAATTTATATGTCTACTAAGTATGTAGTATATATTATTAATTTAATAAATGGTGGTTTAATAATTATGTGATCACAGAATGATCATGAATGTTTTTTTGTTTTGATAAGTGAGAGCATAAATTGAATACAAATTTAAGGGATTAAATGCTCAATAAATCCCATAATTTTGCTTAAGTTATAAAATACACATGAACCAATTTAAACCTTTTAATTATTATTCAATAAATAAAATACTTAACTACTACTTATTATGTACTTTTTTTTATCAGGAAACAAGCCCATGGAATAGTAAAAATCATAGTCTTTTATTTCTTGAAGAATTAATGGAAATGAAATTATAAATTGAATTACTTAATTCCAGTGATATTGATCTTAAACCAATATGCAATGTTATGTCTCTAGTGACACATAATTAAATATTTAATAATGAGGCAGTGTCTGTGCATATTTGTACAGGCTGATAGTGCTTTAAAGACCTTCAAAATCAGTCCAGCTTACTTACTTGGCCATTTTTAAGTTATCTATCTCTATTGATTTGTAGAAAAAAATTAATATGTCCTAGATAGAAGTAATCAGTGATATATGTATGTTAGAAATATTTCTTTCAACTGCTCACTTGCCTTTTCATCTTTTCAGCTGGTGGCTTGCTTTTCAAAATACAGTAATGCATGTATTTCAATAAGCAGATACTTTATGTGTTGATAAAGTTCAGTTTATCTTTTTTTCTTTTTATGTTTAGTGGGTACATATTTTTAGGAAACATTTGCACACTCCAAAATCACAAAGATATTCTCCTATGTATTCTAGAAAATTTATAGTATTAGCCTCTCTGTTTCAGTTGGTGATTCATTCAAAGTTAACTTTGCTGATTTTGTATAAAGTAGGGACCAAGATTTGTTCAGCATCATTGTAGAAAAGTCTTTATATACCCCTGAATTTGATTGGTATCTTTGTCAAAATCAATTATATAATATATGTGTGTATGTCTATTTCCACACTCTATTCTATTACACTGAGTTATTTGTCTTTCCTTTAGCCAATAAAACCTATTCTTGCTTAGTATAGATTGATATTAAACCTGAGGTCAGGTAGTATGATTCCTTAAACTTCTTTGTTCTTTATCAAGATTTGTTTGACTGTTCCAGATTCCTTACATTTCTATATGCCTTAGAATAAATTTGCCAATTTATCTAAAACTTACTTTACTCTTAGTGTTTTATTTCTGAGTGTTTTGAATCTATCTATCAATGCTGGAAGGATGACCATTTAGCAATATTCAGTTTTCTAATCTGTGAACATGACAATGTGGCTCCAATTTCTGTAGAACTTTTCTAATCCTGCTTACCAATGTTTTATAGTTTACACGGAAGTAAATTATACATATTTTGTTAAATTCATTTAAGTCTTTTAATCTTTTGATAAATATAATTGTTTTTAAATGCCTTTGTAATCATCTGCTATTATATGTATATATATAAATATACTTAATATTTCTTTATCATGTACCTTAAGCATATGATAAATGCATTTATTATTTTTAATTTCCCCATATGCCTTAGTATGTTTATCTAAACAAATTTATAATCTGTATAGATTATTTTTATATACTTATTTCTAATATTCTTCCTATGGTTTTATTTGGTCATCTTATTGCACTTGGTAGGCCCTTCATACAGTACTAATAATAAAAGAACATTCTCCCCTTTTCCTTGATGTTAAAAGAAGAATATTCAGTATTTCATCATTAAATACAATGTTATCTGTAAGTTTTACATAGATATCCTTTGTGAAATGAAGAGAGGCTCTTTCCAGTCATAGTGTATAGCAAATTTTTATAGGTATTGGATGATGAATTTTTTGAAGTGTTTTTATTTCACCAGTTGAGATGATCTTATGATATCTCTTTATCCAGTTAATTCATCAATTACAGAATTTTATAACTAATCTGACCTTGCATTTCTGGGATGAATCTTAATTGGATGTGATAAACTATCATTTGTATATGCTCTGGATTTAGTTGGTAATATATTTACCAGCTAAAAAAATTAAGAAATTTTTCAGTTATACTCATGTTGAATATTATTATGTAGTTTTCTGAAAATAATTTCTTAAGGTAGATGTAATGGATATCTTAGAATCTACTTTTGGAAAGAGATTGTATAATTTGGTTTTATGACATGAATGTTTTATGTCAGTCACTAATGAAAGTGCTTGGCCTATAATACATTTATTAGAAGCTTCTTGTAAAATTAAATTACTTTAGCAGATACAGAAAATTTATATGTTCCAATTCTTGTCAAATTTCAGAAGCTGAGCTATTCAAGGAAGTTGTTTATTTCATATTAGTGGTTTAACTTTTCAAATAATGTTCATAATGTTATCTTATTGTTCTTTTAATATCTCTAAAATCATAATCATGACTATAATTTTATTTAGATATCAATTGTTGGATTATTTTTTCTCTTTTTTCTTTATCAGTCTTATGAAGATTTTCCCCATAATGCTGATTTTCAATGTAACAAACTTTGGCTTAGCAAATGTATTCTGTTGCTTTCTATTTCACTCATTTCTACTTATTTTTTCTCTTCAATTACTTTGGATTTAACTTAATCTTGTTTTCTGCTTTTAGCATAAAGACAATTTATTTACTTGACATTACTGTCTTCTGGACTTCATTGTTTCTCATAAAAAGTCAGTTAAATTTATGTATTATGCCTTTGATATGTTTTCCCCAGCTGACTTAATAATATTATACTTTAAATATTGACTGTACTTTCCCTAGCAGTGGTTTTCTTTTTTATTTGTTTTACCTAGAGACCACCAGCCTTCTAGGATGTGTAAAGTAATGCTTTCAAAATATTTGCAAGCTTTTATACCATAATTTTAAATTATTTTTACTGCCAAAATCTCTCCCCTTTATTTCTGTAACTGTACATATGATAGATACACTATTTTCCTCCTTGTCACTCTGTCTCTATTCATTTTACTTCAATCATTTTCCCCTTTTCTATTCCTCACATTAATTCCTTTTCACACTTGTTTTTTAGCTTACTAGATGCTTTCAATTCTGTTTGTTTTATTGACTCTTCAAGGGCTTTGTGTAGTTTGTGTTTATATGTATTTTGAATGAAATTTTGTGTTTTCTGTGAGACAGTTCCTCTGAAAAAGAAAAATGCTATTTCACCAGTAACACAATAATAAATGTCAATATTTCTTTTGCACTCCATCTTGTTTTTCTGTTTGTTTTGCTTTGCTCTCTTTTAATCTCCAGAACTTTTCTCAGTGTATGTTGAAATCAGTAACATTGCAAGGAACCTAAACAGGGACCTTCAAGTAGATTCATGTAATTTGAAACATCAGGTATCTATGATTAGGTGTAAATATTAATTTCTGGCAAAGAGATTATGATTTCACTTTTCCTATTATGGTAATTATTTTTAAATGAGACGACTATACATTCAGCATGTGGGCATATTCAGTATGTGGAACACTATCAGAATGCTGAACATTTGTGGAGAGAGAATTGAGTACCTTTAATAAATACATAATATCTTATCCAAATAATTTTACTTAGTACAACCAACTTCATTTTCTAAATATGTCTTTGTAGACACTGCTTTCTCAAAACAATCTAATTACTTTCCCTTTTCTTATTTACATAGCATAAAGATGGATATGAGAGTTATGTGAGCTTGGTTATTAGATTCAACAATAGTTATAGATGAATTTTAAACATCTAATCTTCAATTAGTTCATCTACAATATGAAGAAAATGTAGCACACTTTTAATAATTAATAAACTAGGAAATACAGTATGGATGTAGTTAACATAGTATTGCTATTAGAGTTAAGCAAACTTGTGTTCCAAGACCATTTCTACAACTTCTTGGTTCTATGACCTTTAGAACATTATTTAAGCTCTTTAAATTTTAATTTCCTGATCAGTAAAATTTTGAGAATTATCAATACTCATTTCATGGTTTTTTATAAGGATTAGATGAAACAGTCCTTGTTAAGTACATACTTAGTAAAAATGGCAGATACATACTGAGCATTAAATTATTGTAGCTGTTGTTACTTTTGCTTGTATGATATAACAACCATTCATCTATTATTTATTTCTTCCATTTAATATATTCAAATCCAGACTGCTAATTTTTTTTTAAGATTCAAGTATTTAGAGATTTGTCTTCTAACTAACTTTTATTAACTTATTTTTCATTATTTCTCTGAACAATCAATTCTAGTGATTGTGTTATGAACAAGTCTTACACATTTTCTCTGTGGTTGCTCAAAATTTTTTCTTCTCTAGAGTAAAGTTTTCTTTCCTTTCCTTCTCCAAAATTAATTGCCTTTACTCCTCTTGCTGATATATGGTGTCCTTTTCTGCAAGACCTATTATGTAGTCAGTTTATAGTGCTATTCTGTAGCAAATGCAAGGTATTGAGTAAAAGTTTCATAATCACAAAAATCAGAGATAGGTGTTTTTTCTTAATCCTAGTGGAATTTCAAACAATTATGATTGTCTTCCGACAGGTGTTCACTTGAATAAGTATGAAGCAATCTTTTTTTCCCATTCTTTACTAACACGGTTATATTTGAATTCTGTACAATCTTTTTGCCATATATAGAAAGAAAAGAATCAGTTTTAGCTGTGTGTTTTATTAGAACACTGGAAGTAATAATGAAAAAATACACCCTCTCTTAAAAATTAAAAAATAGAATCTTGGGACAAATGGTCATGGAGATAATATAAATATCTGCTTATCTCTGACTCAGAATGTGTCAAATTTTTATACCAGTTATAATGGCTTGTAACTACAAACCAACCTCAAGGAAATAAAACAGTCAAATTCATGCAGACTGAATAACATGTTATTAAACAATGAATGGGTTAACAATGAGATCAAGGGAGAAATTAAAAAGTTTCTGGAAACAAATAAAGATGAACATGCAACAGCCCCAAACCTGTAGGGCACAACAAACTCAGTTCTGAGAGGGAAGTTCATAACAATGCAGGCCTACCTAAAAAAGATAGAAACATTTCAAATAAATGTCCTAACCCTACACCTACAAGAACTAGATGAACAACAACAAACAAAGCTCAGAGGGAGTAGAAGGAAAGAAATAATCATGATCAGAGCAGAATTAAATGACATAGACACTAAAAGAACAATTCCAAGGATCAATAAATCCAGGAGCTAGTTCTTTGAAAAGATAAACAAAATTCACAAGTCTTTAATCAGATTCATCAAGAAAAAAAAGATAGAGCGAGGACCCATATAAATAAAATCAGAAATGAAAAAGAGATTACAACTGATACCACAGAAATACAAAGGATTGTAAGAACTTACTACAAACAACTATATGCCAAGGAATTTGAAAACCTGGGTGAAATGGATAAATTTCTAGAAAAACATAGTCTTCCACAACTGAATGAAGAAGAAGCAGAAAGCCTGAACAAATACAGCTGATGAAATTGAAGCAGTAATTAAAAAACTCCCAACACACAAAAGCCCTGACTGGATGGTTTCACAGGAAAATTCACAAAGGGGAATCCATTTAAGGAAGAGCTAACCCCTATCCTTCACAGACTATTCCAAAAAATCCAAGAAGAAGGAGGACTCCCAAACCCTTTTTATTAAGCCAGCATCATTTTAATCCCAAAAACAGATAAAGACACAACAAAGAAAGAAAACTTCAGGCCAATATCTCTGATGAATGTAGGTGCTAAAATCCTCAACAAAATATTGGCAGTTCATATCCAGCACTACATTAAAAAGATCATACACCATGATCGAGTGGGATTCATCCCAAAAATGCAAGGATGGTACAATATTCACAAATCAATAAACATAATATATCACATAAACAAAATGAAAGACAAAAGTCACATGATCATATCAATAGATATGGAAAAAGCATTTGATAAGATACAGCACCCACTCATGATAAAAACACTCAGCAAAGTGGGAATAGAGGGAGCACTCCTCAACAAAATAAAGGCCATATATGAGAGGCCTATAGCCAACAGCATATTCAATGGGTAAAAACTAAACACTTTTCCACTTAGATCAGGAACAAGACAAAGTTGTCCACTTTCACCACGTCTATTCAACATAGTATTGGAAGTCCTAGCCAGAGCAATCAGACAAGAAAAAGAAATAAAAGGCATCCAAATTGGAAAAGAGGAAACAAAACTGTCATTGTTTGCTTATGATGTGATAGTGTACATAGAAAATCCTATAGACTCCACCAAAAAAACACATTTCCTGTAAATGAATTTGGCAAAACAGCAGGATGCAAAGTCAATATTCAGAAATCAAAGGCATTTTTGCATGCCAACAATGAAATATCAGAAACAGAAATTAGGAAAAAATCCCATTTACTATAGCAACAAGAAAAATAAAGTAACTAGGAATACACCTAACCAAGGAGGTAAAAGACCTGTATTCAGACAACTACACAACAGTGAAGAAAGAATCAAGGAGGACACAAGTAAATAGAAACATATACTGTGTTCATGGATTGGAAGAATTAACATCATCAAAATGTCCATACTGCTCAAAGCAATTTATAGATATAACACAGTCTGTATTAAAATACCAATGACATATTTCACAGATATAGAAGAAACATTTCAAAAATTGATATGGAACCATAAATGGCCTCAAATAACCACAGCAATTTTGAGAAAGATGAACAAAGTAGCAGGGATCGGCATACCTGATATCAAACTATATTAAAAGGCCACTGTAATTAAAACAGTCTGGTATTATTCTCATAAGAACAAACACATTAATCAAGGCAACAGAATAGAGAGTTCAGGAACAAACTCATGTCTCTATGATCAATTAATATTCAAACAGAGGGGGCAGGAGCTTAAAAATGAGTAAAAATAACCTCCTCAACAATGGGGTTGGGAGATCTGGACAGGTACATGCAAAAAAAGGAAACTAAACTACAAACTTACACCATACACCAAAATAAACTCAAGATGGATAAAAGACTTAAATACAGGTCATGGCACAAGTAAGGTCCTAGAGGAGAAGATAGGTAGAAAAATTTTAGATATCCCACACAGCAATTGTTTCACCAATATGTCCCCTATAGCAAGAGACATAAAGGATAGAATAAACAAATGGGACTTCATCAAATTCAAAAGCTTCTGCATGGCTAAAGAAAACATCAGCAAAATGAAAAGGGAACTAAGTGTATGGGAAAATATATTTGCCAGTGAAACCTTAGACAAGGATTTGATCTCCACATGACTCAACACCAGGAAGATAGACAGTCCAATTAAAAAATGGGCAAAGGACCTGAACAGACATTTCTCCAAGGAGTACATACAGGGGGCCCATAGACAAGTGAAAGGATGCTGAATATCACTAGTCACCAGAAAAAATAAAATTAAAACCACAATTAAGTACCACTTCACATGAGTAAGAATGGCCATCATAACCAAATCAACAGATGAGTGGTGGTGATGTTGTAGAGAAAAGGGAACCCTAGTACAGTGTTGGTGGGAATGCAGCCACTCTGGAAAACAGTGGAATTTCCTCAAAAAACTAAAAATGAAATGGTGTTTTGACCAATAATTCCACTGCTGAGATTATACCCTAAGAATCCTGAATCACTGATTTGAAAGAACCAATGCATCCTAATGTTCATAGCAGTGTCATTGACAATAGTCAAGTGCTAGAAACAGCCTAAATGCCCATCGGTAAATGAGTGGATGAAAACACTGTGCTACATTTACACAATGGAATACTACACAGGTGAAAGAAAGAAAGAACTCTTACTCTTCACAACAGCATGGATGGAAACAGAGAGTATTATGCTAAGTGAAATAAGTCAGGAGATGAAAGACAAATACCATAGATCTCATCTATAAGTTGAACCTAATCAGCAGTACAACCAAGTGAGACAAATAGAACTAGATACATGGAATTAAAGAACAACCTGATAGTGACCAGAAGGCAGGGTAGGGGATTATGGGGGAAAGAAAGGGAAGGTTCATCAGGGAACATGTATAAAGGACCAATGGACAAGGACAATGGTGTGAGGATTCAATGTGGGAGAGGGGTGGAGAGCAGGACAGAGGAGAGCAATGGGGGGAAATGAGTATAACCAATTGAAGAACAATAAAAAAACTCTTAAAAAGTGAAGAACATGTAATATCTACTTGTAGCCTTGTAATATTGAGTGCACTATCTCTGTTTGTAGAACTTAGAATTGGCTATCATTAGTGACAAATGTTTTATATATTGCAATAATACTGCCTATACAATTGTAATGATTTCCCCCTTCTGATTCATCAGTTTCAGTGACTTAAGAATCATTTGATGTCTGCCTGAAAATGATTTATGTGTTGTTTCCTATATTAAGTAATCTCTGTGGGTGTAGTGTATTTTAATGAGTCCTAGAAATCTGAAGTCTGCATGTTCTCATCCTTAGTTCAATTGAACAGGTGTGACAATTTGTAGAATTCCAGGCAGAAACTCTCTAATTACTTCATCTTGGGACTTTGAAATGTGTTTTATGGGGCAAAGTCATAAACTTATTTTTCAGACAAAGAACATTTTGAACAGATGGCTTCCACTTTTACTTAATGAAAAAATAGAAATGAAAATTTAGAAAGTTGAAATTACCAAATGTTTTACCTTTATCCTACAGGTATTTTTTTTTTTTTACTTATTTTGTCTTTGTTATTCAATAATATTATTTTCACATTGTGGCTATAAAATCCCAATGTAAGAATTACTAAAGTGTCATTATAAACAACCATTTCAATAGATATGATCATACTTGATTTCATTAATATGCTAATTTGATTACAGTGATAAAAAAAGCAGTTTTTAAAAATCTACTTAACTATGGACAAGCTTACCTTAACTCTATCAACTTCATGTTGTATAGGTTCAGAAGTACACAGTTTTAGAAAATGCCTGAGGTAGATTAGCATTTCCTGATTCAAGACAAATATTTGCAAATAATTATTCCATTTTGATATGACATTGTGCCACAATTCAGTGCAGTTCATCACCAATCCAAAGTGTACCTCTACAAATAACATGAGATGATAAATTAAATTAAGATGAACATTTAAATGACATTATCAATTAAGTAAGTTTGGAAAGAAAATACAGTTGATCCTTGAACAATACAGGGGTTAAAGATGCTGTCCCCAATATAATCAAAATTGTATGTGACTTTTGACTCCCCAAATCTTAAATATTAATAGCCTCCTATTGACTGGCAGCCTTTTCAATAACATAAACAATTACTTAACACATACTTTCTGTGCTATATATATTATATATTACATTCATATAATAAGTAAGTTAGGAAAAAGATGTTATTAAAATAATCATGAGGAAAAGAAAATATACTTAAACTAGTACATATTGATTGAAAGTAAATTTGTGTATAAGTGAACCCACACAATTCAAACCCATGTTGTTCAAGGGTCAACTGCAATTTATTTTTCTGTCACTTATACATTGTATTTTATTCTAGTGGTGCCATAGATCTAGCTAACTATGGAAGATCAAAATTAATGGTTGTACTTCATGTCCTGAATATACTTGAACTTAGAACTTTTAAGGAGCACCTTTCATGGAGTTTCCTTCTGTTTTGAAAAGAATTCAAACGGCACGCATCATGGCAGATGTGCCTACCATTTTGTGTTTCGGGACTGAGGTTTCCCTTCAGGTGCTGGTTGCAAGGAACTGAAGCTTTGGTATTTCTATCATGCCTGCTTCTTGGGCTGCAACTGCTGCTGTAAGATAGCAATCCTAATATGTTTCCCCTGAAAAATTGTTCCTTAAGTCATTATTATGAACATACATTATATTTGTCTAATGCAGAGCTTCATTTACTATGGTGAGAATTGCAGAGCAAACATCAATTTTAGCTTACTGGATTCATGTAACCAATTCTATGATATTCCAAAGTTACTGATGATTATGAGTCTAGGACACAGTGCTTGAATAAGTTAAATTAATAGAGATATAATATTTGGGAGATGTGGGGGTACTAAAATTTTTAAAATGAATCTAAACTTTTAGTGTGCTATAACAATATATGTCATGGAATTATTTTCACATACCAATAAATTTTGGATCAAATCTAAGATGTTAAATTCAAAAATTTGCCTTATTCTTTTCTGCAATTGCTCATAGGAAATTTACTATCTGGTACATATCATCAATGAAATGTAAAATTATTTTTAAATGCATATGTTTATTCCTTATAGAATTTTGATAATATAGCATTATATATAATTTAGCCATATAATTTTGAGTTTCCAAGTTTATTTTAAAACTTTGAATCATTTTTTATAAGTAAACTTGTTGTTCCACTGGGTGTATGTAAAGAAGACCAATGCAAAAAGATTGAAGACTAGCATCCACAACCTGAAAGAGGTACCATTTTAATTGTAACCTGAAACAGTTTGTATTTATAATGGAAACTCAAGAAATCCTAATTATATTTGTCAAATGTTTTGTTTGACAAACATTTTGACAATGTTTCCCTATGCAAGTGTCATCCAATTCTTACAACTTACTCTATTAGGAAATAAATATAATAATCATTAATAAGATAGATAGATACATAGGTAGATAGGTGGATAGATAGATAATAGATAGATGATAGATCAATAGACATAGACACATACACAAGGAGGGGCAAAGATGGGTTTACAGCTGTTCATATGGAAAATAGTGCAATAATTAATAAGTAGCAATGCAAGAATAAGCTCTGGGATTTGTGTACTCACAACTGTAAATATATATACATTCAGAAAGTTAGCTACACAGTTCCTAACTGGGAGGTGGTTACTTCTTCCAAGAGAGACATTGTAATCTCTCAGCAACATCTTTTCAATGTTGATAAAAAATTTTAGTCTGAAAAAAGTCTGACTTTTATCAGCTTGAAAAGTTTCCTGGTCCATATCACAAGCATAGTTTCTTCCCTATGCCTCTGATCTATAACTCTTTCCATCATCAGACAAAATACATGTCAGCTTTTAGTTGACATGTTAGTTGGTGTTATTGGCTAGAGTGTTTGTATTGTATCCTCTCTGAATGACATTGGCTTTCACTACATGGTACTGGATTCGCATCAAGCAGTTAGAAGATCGAGTTATTATCTTTTATAACCTAGCCTTGGTAGTAACATCAAATAATCCTTCCTATATTCTATTTGTTGAGGTTGTTATCAAATCTCACTCAGATTGCAGGGCAGAGGGAGTATTCTGGAAGACCCTATCAGTTGAAAATATTGTTACAGTCATTTTTTATAATCTACAAAAAACACTTTTTAAAAAATCTTTCATGCTATGAAACCTAGTGCATTCTGAACCTTTTTCTTCTCCAGCATGCTGTAGAAAAAGCTACTCATTCTCTGATGTGGCATACACCATGAGGCCATTACTGCTTCCTCTTAGCCAACAACTGCATTTACCAAACTATTATTTCAGCCATTTGTCTCAAAATCTTCTCCTTCTTTGAACTTCATAACACATTGTATCAGACTTGCTACTGCTTTTAGCGTTGCCATTTGCTGTCTTCTTGGTTCCTCATCATTAATTGATAGAACTAGTACCTGGTTTATAATCTCTCTTTCCATGACACATTCTATCATCACCATTTTAAAATCTTATTTGGAATCTTTGATTTTCTTAACTCCAAGGAGTATCACAACCATTTCACAGCAGCAACTCCCACCCATAAAATGCCAAGAATCTTGTTATCCTGAAATACTGTTATCCCTTTAATTTCTCACTTTATGAATCATTCTACATTTTGTTTTTGAGCTCAGATTAATAAGAAAAAAATTCCCTGTGCAGGTAATTTGTTTTGATAGAAAAATAGTTTTGTTTTGAGTTCAAGGACTTGGATATGATCTCATACTGGGTGTTTATTAATCTTGACCAAGACCCTTCATTAACTTTTCTGAAGCTAAGTTTTTTTCATGCATGATAGTTGAGAAAAAAAATAAAAGCAACATTATATTGAAGTGTAAATTAGATCTTATATATAAAATACAAATACTGTTCCTAGCATCCAGGAGGCACTAGATTACTGTTAGTTACCTTGTGCAAATTGTTTTGTTCTTCCATAACTAATTAAAAAACAGTTGTTACACTTCCATTATGAGCTATGATGCATATAGTTAGCTTTGCATTATTCAGATCATATTTTTTTCTGTTCCTTTTCAAGGTTACTGAGCACTGATGGAGAAAAATCCACCATTTTGTGTGACTTCATAATGCATCTGTAGTCCTCAGACTCAACAGCACTCTCAGTACTAACCTCCTTTTTCTTTTAGGTACATAAACAGGAACCTCTCTGTTTATCTACTGCTAGTTTTCTGAAACCTCAAACTTTTTTGTTTAACCTCTCTTTCCTAACCTGTCACTTACCCCATATCCATGCAGCAGATAATTTTTATTTTCTACACAGAAAGTACATATCCAGTATGATATTCATCAACTTGTATCTGTTATTTTTATTTTACCCACATAATTCCTCACTTCCTTTCCTTTAATTGTATTTACATTTATGTGTCTATTTGTGATAACATTGTGATCTGAATTTTTCCCCTACCCACACTGTAATATAATATTTGCATTTATCCAAGTTGGATTTATTATTTGATATGTATTTTTATTTCTAAGAGAATTGTGCTCAATTCAGTTTTCTTGCTTGATGTGGGTTGATTACTGATGAGAAGAAATTATTTTACTTGATGAACTCTTGCCACTCCTTATCAAAACATAGTCTAAGACTTGTAGGAGTTTGGGCCCAGGCAAAAGTATTTTGACTTTTGGGCATACAAGAGAAGAAATACCAGGCGAAGGCAGATTGCTAAGAAAGTATTAAACTTAGGAGAAAGACAATATTATAAAAGATAACACAAATCATAGCAAATCTTGGAATTATATAGGAAAAAAAGTAATACATCTTAAATGAAAAAGAAAACTAAAATCGATCAGTTACTGAAATGGAGTGACTGCTCCCCAGAGCAGTACAGTTAGTTCCTTAGTGCGTGTCATTCTCTGTTGTGGACTGAGTCCCTTCTGTTAGCTTTGCTGTAGCTGAAATCACATTTTGCATGAACAAGATAGCTTATGTTTCCATTTATGTGTTATGTGATTAGGCACTATACTCTAATGAATTTCAAATAAGTATGAAGAAGTTATAATCAACAAAGTGTTTTTCAAAATATTCAAGTCATATTATTCAAAAGTTTTTTATGATTTGTAAGCACTTGTACTGAAATTTTGAAATCAAAATAAATTCCAGAAACATTCCTGTAAGAATATGTTTCTGAAAATCTAATGATAGCACTTGTTCATCTTAGATATAGAAAATACAATTTGATCACTGTTGTATAATATCTTTCAAGAATAAATGTGGATCTTTTAAACATATTTATATTTTTCCAGGGTGATTATTTTTACTAGACCTAGATTGCCTTCAGAATTAGACAAAAAAATGAAATTGTATTCTATCTCCACATTTAATATACTACTTCTTTCTAAGGATCATGCAATTCTAGGATTTTGTTTTTGAGAAATAATTAAATGAAGACATATTCCAGTATGTTCCTGTTTACCTTAAAAGTGTATGAAAATTGGCATATAACATTAAATTTTGTGCAAGTAACATACTATTTATTTATTAATTGAATAATGAGAAGGCAAGATATATGGTGAATAAGTGTAATTATCTACATTCAAACCATCTATAGAAAGATTAACAGCATAAAACATAGCATAAATCATCCAAATCTCTTCTATCATTTAGGTCATATATTTAGTTTCTGATTATCTTTCATTTAGAGTTAAAAGGATAAGGAACATTAGATAGTATAAGTTACTTAAGTGATAGGACACTACCCTGCATTTTGAGATCTAAAAGATCCTAATATATTTTACTAGAAATAAAATAGTAATTTATATAATAACCTCATTTCCACTAGTAGCAAACTACAAAAAAAAACCTGATACAAAGTAGAAGAAAAAAATCAGTCAACTTGTATTTTCCATGGGACCGTAATTTGTAGTCAGGAATTTATTTCTTTCTAGTTGCTGTGACTTTAGTGATAATGGGGCAGTATCTTGACTTTTTCAATTTTGAAGTTAATGTTCTTTCCAAATCACAGATCTCAACATAAATGATAATGATATCAGAGCAGGAGTTAGTGAAGAGTGAGTGGTGGTATGCTAAACAAGAGTGAGTAGTGGTATGCTAAGACCTAAAAAGTACAAATTTCCCCCTTCTACCAGTTCAGTCTACAACCATGTTTCTAACATTCATCTGTATCTTCTTTTAGGCTTCTGCCAACTTTTTATGCTATCCTTTTTATACTTCCACCTTAACTGTCAGAATAGCACACTGTATACCTATCCATCTTCCTACATGAATTTAGCATCAAGGTAACAAATTCCCTTTATGATAGCACACTTAATATCTTTTACATTCATGTGGATGACTCTTCAAATGCTAGAGTTTTGTGATTTACTCTCTTTTATTATGCTAATATATAACATCAATCTCTAACTCAGTTGTTTACCAATTTCAAATTATTTTTGTGCCTCTGGTCTGTTTAACATAATGTTACCTATATATTAACATCTAATGTTTAAATGAATATTGTTTTTAATGCAAAATAACTTGAATGCATATTAAGATTGTACTGGTTTTCTCAAGGACATCAAGCTTCATCAGTTTTAAAACCAATCTGATATTAAACTCATGTAGATTAAAAAATATTAAAAATATCAGCTGTTATTACTCAATGTATACTGGGCATTCTGGTAGCCATACTCTATACATTATTTACATGTAATCCTCAAAACAGCACTATACATAATAGCTACCATTATACTTCCTATTATGTTTATTATAGAAAAGGAAGCTCTCAAAACTTTCATGAATTTAAAATTTTCTCAGAACCATAGCAAGTTAGTGGTAGAGGAAGGTTTTTAAAGATTAAAAATATTTAGCAGAGTTTTCCACTTCTTAATTCTCAGTTGGAGATAGCATTTAATTCACTTGCATAGACTCTTCTGTTGCTTGTTACTAGTCTTTTAATGCAGGTATTTTTAAAGAAACATGGTATCTCCACAGGCTCTAAAACCATGTATTTCTTAAGAAAGTGTTATTTTTATATCCAGTCTCTAATATGTATAATTTTTAAAATCCACATGTAAAATTTTAAATGACAAATGGAAAAAGCTTGTGCATTTTTCTATGATATGATTTTAAGTTGCAGTACAATCTGGTGATTTCTAAACTTAGGCTAAAGTTAGGGATTCAAAAATCTTTGGAAGTTTACTTACATCATTTCCTCAACAGATGCTTGGCAGAAGAGGGGCTATGTATAGCTGAGGAAGAAAGTTCTTTGAGGACAGTGAGAGATTTGTTGAGGTTTGAATTCTTCAGGATTATTTCAACTACATTTTTTCTTCTTATTCTGAGTGCTATTCACAAGTGTTAATGGAAGCACTCTGACTGTCCTTATGAAATACAAACAAACTTCATATTATAAAGTACAAAATAAAAAGGATGATTTTAAAAGGAAAAAAATCTAAATTTCCTAGCAAGTTTATTTGACTTACAAGTCTTCAAAAACATATATTTTTCATACTTTGTTTTTTTCCAGAACAATAATCTTAATAAGATTTTTTACCACATGCAATTTTATGCTATATAAAAAACAAAAACAGATGTTTTCATCTGCCTCAGATATCATTAAACCTAAAAATCTCCCTACATTACTTTCAAGCTATCAGTAGTCATCACAATTAACCAAATCTACCTACACCTTTTTTTTTTTAATTGAATGTATTAGGGATACATTGGTTCAAGTGTACAACTCAATAAAACATCATCTTTATACTGCATTGTGCATCCACCACTCCAAGCAAAGTCTCTTTCCATCCTTACACCACCCCGCCATGTCCGACCACCATGTAGCTCACAACCCCCTTTTCCTTTGGCTATCACCACACTCTTGTCTGTGTCTAAGTGTTATGTATATATGCTTTTTGGTTACTCTCTTCACTTTCTTTCTTTTTAAATCATATTTCTAAATTTACTGACCTAAAACATTTAATAATAAGATACACAGGAATGTATTTTTGAAAAATTTAAAGGAAAAAATATGTATTTACATTTACTATATTGAAAATGTTTTAATATAGGGTTGACCAAAAGTTTGTGCATTTGTTTTTCCATAAGATGGCTCTAGAAGCATTTAGTTGTCTTTAATTTCATTCAAAATAATGTTGTTTGATTGTATTATGATAGCTGTCATATCAGTATGCATTTAAAAACATAAAAATTAGTGAATTTTTGAGTACCCATTTTAATATTGAAAGTGAAAGAAAAGCAACATTTTTGGCATATCATGCTTTATTATTTCAAGAAAGATAAAAACACAAATGAAATTTTTTAAAAAATTGTCAGTGTATGGAGAAGGTGCTGTGACTGATCAAACATGTCAGAATAGGTTTTCAAAGTTTCATGCTGGAGATTTCTTGCTGGACAATGCTCCTCAGTGGAGTAGACCAGTTGATGTTCATAGGGATCAAATTGAGACATTAATTGAGAACAGTCAATGTTATACCAAGTAGGAGATAGTTAGCATACTTAAAATATCCAAATCAATAAAGTTACTAATGAAAGTGAAAAAAACATATCTTTCATTTTACAGAAAAAGACTAAACAAATTTTTCGGCCTATCCAATATTTTATGAAGAATTAAAATGTGTATGTGAAAGGATATAATTGAAATAAAAATGCTTTCTTAGACTCTGTATGTCAAAACTACTTACAATATTTGCACCATTTTCATATAGTTTACTTGAGGAATCAAAAGATTGGTGGTACTTTACTACTTGCAATATAACAATTAATAGAGTTCATGAACTTGCAGAATTTGAAGTATAATATTAGGTTTGCCAGATTTAGCAAATAAAATTACAAAAAAAGCCAGTTTAAAATATACATTTAAATATATTTAATGGGGTGACATTGGTTATTAATAGTATATAAATTTCAAGTGTATAGCTTTATAATATGACATATATGCTGTATTGTGTGCTCACCACCCAAATCTAATCTCCTTCTGTTGTTACCAGAAAAGGGACCTGGTCCTGAGTGTGTCTGCATAGGGCTGGATAGTAGTGTGTGGGAGCTCTTCACTTCATGCAGGAAAGGTCTCACATCACAAATGTAGGGGATTTTTGAAAGTATGTTTATTACGTTTGGGGTCAGTGAACAAGGAAGGGGTTGGGATGGTGGAAGCAACAGGAGAGCCTAAGCGAGGCTGCCTTAGCTCTCTAGGAAGGTTATAGAAAAGAAAGGAACCTAGACTGTGCTGCTTTGGCTCAAAGGGAAACCAGAAAAAAAGGGAGCCTTAGGGTCAGGTTCAGGGGGTTACCAGGGAAAGAGCTGCTGCTGCCCATTGCTCCCTGGTTGCAAGCCTCTGGGAGTCCCTTAGAGTTTAGGATATGTGTGCCTGTGGGAGAAGAAGAAGGTGAAGGGAAAGGTACAGGTGTTCTTCTGGGAAGGAGAATGTACTCTGGGACCTTCATTTTGAGAAGCTTTAAAGGCTGGGAATTTAGGGGAGAATCTCAGCAAAATATTCATTTGTTTTATGCTGATGTACCAAAATGAGATTTATACATGTAACTTCATCTGCCTGTGGATATGGTTGGCATATGGCACTAGTAGGATATCTGCTATCTATTTTCCTTAATAGGGCGATTTAAGGTATGTACCCTCTGGTTGGGAAGGAAAAGTGAAAACATCTTACTCTTAAGTGCCCTTGGTCTAGGGAAGGTAGGATTTACTAGATGGGTGAAAACAACTGTTTAACTCTCTGTCTCAGTGTCCCTATTTTATTTGACAAGGGATTTTCCTGCCTTCTCATTATCCTGCCTCACCATCTCCATGTATCTAACCCCCTTTAAGCTCTTCTTCCTCCTCACCACTGCCTTCCTATCTGGTAACCACCATTCTGTTGTCTGTATCTATGAAATTTTATTGTTGTTGTTTATTTGTATAGGACATACCTATTTTGAAAAAAAAAATATACGTATCTGAAATCCAAATCTAATGGTGTGTTGTATATATTTGGCACCATAGAAGGAAATTTGAATTTTGATTTTGTTTCTTCTTTGCTTCAGAGGAAAGTGAATAAGATCAAAGAAGTAAATGGAGGCATTCAAGATCATTGCAGTAGTTTTATTTCTCCAAATAAAGCACAGACATATAAAATGGATCAAAATCTAAAATATTCCTGATGTCTTGTCACATAGAATTTTAGAGTTTTAACAGTTGTGTGGGACATTAACCACATGCTTCAGGGATCTGGATAAGGTACTTTTGAGAAGAATAGACTTTTGGTTTGAGTTAGTGTTCCTTAAAACCTGACAATCACAAAGAATTAAAATCTGTCCATCAGAAATAACCCTCTCCAGTTTTTGAATACTGCTTAATTCACATTGCAATCATATGTATATGGATATGTGTGTTTTCCTCTGTTTGCTTTCTGAATAGGTCACTTTTGCCCTAATTCAATCAAACTATTCAATAGTTTAAGAGGAGATTGGAATGCAGGCAGGTCTTAAAGAAAAAGATTATATTCAGCTTCTGACATGCAAAACAAAGATTTGCATCAAGAAAAATGATTAAACTTAAAAACCTGGATACCATGCTATAAGTCATTCTTGAGGGACTCATCACAGACTTCTCCCTTAGTGTACTGAATGGTCCTTAAATAATCTGTGACTAGCCCAACTTGGTAGTAACCACAGGGAAAGGCATAGGATACTTATAGGAAGTTAATAGAAACCTTTCTTATTCTTGCCCGAGAAAGCATGAAAAGGAGGCTGGGAAAGAGAAAAAAAAAAGAAGTCAGGCATGGGCATTAATTTCCCTCTTCCTAGCTTTGATTCTGCAAGGAAAGGGGGTGGTTCTCAAACAAGGGAGGAATTACTAGGAGGAGAAGAGATCTTTCATCAACACTCCCTGTTTGAGATTCCAGAAACCACACTTTCTGGCTGCCCTGTAAGGGGAAAATGTCCTAGGAAGACTCATGGGTCTAATGTTACTGATCTATCCTTAGTTCCTCTATGGTATAAATCCGACCGAAAAGTCACTGACATTTCACCAGGAGACCACATGGTATCAAGGTTCCCACAGTGTTATTAAAACTGGTATGGGGAAAAAGATTCGGATTCACTTTAACCTTTACAGGGTATATTTTGTGGCCTTGCGTTTTCCTTTTATGGTATGGATAAATGATAAGGTATGGATAAGTAGCTATTAATCAATCTTTGCAGAAATGTTCTTTGTTCTGGAGACACCTCATGGTATGCTTGTAACTCCAGTCAGGCAAGTTCCATGTCAGGCAGCACGTAGCAGGCCCCCAACTTACGTTAGTTTGACTTTAGTTGATTTGTATAGTTCTCGTGCTCTTCTCCTATGTTAATAATCCCATATATTCACATAGAGTTTTGCAAGGAGTTCTCTTTCTGAGTAAATGGAACAAGATTAGGGAGAGGAAAGGGTTAGGTAGAGATAGTTCTCTGAGAAGGTTGCATGTAAGTGTAGACTTTGCATTACCAATTTAGGGGCAAACATTAAAAAATGGATGATGTGACTTCTTATCTTTTTTTAGGCGATAGCAAGACAAATTCTTTTTACTCTGGTCGCACTAACCTTGCTGTTGGTAGAAATATAGCTATGTGATTTAGTTGTGCTAATTATAGTCTTATTTCAATTTTCACAGATATATTTGACAGGTCTGGGAGATACTGTACTCATTACTATTCAGATATCCTTTAAGTCAGATAATACAATTTGCTATTTTGTGGTCTATAAAATTTAACAACTGAATATATGATACAGTTAAGGAAATTTTTAAAAGTACCTTGTATAGGTGTATATTGAGACTTGACAAGCTGTATCAATGTTCTTCTTGGCTTTATAACCCCATGCCTCACATGTTCTTGGTTGTATGTGTAAAATTTCATTTAAATGCATCATAGTGTACTTTTTGAATATTCTATGTAATAAGGGGAAGCTGGATTATTGTACAAATTTGTCTAGAGGACAATTTATATCCATTTGTAATAGGCTAAAAATTGAAAATATAACTATAATTTGAAAAATAATAGAGTTGTCTCAGGTAAAAAAAAGAAACACATTACATGGTCGCCTGGAATGAAAGATTTTAAAAGCATACATTACACAGTTAAAAGGTAACTGAAGTATATTCTGAATAGTTTAGACTCAACTATCCTGATATGATTTTTTTGTTCCTAGTCATACTTTTTTGTTTTTAACTCTAAATTTTTGTAATATTTAATAAATATTTTAAGAAAGCAAACTATTTTTACTTTTATAAAAATTTTGCTTAATATTTGATCATAAACTATTGTATTTTATATGTATATAGAAAATGCTTAATGTATAAGTTAATTCATCCATTCTCCACCTTAACTGAGCAAATATTTATCAGGCATCTGTATTAGGCACCATATTATGCACTTGAAAATATCAGTGAATAAAACTGAAAAATGTTTCTGATCCTCATAGAGATTATATTCAAATGCAGAGAAAGAAAAATAATAACTAAAATGAAGGAAAAAATAAATGTATTAATAAATTATATGTGCCTAAGAAATAGAAAATAGCAAAGCCACATGAGAATATTGGCAAATGCTGAGTGAGTATACCAATTTTATACAAGATGGTCAGGAAAGGCATCATTAAGAAAGTGATACATAATAAAATACTTTATTGATAAGGCAATTGGCCATAGCATATACTTGGGAAAGGAATTTCTAGACAAAAGAAAAAGACAATGCAATATCCCTTAAATAGCAGTGTGCCTGCAGTGTGGCTAGAAGAGTGGAAGTTCTGTAGGGTAAAAACAGAAAAAATTAATCAGTTATATTATCAGAGGCCATCTGAAGGATTTTAATTTTGACCCTGAAATAGAAGACATGACAGAATTTTGAATAGAGGAGTAATAAGGTATGACATGTTTGAAAGAATCATTCTGGCTGATGGGTTAGAGAAATATACCAGGTGTAAGGGCAATTGGGAGAAGCAGGGAACCCAGTTAAAATTCTGCAGCAGTAATCCAGATGAGAAAAAATATATGAAAGAAATTATTTTTAATATTTTCAGATCAAGAGGAAAAAAGCTTAATTATTGAATCATAGGATAAAATCTTTCAGCAAAATGAACTGTAACATTGATGAGACTGAAAAGGGCATATCTGATAAAAATTTGACATATGTACTGACAACACATAATAATTATACAAAGTATGCATATTTAAAAGTGTGAGGCATGTAACTCACAATTTAAGATATCTATTAAGGCAATACTTTTAAACTTAATGATTTTAAATTTTTTAATTTTTATTTTTAAAGTAGCATATAATAAAATTGACTTTTCATGTGTTTTGCAGATCTATGAATTTCATTGCATGTACAGGTTTAGATAGATACTCACCACTTACAGTCAGGGTGCAGAATAGTTCCATCACGAACACCTCCTCTGTGCTTCCCCTTGGACAGTCACACTCTGCTCTGTCCCAATCCCTGGCAGCCATGGACCGATTATTGTCACTGTAATCTGTCTTTTTGAGAATATCATATAAAAGAATTATATATTAATAAGCTTTTGAGATTTGGTTTTATTCATCATGCATAATATCTTTGAAATCAATCCAAGTATTGCATGTAGTCATAATTCATACCTTTACATTGCTGAGTAGCATCCAGTTATGTAGATGTACAAAAGTTTCTGTACATACCCACTCATTTAAAGACATTTGAGTTATTTCCACTTTTGATGATTATGGATAAAGCTGTTATAAACATTTATGTATAAAATTTATATTTCATTCTCTAGGATAATAAGATATCATTCTCTATGAGAAATATACCCAAGAGTAGCATTGTTAGGTCATATGACAAATGCATGTTTAACTTTATAAGGAAATGCCGAACTGTGTACCAGAGTGAGTATACTGTCTCTCCTCTTCCCACCAGTAGTGGATGACCCCTTGTTACTTGGCATTTTCACTAACACTGGTGTTGTCAGTTTCCTTTTCTTTTTCTTTCTTTATTTTTTTTCTTTTGAAAAACAAAGCATAGGTTTTTATTTGAGATATTACTGTTGTAATTTCATCTCTCATTCTCTTCTTATAATATAAATGTGATTAAAATTAAACATACACTGGAGTATATATAAATAATAAAATAAAAGGATCATTCTCTTTAGGGAAATATGATTGGTTCATTCGGCAAGCTACAGGAAATCTGCATAAAGATGGAAATGTATAGAAATAAATTTAGTCATCTGTCTGTCCATATTCTCCCTGTCTTCCAGCCATTTTTTACATATATCTTTTTCTAGCTTTGGTTGAATGGTTTATCATTTCTATTTTTTTTATATTAAACTTACTGGGACAATATTGGTCGATAAAACCATAAAGGTTTCCAATGTAAAACTCTAGCAGACATCATCTGCATACTGCATTGTGTACTCACCAACCAAAGTCTTTTTCTGCCACCATTTATCCTTCCTTTGCCCTCTTTTACTTCCACACCCCTTTCCCTCTGGTAATCATCATACTGTTGTCCATGTCTGTTTTATTTATTTTTCACCCAGCTTCCTAACCCTCCTCCCCTCTGACAGATGTCAGTCTGTTCTGTATATCTATAAGTCTGTTACTATTTTGTTTGTTAATTTACCTTGTTCTTTAGATTTCACATATAAGTGAAATAATATGGTATTTGTCTATCTCTGACCGGTTTAATTAATTCTTTGCAAAATACTCTAGGTCCATCTATGAGGTCAAAAATAGTAAGATTTTTAGCTCTTAACAACTAGGTAGTCTTCCCTTGTGTAAATGTACCATGGCTTTTTATCTACTCATCTATTGATGGGCACTTGGGCTGCTTCCAAATCTTGGCTATTTTAAATACTGCTGCAATAAACATAGGGGTGCATATATTATTTCAAGTTAGTGTTTTGAATTTCTCTGGACATATTCCCAGAAGTGCAATCTTCTGGGTCAGAAGCCAGTTCCATTTTTAATTTTTTGAGGCAACTCCATACGGTTTTCCACAAAGGCTGCACCAATCTGGATTCCCACAGTGAACATGGGTTCGCTTTACTCCATACTCTTCCAACTGTTCCCATTGCAGGAGCAAACTCAGCAGGGCAGAGCCACCTGGACTTGGGAGGACAGATCAAAATGTATCTGGTTGGGGTGGTGCCTGCAGGGCCTGCAAGAGGGGGACAAGCACTTTGCCTCTCCTTGCTCTGCAGCTGCACTCCTCAGCACCCATCTGAATCCTGGATGAGAGTCCCTGAGCTCCTGTGCTCCAAAGGCCCCAGCACTGAACAGCACTCCCTTCCCCCATGGAACTGAGCTCAGTAGGCTGGGGCCACCAGGACTTGGGAGGAGGGCAGATCAAAACAGTCTCCTGTAGGAGTGGTGCTGGCCAAGCCTTCAGGAGGCACGAAAGATCCTGCATGTTGGCTCTTTAAGAGAACACCTGACTTTTTAGCAGACTTCCTCCTCTTCAGGCAAACAAGAGTCCTTGTTGATTTTTACTACTAAATGCTATGTGAGTTCCTCTTCCTGGCCCTGATGCTCTGCATTACAGATTTTGGTATAGGGTTGAGAGCCCATGCTTCTCGGGGGGCACTTTTATTTTATACACACACACACACACACACACACACACACACGTATATATACATATATGTATATGTACATATATACATATATATATCACATATATATATAATCTCCAGCTTCTTAGCCACTGCACGTGGGTGCATCTATGACCTTCTCACCAGTCTCTGTGTAGCTTCTTCTATAAGTCCGTGATTATAATACTCCTGTTCAGCTGTCCTTCAGTTGGTTATTTAGGTCAGTTGCTTCTATAATTCAGCTCTAAATCCAGTTTGGCACCAGGAAAAGGTGAGTATAGTTTCCACCCACTCCACAACCATCTTGGAATCCTGTTAAGTTTTCTTTAATTTATATTATTTTAGCCATTCTAAAATGGGTGTAGCAGTAGCTCATTACTGTGCAAGATATTTTTTTTAAATCACATTTAAAATTTATTCAATACTCTTGAAACAAGCTGGTATAGTGGTTTCCAGGATTTCAGGGCTAATCAAGGAAAAAGCCATCAGCACTAGGTGGCACTAGCGCACAGTGAACTTAGTTTGAGTCAGATTGATATTGGAAGTGAGAAGACCTCATACTAGGAGACTTTTCAGAGACTGGAGCTCAGAGTAAACCACCCAGAACACAAAGAGGACAAAGGATCTTCAGGGGAGAGGAAATGGAAAGGAGGTTCATGTGGCTAGGTGATAGAAGCCGGGAGTCTCTAGGTTAGGGATTTCTTAAGTACAGGTCTGGGTCTTTGGTAGTCCCAGTATGTTTTATATATGGCTAGCCTGTCAGGTGCAGTTTTGCTACACATGTAATACAGGTAGGCTCTAATAGGCTAAAAAATAATGCTTACTGGGGGTATATGTACATCAATTGGATGTGTAAAAATTTGAGCTTGGCACTGGTGGGCTTTTAAGTGTATGGTCCCACCTTGCTGTAAAGTAAATAGCATAGAGAATAGGTCATCTTTGGTTCACTTACATGACAGAAGGAAATAGATCTGTTGAGGATGTTTGATTCAGTCAATCATGAATTATGTAGAAAAGAAAAATGTTTTACTAATGTTTGGAGGAACTAAATTTGGAAGATAAGAAAATGAAATACATATTTTGGGTAATTTCTATCCCAATGTTTGATATAGAAACAAAATTTGACCTTCATGCGCAAAATGGTATTACAGATTGTTAAGAAACTTTCTTACCTAAAAGTGGAGCTAGGAGTTTGCTAAGAAATCAATATGCTCAAAGTCTGTAGAAAGAATGCATTGTGTTAACAGAATAGTTTGTCAGTTTAGTAATATAGTTTAAGTCTGTAGAAATCTATGTGTGTGCATGCAGCTAATTGATACATATTGCAAGATAATTTTACATCTATGAGTCATTTGTAGTAATCCATTGATTTATACAGGGCAAAATATCACTAGATAGCACCAGAGCAAATTTTTGGATATTTGACTGAGAAAGGTCTGGGTACACTGGAACAAGCTTTTGTCTCTGGGTCAGTGTAAACCTGAGTAAAAGGAACTAATGAGTGGATCAAAAAAACTGTGGTACATTTACACAATGGAATACTACCCAGCAGAAAGAAATAAGGAACTCCTGCCCTTCTTGACAGCACGGATGGAACTGGACAGCATTATGCTAAGTGAAATAAGCCAGGCGGTAAAAGACAAATACTATATGATCTTACCTATAGGTGGAATCTGATCAATGAAACAAACAAGCAACCAAAATAAAATTAGAGACATTGAAATTAAGAACAAACTGACAGTAACCAGAGGAGATGGGGGAGGGGAATAATGGGGGGAGAAAGGAAAGGGTGATCAAAGAACAGGTATAAAGCACCCATGGACATAGCCAAAGGGGGGTAGGATTGATGGTGCGATGTGGGGGTGGATGTAGCGGGGGAAAGTGGTGGTGGGAAAATGGAGACAACTGTATTCTAACATTAATTTAAAAAATGATAAAAAAGAACTAATTATTTATTTTAATGCCCTTCCCCATATTATAACACTAAAATTATTTCTAACTAACCTGGTGATTACACACAAATGTCCAAGTCTCATGAGACAAAACAAATATTTAATGTCACAGTCATGGGGAGTTTTTCTTACTTTCAGTAGAAAACAGAGAAAAATAATGATCAAGATGGAGACCTAGAAGGTCCTAATATCTTTATAGTTTTAGTGTCACATTTTCATTTTGCATTTTTAAAATGGAAGTATTTGTATTATAGCAAGTATAAATTTATATTTTATACATAAAATAAACTGTCTTTTTATTTATTTACTTTGTGGATTTACCTAGTTAGATGTAAATTTAGAAAGATGGGGTTATTTCCAATAAGACATCATTTGATGAGAACGGAGGAGATTAGTGGATAGCATAACATGACCGATGGATATTTTAATCTCTCTCTCTTTGCCATTCCTTTTTTATTCTTGAGAAGTGTATTAATATGGGAGAAAAAAAACAATGTATATATAATAGTCCCAGTTGTTCCCCTTATTCACAGTTTTGATTTTCATGGTTTCAGTTATCTGCAGTCAACTATGGTCTAAAAATGTTCAATGGAAAATTCCAGACATAAACAGTTAATGTTTTAAATTGCATGCAGTTCTGAGTGGCATGATGAAATCTCTCACTGTTCCATTCCATCTAGTCCAGATGTCACTCATCTCTTTATTTAGTGTATAAATTACCCATTTCTAAGTCACCAACCATCCTGGTTATCAGATCAGTGATAGAGAGAGCAAGAGAGCATATTCACATAACTTCCATTACAGTATAGTATCATAATTTTTCTATTTTATATTAGTGTTGTTAATTTCTTACTATGCCTAACTCATAAATTTTATCATAGGTATGTATACATAATAAAAAACATAATATACTTAAGGTTCAGTATTATCTGTGGTTTCAGCTATCCATTGGGGGCCTTAAAACACATCCCCCACAGATAAGGAGAGGCTGCATGTATACATATACCTAAAAATGAAAAATGCATATACAAAGAAGGAAAGGAAATACAGCAGCAGCCCTTGAAATTTAAATCATTCACTGAGGAAGAATTTAAGGAAGAATTAACTGTAATACAGTGATCACACCCCAGGAATTAGAAATTAAATTTTTATATTGTCATTACCTCATAACTATAAAGATATTTTCAACCATGTTAGTTTCTTTAAATATTTGTTTGTTTGTTTGTTTTTTAACTAAGTTCCAGCTCTAAAGATGTTCAAGATCTTTGGAATAGTATTTGAGAGTCTTTTGTTCATTCATTAATTTAATAGATATTTATTAAACATCTACTATATATCAGGCACTTCTTGCTTACCACTTTTGAGAAGAAAACAGCAAGAATTTTTTTTATTTTATTGTTCCTTTTATTATACTGGAAGATTTAAGATATCTCATTATCTTCATTATCTTAAATATTCTAATTATCTTAATAATTTTTACATCCTTAATATTGATACTAAAAGATAGTATAGTTGCTTCTTTAGTCATTTTGCTTCTCATTTGAATTATTAAGGTCTCTATATTCAACCTGTTTACCTATGCAAAATAATGAACAGATAATGAGTCTAATTATTTCAAATTAACGTCACTCACATTTAACATCACTAGTAACATCAACTGCTTTATCTTTCCTAATAAGTGGAAATATTAATTTAATATCCCCAGTCTCTGTGACATATGCACTCAGCACACCTTCTCTTACTCTTTCATATACTGCTACAGATGGCTTTTCAAACTAGTAGACGTGTCTTGCTCAATTAATTTTAAAAGAGTTCACTTAGCAGGATCCATCTTATCAGCTATTGACAACTGCGTATATAATTCTATCATAGCATCAAGTTTTTTTCTGATTTTCTTAAAGAAAATATAAATATAATTTTTGAAAACATATTCTCAAACATCAACACTATTAAAATTATTTAATGAATTTTGGTCAGATCATTTTGCAAGTAGATTTTTCTTATTACACAAATTGCACTTAACAAATGTCTCTATTGTTTCAGCTTTAATTTATATACATATTTAGGCAAATATAAGTAAGAATACCTCATAGGGTGCTATTTAATTTCAAAATAACCCTATAAATGATTTTTAACGTGAAACTTTGCAATTCCTTTTCAGTGCCTGGCAAGTATTATAGTTCTAGCATGCATTAGAAAGTAATGCCCTTTGTCTGCCCAAACTATTTTTCAAGAGTCATATTAAGATACTTTTGTGTTTTGTGGACAAATATAAAAGTATTGCTTATACTGAATGTGTCCTAAATTCCAGTTTTTTTAATGTATTACATGTACTTAATTGGGCTATACAAATCTTGAACTTAAAAACACTATCCCTATTTGTAAGCACTCTATTAACGAAACTATGCAACATCTTTTTAACTTTGAAGTAATAAATTGGAATTAGAAAATTTGTCAAGGTTTGGAACCATTTGTGAGGGTGCATTATTCATATCAGTATGAATTATTTATTTTTAGGAATTCTTACTTTTTCACCTTCACTTGCCAGCCAGGATTCCTTGAGGTTTGGCTGGTGAGCAAGTAGGACACAGGTGAGAGTAAGGGATACAGTGAGACCTAAGATTGAAAATAATAATCCTTGGTTTGTGCCCTTGGGCAAGTCATGGGTTGGTGGAGAAAGACAAAGTATGTGTTTAATCAAATTGCAGTGTAAAGGTAGAGAAGCTCATGGGTTCAATGACAAGTATTCATTAAAGTGTTTTATGCATGATCAGATTTGAACTTCAGAACAATATATTAATCAACTTGGGTAGAGGTTGCAGTAAACCTGGTTATTAAAATGCAAAGATGCAAGCCTGAACTAAGTGTTGCCAATGGGAATGAAACAATGGTACAGGTACATGTCAAGAATTGACATGATTTGCTGTGTAGTTGGTATTGGTAGGTGAGAGATGCAAGAGGGCAAAGAAGCAGGATTACTTCTTAATTCCCTGCTGAGATGATTAGGTAAATGACACAGGTTTGAGGATAAAATGAAATGATGAGCTTACTTTGTACTTGCTGAACTTGAGACACTGTGAGCCATTCATGCAGATGAATTGGTTGATATTTGAGTACTTTTCCAAGATTGTACAATCCTAGCTAGGGTGAGAAAGATCTATGTTTGAGTTTGATTAAGGTGAAAATATTCATTTTCTGGAATGACTTTCATCTTGGTTCACTGACATTGTAACACACTGGAGTAAATTTGAATTTGTTTTTATTAATCAGAATATGATGCTATACCAAAGCAACAAATAAAACACACAATAGCAGTAACTTAGAACAAGAAGGATTTACTTCTTACTTGTACAAGCACATTTTCAAGTTTAGCTGCCATTCTAGAGCAAAACATAAACCAGGCTTTTGTTCCCCCTCTACCACCTTTGCTGTTACATGGAAAGAGAGCCCTAGGAAGGCTTTGACTGGCAATTAATTACCATATTTGCATGATTTCTGTGGCTAAAACCAATCACAAGGCCATACCTAACCTCAAGGAGTTATAGAGGCTTAATATCTGTCCTCGGGTGCTCAGGAAGAGAACCGGAAATATGAGCAAACAATACTAATGTCTTCAATAGTTCTGAAGTCAGAAATACGTGTTTTAATATTAGCTGTACCTAAGTTTCTTTATCCATAAAATGAAAACATTGATGTTATTTTAATATTTGAGGATAAATGCAAAATTGTGTATAAGCTTACTAGTTAGTTATTATAAATGGTACAATTAGTGGGTGTAGTTTGCTTGAGTATTTAAATGTACACTATGTATGCATATGGACTTTAAACATTGCCTCATCATCCATGCACACCAAACGTGTTTTTGAAAATTTGTTCTTTGCATTTTTAGTTTATATCATAGCAGATTGTGCTTATACTATGTAATTGGAAAAATGTGAATGAACAAGCTATTAATCCCAGTTCACATATCCATAAAGATTTCCTGGGCTTTGTAGCTTAATTTATTTTTAAAGCCTTATGGATCTTGTATGTAATTTGACACACTTCAAATTCTTCTTTGAAAGAAGGTCTCTTTTGAATTGCCCATCATCAGACTGATTGCTTTTTAGAGTTTGTTCATGTTTCAATGGATGGTTGTTCATTTTTGCACCCAATAGATTTAGATCTTCTATGATTACTGATATGGGGCCAGGTACATTATATATTCGAGTACAATTTATTGCATGGGCAGTTATAAGACCATTGTCTTACAGTATCTTAGAACAGGAATGGTATTTGCTAACACGTGATTCCCTTAGGAAAGAACCATGGCACATAGGACTCCTCACTGAGACACTTGTCTTAGGGCTGACTTAGAGGTAATGCTCATTGACTCTCCTAGCAGTCTGCAAATCTTCCAGATGACATTTTGACTGTAGACAGATGTCAGTTTCAATTGTATAATAATTTTTAAATTAGGAATAAAAGTTGAACATGTCCAATGAATTCAACTAATTACGTATTATTATCTTGAGTGAGGTAATACATTATAAGATGTAATATAATTAATCTTGCCTCAGTGGCTTAAATAAATATGTCTGATATACACTAAGAAACTTAATTATTTCCAGCAGATTAATCTGGTTCAATATTAGCTTATCTCACCTAATTTTCAAAAGGTTAATTTAGTAAGACATCATCTTTTTAGGTTTTTGTGCCTGTTTTTTAATGATTTCTGTTTTATTGTACTCAAAATAGATTGTTTTCTATCAAAAGGATAAAAATTCTCCTTAAAGTTTAGAATTTGACTTGTCAGTTTTATTACGGACAAGGTTTATCACACTCTGTTTAGTTGTTTACTTATCTGTTAAGAAGAGTTCATTTTACACTAACTAGGTATCAGACATTGTTATAAACATATGATATTTAGATAAATTATTATTACTAAATTTTATTTATATAAAATATATAAATGGAATATATATTGAAAATTCAGACTAGTAAGCTTCTCTAACTTTCCATGAATCATTTAAAAAATTTTAATTGTCTTTTTCCATTATCATTTATTTTCCTCTAAACATTTAAATAGGAAAAAAATGTAAGATTGTTTTTAAGTGTATTGTTATGAATAATCTATTTAGTGAATCATACCAATAAGTAAATTTTAAAATAATATGAAGAGTTAATTTGAAATTATTACTCTTTATAAAGGTAAAATATGCATTTAAATTAAAAGGAAGAAAAATAGAACTCTTTACCTACAGTTAAGAAGCAATTCTAATTATAAGAACTGTAGAGGCAGCACTGGGAAAACTCACAACACGGTTAACATTCAAATGACAATATGTCAGCTAACAATATAGTTTATTTTATATGAACAAACTCTTCAACTTAATGACAAAAGTAGGATTTTTGAGGTTAAACTATGACAAAGTTATATTCCTATAACTCTAAATATCAATAATAATTATTCACATATTTATTATTTGTGGTGAAAGAAGAATTGTTAGGTATTGCTGAAGAGGCATCCAAGATATTACACTGGGCTGCCAATTCATGTATTTTAGTGGAAGTAATAAATTTATCCATTACATAAATTTATTTAATTAAAATATGGTTAAAACAGTCAAAATGTGTGTGTGGTGTACATAAAAATTATTAAAGATATTTACTCATTTATCCTTATGTTTAAATTGTGCTGCTAATAAACACCATAAATATATCTTTATTATCTTTCTCTATTTTGTGCCAGAATTAAAGGTCCTATTATTCCTCATATAGAGTTCACTGTAGTACTTATATGGAAGTGTTTTTTTCAAATTAATGTAGAAAATAAACATGAAAAGTAAGGAATGAATAATAATAATTTAGTTGTTATAAGTTGTTACAACTAGTAGTTATAAGAACTTCAAAGAAGAAAAAAGCAACATATTTAAAAACATTATCAACAAAAACAAGGTATGTACAAAAGTATCGGACCCACAGATAAAAGTTAAAATATATTTTTTTAAATTAAAAATACCAAAGAACTGTGAATTTTGAGTATACCACAAATTTCCACTCCCGTGATAAGCTAAGAAGATGTCAGGTTTTTTAACAATATTCATCAGCAAAAATCCAGAGGCCTGAAATATTCTTAGGTGTTGGATGTGGGGATGCATCACCCAAGTCACCCAAAGAGGGACCCAGCTGCCAGGTGACAGTGCTGACGAAAGGCAGGCCTCAGTAGGCGGCCACCTCAGAGAGTGTCACAGCTGAAAGAGTTAATAAATGTCACACTGTTTCACAAGATAGTGCGTATCCAATACTCTCAAATAAAGGGAGGACAAAGGCCCAGCCATTTCCACTCCAAGCAGGACCACTCTGATCAGCCATTTTCAGCTGCAGAAACCCCTGGTTCAGCAGAGGCTCTGGTCACTGTATGGTGCTCGGCCTCCACCTCCATCTGGGATACTTCCCCCTCTCCTCCCTTCTGCACATGAAACTCTGCCACAACAGCTCTTCCCCAGAGAAGCCAGCCTATAAGGTTTTATCAACACAATTTAACTGGAAAAAAATAATGGCACAGAAAATCAAGCACCCTAAGAACGGTCACTTCTTCCCCCCCAGGTCTAGGATTGTTATTTTATTTACTCATATTTGATATTCTGTAAGAAACTATGGAGCACAGGTATAGCAGAATCTCAAGTGAATATTTTAAAATCTGTGATAAGTGGTGCCTTAAAGGAGCTAATAGGCCAGGATTCTGAAGACAGTAATTACACACACCAGAAACCAATAAAAGCCTGCTTTGTTTTCAAACTATGTAAGAATGGAAGAATTAGACATGCACTGTGAAAATAAAATAACTGTAAAATTTAGACACATACCCTGTTTTTTTCACACTTTCTTTAAAAGACAGTAGAGCCCTTAGCATCTTGTATTTTACATATTAAACTATTTTGAATCTGCCTATGATCACAGAATTTTGTGATGTGCTAAAGTACTTATAATACTCAGCTTTTAAAATTCAATTAGCAAGTGCTAATTAGCATCTAAAATGAGGAAGAGTTTCCAGAAAGGCTGTAAGAAAAACAAGAAAGAGAGAGGCATAAGAAAGAAAATTACTTCAAAGCAGAAGAGGGAAGAATGGAGGACAAGAGGTGGGAGAAGAGAAGACCAAAGAAAGAAACACAATATTTTGAGGAAAATAAAGAAAAGAAATACACAAAATTCATTCTTTGAAAGGCTTATTTTTTGTGTCTTTGCTTTCAAACAAGATTCTGCAAATGTTTTCTGTTTATTTGATTGAATTTTGTATTTCTTTTTATTTCATGTCACAGTTGAATCTAAACAGACTGAAATTCAAATAAATGGCGTTTTTTCTGTTTTCAATGGTTAATAATTCTAGGCAAAAATGTATATCAACTTTACTTTTAGTTTTGTTCTTGCTTTGTTTATTTTTATTATTATTACTATTACCATTATTTTGTTGTGGTAGAATAGCAATTCTATTAGGGACAGTCTAAGGTAAGGCACCATCCCTGATAGCAATATCTCCCTCATTCTTTCTTCATTTTCTTTTTCTATTTTATTTTCTTCCATTACCATTTATCCCCCTTTTCTCCCCCCTCCACTGCAATCGCCACACTGCTTACTGTCCATTGCTTTGTTTTAAATTGCACCCATTACAATATGAATGGAGACAGTTAAGAAAGTGGTTAACTACTCAATACATTTTTATGGTTATGAAATTGCAGAAAAATCCTGTAAGAAATTATTTTATTTTATGAGTTGATAACCGAAAGTTTTTTTTAAATTAAAAACTCCTTTGCATATCCCACATGCACCCAATAGGCTAAAGTTGTATAACTGGCCATCTAAGCTGTAGGCAGCTGGGGACAATTCTCAAATTCCTTATAGAAAGAAAGCCGCCCTGGCTGGTGTAGTTTAGTGGATTAAGCGCGGGCCTGTGAACCAAGAGATCACGGTTTGATTCCCAGTCAGGGCACATGCCTGGGTTGCAGGCCAGTTCCCAGCAGGGAATGCACAGGAAGCAACCATACATTGATATTTCTCTCCCTCTCTCCTTCCCTTCCCCTCTAAAGATAAATAAATAAAATCTTAAAAAAAAATAAAATAAAATAAAGATTTAAAAAGAAAGCCAAAATGACAAGAGGAAAACAATACGTCATTGAGAACATCACCAAAGCCATGCTTTAGTGAAGAAAAACAACAGAAGCCTCATAAGGCAAAGTAGAGCAGATGGTCTCAAGAATCTTTTGGACTAGGTTATTTTTGTTCTTAGGCCAGAGCTTATGATAGAAAGCAAACACACTGGGAATGAATTAACTGGTGCATATGGATGTGGGTGTTCGTTTCCTAAGGTGAAAATCAAATTCACAAACCTAACATTTAGTCAGAACTGTTGTTTCTAACTAGCATGTCAGGCTCTATTGCTTCCAGATAATATACCATATGATTTCCAGTCAAATGCTAATGATGAGTAGAAATGACAGAATGGAGCAAATGGCACTGAGTCAAACCCACTTTTCTAAAGATAGTTAAGAAAAAGAAAAGAAAAAAAAGGAAAAGAGAAGAAAAACCTGTGTAACAGGATATTGAAGAGAAAAGAGGTTCATGTCTTCTAAACTCCTAACCTGTTACAGAGCTCCATCACTGATAACAGACCTTAAAGACTACACACCATTTCACATGTCGCAATGCGTAAGACATAAGCATGATGTGCATTGAGCCAAACTATCTAGTAATGTTGAAAGGGTCATATGTTGTGCACACAGTTACACTAAATGAAATAATTTGAGGTATAACTAAGTTTGTTTTGACCACTGTTTTCATCAGGGCATAAGTTGTTATTGTTGTCATAATGCAGTTACTGAAAACATTGCATTCACAACTGCCAAATTGGTAAGAAAACATAAAATCATTTCAGAGAGATTAAAATTTTACTTGTAAGTATTATATTTATGAGGACTTTATACAGCAGTGTGCATGAATCTGTATGTATGTACATACATACTTCCATGTATGTACATGAATTACATATCTGTCATGTTTATCTTTGAGTACCATGAAGAATCATTAATAAAATAAAGATAATCTCCAATGCAGTTTCGTGTGAGTGATGTGGCAGTTAACAAGTGTTGAACTCTCATAACCTGAAAACCAGCACATTCCCTAACAAGATTGTTAATGAATCTTAATAAAAGTTTTTATAACTTAAGGATGATTTCCATTTTCTCTTACCATTTCAACTACTTATCACATATATGAATTATGCTTTCAATATTATGAAGCATACTACAATCATGTGGTATGATGTCAGAGATGATATCACATGTGGTCATGTTAGTTATCTAACATCTTTATCATCATGTCCTCTGAATATTATCCAAATTCTTCAGCTCTCCACAGTGGCAGGGGGTGTGTATGTGTGTGGGACCACAGTTTCCATAGGAGTCATCTGTAGAAGTGGTGACTGGAGTGAGGGAAGGCGTTGGTTTGATCTTGTTGCAAGGACAAGGGAGTGCTACTGCAAGGACAGTGAGGGTACTGCAAGGGTAGGGCAGTGATCTTCACCATTCCGCAAAACACTGTCATGAACAACAAAGAACTGTTCAATTTGCCAGTAGTGCCAGTACTAAAAAAATACTTAGAATCTGACTTACTGTATCTAGATTCAGCTATTCTAATCTACGTGCTCAGCATCCCAGGCAAATTGAACATCCTATTCTTTTTAACATGGGGTTTGATAAGCCATTAACCCTTCCTGAAATTCTACTCCTTTCTTCAACTCCCTAGGCAACTAGCTCATTTTTCCAATTTCTGCCCACATATTGCTTCTCGATGAAGTGCTTCTTACTTCCCTCATGTTTCATTACTTACTTTCCTTCTCCACATGCATGAAACCCAGAGTGTTCCACTAATGCTATGTGTACACCTGTTTGTGTGGTTTACATGTTTTCAGGCTGTTGTTTTTAGATAATGAAGTATTCGTATTTATCTCTGCATATGCAGACTTCAGTGTAGTTAAATGTATGTGTTTATTATACACCCAATGAATGTTTAATGAAAACTAATAGAGACAGCAAGTGAATGAGTGAATAAATATATGCAAAAATAAACAAATGAAAATTTCAGGAAGATACGTTACAATGTTAGGTTTGGGAAAGTGTTCCTGCCTTGAAAGAAATATCACATTATATTTGAGAACTGCACAGAAAAATATAAAACTGTTTATAGTATACTGAATTTTATATTTTAAATATATATAATAATCTTTTAACTCCAAAAGAAACTGTGAAAATCTATGGGCAGCGTTTTACATTTATTTTGTTTCATAAAATATGTAGACAGAAATAAGATTATAAATGTTTTAAAGTGGTAACATGTTTAATTTTCCCCATTTTTTTCATTTTAACTTAGTTTCTTTTTTTAAAGATTTTATCTATATTTTAGAAAGAGGGTAAGGGAAGGAGAATGAGAGGGAGAGAAACATCGATGTGGGAGAGAAACATCAGTGGGTTGCCTCTCACACACCCCCACCTGGGGACCTGGCCTGGTTGGCAGGCCAGTGCTCAACCCACTGAACCACACCAGCCAGGGCTTAACTTAGGTTCTTAGTCAGTCCCTTGGACTAAATTATTTATTTTATAGTTTGGGAAAATAGTGTCAAAACAATTTGTCATTATTTGAGAGAAATCACTAACATTGTACAATAGACAAAGAGATTTTCAAGTTGTTTTATTAAGTGCATATTTAATTTTTATATACTGAGTCAGGTTTTGTGCATGTTTCTTGATATTAAGTAGTAAAAATATAGAGTCTGAGACCTACCTTAACAAGTATTACACTATCGGGAAATACAGATGATTTAAGCAAGTAAATAAAACAAAGTTTAATTACCAATTTGAATTGTGATTCAGTGCTTAATTTGTGCTACCTTTAAAAAGTACTTAGTATTTCTGTATTTCAGTTTAAAACATTTATGATATCTACAAAATATTTATAAAGTTAAGCAAAAACCTAACTGCTGTTAGGTAGATAGGTTCTGTAAAAGCCTAAGAAAATTTCTGGAACATAGGCAGTGTTTAATAACTAGTAACTAATATTATGTGAGAACCATACATATCATAATTAACATGTCTTTATTTGGCCTTTTTCTCTAAAAGTTTTAGCTTTAAAAATCTTTAGAGATTCTAGAATTATATGTTCTTAAGATTTTCTATACCTAAAAATACAAACAATGCATTTACCATGTTTTATGTCTTATTTCTTAATTTTTTCTGTAATGATGTATTAGTTCCTTGTTCTATTTCCTAGGCAAGTTTAGATTTACACCACATGAAAACTACTTTAAAATATCCTTGGATAATTTAGGATGGATGCAGGAATACATCAAAATGCAATCAAGAGCAGTGCCTTGCTTTTTCATTACCCTTTTGTTAGTGTGTTTTTTTATTATTTCCCTCTGGCTTTTTTAGCTTTCTCCCAAGTTAACAGTTTCTCAACTCTTGGATGCCTGATATCTTTTCTTGCCATTAATCATTGTAAACAGCTAGCATACCTCTCAGTTTTACCTTGAGTTCAACTCTGTCTACACAGCAAAGAATCAGTCATGGAAACAGAGAATGGTACCTCTTCGAATCAAAAGAGGTATATATATATATGTGTGTGTGTGTGTGTGTGTGTGTGTGTATGTATATGTATATGTATACACACACACACAACTTTATATATATATATACACAAAAGTTATATATAAAATGTGCAAAAACTTTTTATAAATATATAAAAAGTTATATATATAACTATATATAGTTATATAAATGTTATATTTATATATAACTATATAAATATATAGTTATATATAAAATATATAAATATATATGCATTCAAATATATAAGTGTATATATACACATACATGTGTGTATATACTTATACAAATATATATTTATAAATATATATTCTATAACTAGTATTAAAACTTTCAGACTTAGAAAATCCTTTTTGGTTTTGATAATTTTCTGTTTGTAGTTAATATACTTTAAACATACTACCTGGTGAAATTTAACTGGATGAAAAGTATTAAGTAGGCATAACTTTTGAAGGTTACTTTGCTAAAGAAAAATTAATGTCCTGATTATGTTTATTACATTTTTATTGTTTTTCTAAACTTGCTGCTAAGTGTTCATTTCTCAATATTCACACACTATCTCATATCTTAATATATTTTTAATGAAAGAAGAACTATAAATTTGATATATGTTTGATGATTCAGTTGATAATTGGATTAAAAGAGGGTTACTTTGGAGCAACAACAACAAAAACAGCTTCATGATTGATTAAAAACCCTTGAGGGTAAAACTTTGTTATTTATACTATGTGTAAGTTTTCCAGTTCTACTGCTTTGTACCTAAACTTTTATTTTGCCTACATTATGAGTAGTAATTCTAAATTTTATGATATCATAAGCTACTTGGAAGACATTTTTGTAAGTTTTTGTTTAACCATGTCATAAAATTATGGAAGCCAATAGTTCAGGCCTTCAATCAATTAATACGGTAACTTCTTAAAAATTATGCCTTAGAAATAAATTTCACAGAATATGGATGGAATAAACAGAAATTAATGTAAAGATTCCAGAGGTGGGCATATATGTAGTGATGACATGATATTTCTATATGAATGCACATATTTTATAAAAATACTTTCTTAGTTTATTGCTGAATTCTTAAGGCTGTGGCTTAGTGTATGTCACATGATCAACCTATAATTTTTCAGTTTTTCAGTCCTTTTAAATATGTATTTGTGTCAGGAAGACTTTTTCTAATCAAAAACACAATTTTAAGTGAATCTAAACATGTACAGAAGAGAAAACCAAGAGATGCAAAAAAAAAACTTTAAAGCTGAAAGTATTAAAAATGTTAGCAAATTGAATTTTATGCTATTATAAAAAATGAGTGGTGAAATTACATATTAAAATACTTTGCTCTTTTCTCTTTATACAATTATGAGGAAATTTAAGATGAAATAGAAAATATTATTATGAATTCATAATAAATTTATTTAAACTGTTGGGCTAGTGAAAAGCAAGCCTTAGATATTTTCCATGTGATTAATACATAGGATTAATAAAAGTGATTGTTTTCCACATAGTTGATTAGGTTATGAGAAATAATACCTACCCTGGCTGGTGTGGCTCAGTGGATTGAGCACCAACCTACAAAACTATGGGTCACTGGTTTGATTCCCAGTCAGGGCACTTGCCAGAGTTGCAGGCCATTTTTCCATTTGGGGGCATGTGGGAGGCAACCACACATTGATAGTTTTCTTCTCTTTCTCCCTCCCTTCCCCTTTCTCTAAATATTAATAAATAAAATCTTAAAAATATACTTAAACATAGTGGATAGCAAAAACTGGACCCATGGATTCCTATTAGGAGAAGCCAAATAAACTGAATAAAAATAATGATCAAAATATTAACAACAATATAAAACACCTGAAGAGTGATAGACACTTTTCAATTACTGATTTGGCAGGAATTAAATTCATTTTCAATTTCTAAAATATAATTCATTCTTGAGGTTGTTTGTCAGTGATATGCAGAACATAAACTGTTAAGTAAGATAAGGCCTTAGGTGTAGACAGGTAATGAGCCAGAGAAGACAGGTAAAGAGAGATAATTTAATACATTATTCACAAAGAGAAGGGAAATACTGATGGCACATAGCATATAAGGTGAGGCCAAAAACAGAATTATTTATAAAAATTTTGTATTTATTCTTAGATGTTTTAACTTCAGTCATCTTCAATGTACTTTCCATTTGATGCAATATACGTATTGAGACATTTTTTTCCACTGCTCAAAATTGTTTTTGAATTTATCAATTTTTATGCCTTTCAGTGCTTCTGTCATTTTTTGTTTCACTTTTTCCATGCCAGCAAAAATTTCCCTTTGAGGACCAGGGAAACAAACAAACAAAAAAAAAGTCACTCGGGATGACAATGGGTGTATAGGGAGGGTGGGGCATGGGGTCCATGCCATTTTTTGTCAAAAACTGCTGTGCACTCCTGCAGCATGGGCAGGTGTGCTCATAAATCACCCATCATGAAATGGGCAAATTCATTGAAAGTATCTTCAAAAAGGACTCTGAGACTGAACACAGACTCTCACAACACCAGCTAGTACACTAATGCAGATGGGTTCCTAGAACACTCACCTAGTGGAGCAGGCCTGAACTACAAGGGGCCTGCCCTCCAGAAGATAATTCCCAGTTTTATGGTGCCCCCTTGTATATATCATATATATAAATATATGTATACATATATATAATATGAATATATATATAATGTTCTAACACCTCAGTATAAATGTAATCAAATAGTTTATATACTTTGATATTTTATATGTTACTACTTTGAAGCAAAGAGATTGAGAAAAATGGTCTAATAAGACTCAATAGCTGAACATTTTATAATCAAAACTAATAAGAACTATATTAAAATAATAATATTGGCTAGAATAGAAAGTCCTAACATAGAACACCTAAGGTTGATCACCTGGCAGAATGTTTTCCTCTCCATACAGGGAATTATAGAGGATATTTTGAAATTTTCTATATAACATAAAAATGTTAATGTTAATACCAGAAGTGTTCAGGTTTTATGTGATTTCTTAAAGCACATGCTTCAAATCTTACAATAATGTTACTAAGTGAGAGTATTCTCTTTTTTCTACAAAACAATAAAAGAGTCACATGTATTCAATAATTTGCTTACAGTTAGTTACCTTGTTGATGTTGGAGAGGGTTCAAATGCAGTGCATTCACCAATTGACCTTTTCTCTAAGCTGCACCACATGTATATCTCTTCATGTGAGAAGGCTTCGTGGGCTCTGACACAATTTTCAGTAATACTCAGAATTAGTAGCCTTCTAATTAAGTAACATTTATTAAATTTCAGACCCAGACATATGAACTCTAACTTTTATTAATATTATTAAAATCTATTATCACTGTTATTATTTTCTCTAGTTTAGATTAATTATTAAAAATTTCTGCTGATCCTATGAATATAAGGAGAAAGTTTCAGGAATTAACTTGAAGATTAACTTCAGGCTCAATATTTAACTTAGACATATTTGATTAATATTATTAATAGTAAGGGAACATAGGTATTCATATATTCATGATCAGAACTAATGTAAAACATTAATTTTATCAGTATAAAGTCAACTCTACCAAAGATGAATAAAAAACCTAGGTTCTTAAACCTTAAATATGTAATTATTTTTTTCAAATTTTGGAATTCTGAGCCCAAGTAACCTAAACCTGGTAACCTAAATTAGTAGATCTACAGTAGAACTGATCAATTTGATAATTTGTAGTAAAACATAGTATGGAGATGTAGAGTAGAGCATCCAGTGTTTCATGAACTTCTCTGAGAATGCTGAGCTAGGTGGTGTAACAGACAGGGAACTTTCATGATTAGAAAAATTATAGTCTTTTAGGACTAAGAAGAAAACACAATGCTCTTTGTGGTTTTAAGAAAAAATACATATGTTCAGGTTTTAATTATATTTTAATTGTAAACATTAAGATAAACAAATTAGCACTGAGTGTATAGACACTCTTATTCATCAGTTCATTCCTCTAATTGTTATTTATCCTGTCCCTGTCATGCTTGTTCCAGGCACTGGTAACGGAGGTATAGTGGAGAGCAGAGATTTAGGATACCTGTGTAGGTAGACATGTCAGATTTATGGGAAAAATTGCCACTCCTCTGTCTAAAAGCAAGCAAAAAAGAAATAAAATTATTAAAGACTTTTACTGGGTTTATAAAGTAAAGAAACCAAGTTTTTAGTTACAGAGGAGTAATATTTGAAAATGAATTATGTCACATTAGAGAAAAAAATCTCAGTGAGAGCATCTATGAGAACATTATAGTTAGTTTCTAAGTGATCAGATTTAACAGCTTCATGTGTGACTTTTGCCTTGGTCTTGCTAGACCATTGCTGACTCTGCCTGAGCAGGATTTGGGAAATAGAATTTCCGAATGTTTTGTAAAGGTCAATTCATTACTCTGGGTTTCAGTGCCCCCCTCTCTACAAACAAGAGAATTTGGGCTAGATGTATATTTAGTTTCTTCCAGTTTTACCATTTTTTCATATATTTATTTTGCTTACTTATCCTTATTTCATAGATACTATGTTTAAATGGTATTAAGGAAAAGAAACAGTGTTCCTCAGGATATTATGCATTGTAATTGTAGGAATGTAATCTTTCAAAATATGTAAAGTAAAACAGAGTTTCAACAGTTTCGCTCTGCAGTCGTCTGTCAACACATAGAGCTGTTGAAGGACTAAATTAGTTTAGTTCATTTTATAGTAAACCCTGATAAGTTTTTTTATTCTATTGCATTGTGTCCTGATTTTTTAAATAGGATTATTTTCACGTATATTTTCAAAGTAAGAATTTTAGTAATTTGGAGGAATCTCTTCATAGATTTTCTTAAATAAAACACATTTTAATAAATACATATGATGTCAAAATAGTGTGAAAATGTCAAAAAGTATAAGTTTCTTACACAAATATAAATGTTAAGTGTGATACAAAATATAAAATTGTATGTGGTAAGAATTATGTACAATAAATAAATCTTATAAAAGTTAATATCATGCTATGTATAAAATTTGACACACATAAATATGAATAAAATAGTGTGTGGCAAAAATATGATGAGAAAGGATGCATTTGTACTGCTCCTTGGCTCAAAAATATGAATAATCAAGTTGTTAGTGATATAATCAATTAATATTATTATTCTTTCAAAACCATGTATTTAGTGCCTATGATATGTTAAACACTTCCTTACATATTTTGTGGCTATGTAGATGAACAAGAATTTCCCCATAGGCGATTGTCATCTATCTTCCTGGTGAGGCAAAGGAATACAAAATAATGTAATGAACTATTTAGAGGAAATATTTAAAAGATATAACTGCTCTGGTACATAGGTATATATTGTAAATACAATAACAGCTTTCAGTTTTATGTATTAGCTTAACAAGGATGCTTTTGGAGAAGTGGGCAAAGCTCATCCAAGAGTAAAGAAAATTACATGTGAACCATAGTGTAATAGACATAAAGACATCATAAGAATTCATTCTTCTACATCATATTTTCCACTCTATTCTCTGGAATGAATGTGTGTGTGTGTGTGTATAATCATAGATTTTCCAAATGGGACATATTTTCACTTCCTGAAAAGTATAGAAAATGTATTAAGGTCAAAAGTTTTCTTATGCTGAAGCTCTTCCTGGTGGTTTACATACCAGCACGTGTTGTAAATCTCCAAATCTCCAAGATTGGTCTAAGTACAGATATGTTATTGAATCTGGCAAACATTTTAATCATATTTCATCTTGGAAAACTGTATCCATAGAACACTCTTGTTCCACTGAGGAATGTTTGGAATATATCAGTAAGCAGTAACATGGAGATCAAGAAATTGCTTAAAACATCAATGAAACTGTTTTCTCACCCTTACTTTAAGGTTACCCAGTCTTTTTATTCTGCCATTGATTTTTAGCTAATCTTATAACCAAATACCATACTTTCTTTATTATTGTAGACTTATAAAGCTTACAACTCTAAATTTCTGATAAGATCTGTCTCCATCATTTCTGATTACAAAGTTCTCTTCATTATTCCTGACTCTACCTTTCAGTATCAAGTTGTAGGTATTTAATTAGAAATTTATTAAATTTGTAGATTAACTTTTGAGATGATACTTTCTTTAAATATTAAATATTGCATCCATCTCTACTTCTACATTTAAATACTTTTTGATTTTACAAGAGATAATTACTTCCATATGTATCTTAAGCATCTTTTTTCAAATTGTTTTGTTAAATGTATATAAGAAATTGGTTTTGTATATTGATATTTTATCTTGTAAACTAAGTGAACACTTTCTTCCAAAAGAATGTGGTTTACTACATAGAACAGGATCTATTAACCATTTATAGTGGAATACCGTTTTTTCACTGATGGGTTACAATTGTGTCAAGATACTGATCTGATTCCTTTAGCAATTTCTGTGCATCCCCTGAGATGAATAGTGCTGGGAACACTGAACAGGCAATTGTGGAACACCGCTGTGTCACAAATGTGTTGCAATTGTGCCAACATACTGATTTGATTCCTTTAGCAATTTCTGTGTATCCCTACATGAAAAGTGTTGGGGAGGACAGAAAAGACAATCTTAACATAATTTGTTCTTTTTTTATCATCACATTGTTATGGCTGAGTCCTTTAGTACAACATTGAATAGATACATTGATTGTAGTCTTCCTTCTCTTATTCCTGATTTGAAAAGAAAATGTTTATAATGATTTGCCATTAAAAATAATGTGTTGTTCATTGTTAGTAAACATCTATTACTAGATTTAGGAATATCTCTATGATTTTATAGTTTTTGGGTTTTGGTAGACTCTTTTTGTATTCTTGGCCATAATGCATTTTCACTGAAATGCTATATTTGGTGAGCATATTTAATTACTCTTTTTATTTAGAGATAATTGTAGATACTCATGCAGTTATAAGAAATACTACATAGAGATCTGACTTACCTTTCATCCAGTTTTCTACTTAATTGAAATTTTAATCTGTGCCACCCTTTCTACTTCTCAGCCATTCTGTCACTGACTATAAAAGTTTTATGTAATATTTACTTTGAATTTTCCCTGATTTTTAACCTTTAATGAGGTATGTATGCTTTTATGATACATATATAGAGAGTACTTAGATATATAAAACAAAACTCAATTAGAAAACAATGAAAATGGCACTCAGAAATAACATATAGTAAAGTGTTAAGCATTACAGTCTTTGACTTACCAAAATGCTTTCAAGTCTCATTAAGCCCTTACTTTCATAAATAATTAAGATTACACTGGTATTTTCTTTTACTGTATCATAAATGCAACATTTTATAATATAGGTAACATTTCAAAAATATTGGTACATTTTTGTTTTATAGCTCTCTAACCTAATCAGTTCATGAAACACATTCGTGTAAGAATTTGTATTTCGACTTCCCGCCAAGATGGAGGCATAGGTAGACGCACTGTGCCTCCTCGCACAACCAAGATAGGGACAACAAAGATATAGAAACAAAATAACAACCAGAACTGACAGGAAATTGAAGTTTATGGAAGTCGGACAACCAAGGATTTAAAAATAGACACTTTCATCCAGACCGGTAGGAGGGGCGGAGTCCGGCCCGGTGAGGGGCGCGGAGGGGAGAGCTGAGCACCTGGGGTGGCGCGCAAGTCTGCATCAGGCAGACCCTGGGCGCACAATCAGCAGTGGCTGGTGGGCCCCAGCCAGGGGGTGGTGACCAGCAGACCTAGCAGACCCTGGGCGCACAAGCAGCGGTGGCTGGTGGGCCCCGGCCGGCCAGGGGGTGGTGACCGGCAGACCCAGCGAGGCGGCCATTGTGAAGCAAGGCACTATGCACAACTCAGGGTCCCAGCACCGGGAAATAGAGCTTTGGGTCACTGACTGAAAAGGAAGGTCCCACAGGGTGCACAGGCCCACCCACACCGGAATTGGTGCCAGAGGGGCCTGGTCGGCTTGCGGA
>CM052541.1:118713916-118742769 GCA_028533065.1 Trachops cirrhosus | reverse complement strand
AAAAAAAAGAAGAAAAATAATTTGTATTTCAATTTTTCCTTAAATCAGTGAGAATATTTCCATTATTTAAACATAAAATTTAGTGCATTTAGGTTCAGACTTGATGCTAATTCACCAATTCATTTATTAGACAAATGACTGACCCAGAAACATGTAGAATGCAAAATTTGTGGAACATTAACTCTTTAGCCTCCAAGAACATATGTATAATAAATATTATGCATGCTGTGAATGAGATAATTGAGTTATAAAAGTACAGAAAAGAAAGAGAACCTTCTGATTGGAATAAAATAATTAGAAAAGAATGAAACCTTGGTTCTCAACCTTAATATGTTCTAGAAGGCTGTTCAAGTGGTGATTTGTTCAAAATCCAAATCATTTTTCCCATTAGAAATGCAGACATCAGCATGAAAGGGTTGTTGGGCTGAAAACACAAGTTTTGTTTGACAACTGAGACATTTTTTCTGTGAAAAACTTGATTGAGAACTGAATTATTTCAATGGAAACATTTGAGAACTGAGGTTTGACTATAAATAAAGGCTTGAACTATTGATATAGGTTTTTTATTAAGGGGACATTCCAGATTCAAGGAGCAGCACATGCCATTGTTTCTAGGAGTGTGTGCATTATCCAGCAAATATGAAAGAGAAAGAGGAGAAATTTGGGCTCTGTATAGCTACTCTAACATGAGATTTTTTAAAGAGTTTGCTTCTTTATGTAAAATTTCATGCAAATTTTGGAAAATGACACAAACATGATTTTTTAATATTTCTCCTTCCATCTGCAAAATATTCTGTGATAGTCTTCATGCTTCCCACCATCTCTGGATAGTGATTGATGTCCTCAACAAGGCCCACAGTATTTAACAAAGCTTGGCCCCCAAGGACCCTCAGCACCCAACCTCCATAGTGCTCCCCAGCCACTTGACTCTTTTCATTTTCACTGAAGTGTTATGTGTTCAAAGTGACCATTTTTAAAGAAAAGATGATGAAATCAGCTAGGATTGTGTTGCAGGCTGGATTTTCTAGAGGACTTTTGACAAAGGCAATGGGAAATAGAAGTCTGTGATATCATTGTCTGAACTCCTGAAATGATTAGAAGAGGAGGTATAATTTGCATTTCAGGTCTGAGCATCAAATTAAAACAAAACTTGGCATTTCAACTTGTTATTTTTTCCCTCTGGGCCAAAACAAAAATTAAAAGTAAGTGAAATTAATCGACAAGACAAATTCAGGTCTATTTAAAGTAGAAAGTAGGTGTATATTCAGAATTTAAAAGTCATTATGAAGTTCCCTCTGGTAAAAATTTTCATTAGAAAATATCCTTCTCTCATAACAACTTCTGAAATATTTCTATTATTTTATCTTTAGGAAAATGTAATAAATCTGTCCCTGAAAACCTATAGGATGACCCAAATTTTTAGATGTTTCATAGTCACTGCAACTAATGAGGTGTTATTACTTTCATTTCTAACATGATGAGCTTGGATATGAGTTAATTATTTCTGGGACTTTTCCAGCCTCAAACATTCTCTAAGTCATAATTTTATAGCATGAAAAACAACCGTATGAAAATGCAATGTTGTTGAATCACTACCTCCTTTGTAACTCACATCATCATGATTCTCATAAAATGTTTGCCCTTGAAATCATTTTAGAATTCGTTTAGTCATGTTACAGTTCCTGGGATTGCAGAGGAAAGTACTGACACTTAAACAAGTTTAGTGATTATTATAACATTGATTCTTCCCTGATCGTTAAGACATCATCTTTACTTGGATACCTGGACACTCTACTTTTGCTTTTCCAACATATGTCTCCTTTGTTTGTGCTTCCTGTCTTCTAAACTTTTGACGGGGGAAAAGAAGGCAAAACACAGCTTTTGTAATTTATCACTTTTCTCTTCTCATTCCCTTGGTCTTCTTGTTCAGGCTAATATCTTTTTTAAAAAATCTACAATGTAAATATTCCCAAATATTCATCATCAGAAAGATTTTCCGATACAAATCAGTCCTTTGTATATAATTGCCAACTCAATGTATTTTCTTGAATGTCATTAGCATTTTAAATTCAGCATATACCAAAAACCTTACATTTCTTCCTCCACCTTGACTTTAATTATAATTAGTCTATTCTTTTAGTTGTCAAGGCAAAAGACTTGCATTTATATTTGAATGTTCTCTTCTCTTACATCTAAAATGAATCCCTTAGAAAATCCTTTTCCCCTATCAACAAAATATAATTAAAATCTGACCACTTAACACTTTTTATTGCCAACTTCTCAATGCCATCATCTTTAGTTGGTTTACTGACATGGTCTCTTAATGAGTTACTCTAACTCTGCCTTTGCCTCCAAAAGTAGAATGATTCTGTTTAAATGTGAATCATATTGTGTCACTCAGCCTAACCTTTCTGCTTAGTCGCTGCCTCTATCACTGAGAGCAGGAGTCCTTACAATGTCCAACAAAGTCCTGCATAGTCAGGTCTCCTTTGACCTCTGATGGTATCATTATCACTCTACTCTTACTCTCTGGTAGTCACACTGCCATCTTGTTGTTTTGCAAAGTTAGGTATTTCCTGGTCACAGTAAAAATAAATTTTATGTCCCAAGCCAGGCACTTCTGTATTTGCTTTTCTATTTCTCTCATAACCATAGTTTCTATCTAATTTGCATCATATTGTAGTAATATTATAACAATAAATATGTATTTATTTATTTTTTATTATTATTATTTTAATTTCTGTGTTCTACCATCAAAATGTAAGCTCAAGGAAGGGATAAGTGTTTATCTGGTTCATTATTCTATCTCTACTTTCTAGAATAACACCTGATACATAATAAGTTCATGTTTAACATACCAATAAATAAATTTGGAACAGAAATCTATTAACAAAATTGCTATTTAAAAACAATGTTATGAAAAGCTGAATAATTACTCTGAAAATACTACAATATTTATTTAATAGTCTTTTTTTACAAATTTGAGTAATACCTGCTTAGTTTTATACAGCTGAATAATTCAGTAATTAACTGAATTTGTAGTGTGCCGATATTATTGAATGTTTTCTTGTTTTGCAGAAGAAATCTGGTGAAGGAGTTTTCTTCTTTGCATTCCAAATTATTTTTTTAAATACAATAAAAACAATTCCCCAGAGATATTGTCTTAATACTGTCAAGTGTAAACCTTTTGGAAGGTTTATATTTGAACTTTGAACATTTAAAGAAGTTTGCACAATAATGAACTATATTTAATTTTATAACTATTTCTTAATGAGTTTAAGTTTAAAATAGGCATTAATCCTGTAATTACCCATTCTACTTTTCATCTTTTGTTCCCTTTATAATTTTATTGTGCACTTGAAATAACTTGATCCAGATATTGCCAAATAAAATTCATCTATTGATATGCACATAATTGGGAATACAATCTAGTCAAACTTTTTCTCTGCCTTTAAAAGCATATAGTATTCATTTTGTCATAATTGCCATATGCCTATTAGTTAGCTTCCTGGGATCTGGTGGCATCACTCAAGAAGGACACCTGATTAGAAGAAAACTGTTTTTAGCACAGAATGTGGAGGGGTAGCAGCAATTAAAGTCAAGATGAAGTCTGAGGCACTGAGACACTGATGCGAAAGGCACTGAGAAGGAGCAACCTGAAAGCAAGGCAATGATATTAGGAAGTCAAGGAAAGCAGCATTCAAAAATTAGGGCAGTGGGGGTGACTTTAAAGAGATGGCAGAATAGGAAGTCCTAGTCCTTGTCCTCCAATAGTAGCACTGATTTAACAACATAAGAATTAAAATACCTTTATGAGTAACAAAGAAAATTCATCTGTTAATCAAGTAGATGCTTCTTTGCTCATTTTAGTTGTTTATGTGAAACATAACATGTCTGCTATTTTTTAAAAATATTAAATGGAAGAAAGGAAACAAAGCTGTAACTCTGTTTTGCTGCTATGCTTTTTCTCTGCTATTGTTTGATTTTAGTAGAAAAATAAAAATACTTTATATAAATCAAAATAAACAAATAAAATGAGACTTCTAACTTGAAGCTGTAGTACCTGTGGTGAACACAAAACTGAGAACAAATGAAACAGGTAAGAAGAACAACTTCACTTTACCTACTTCAGCCCCTCTGCCAAGTTAGCACAGCTTAGTGCCAAGAGAGACTGCCTTGGCCCATGACCTCTCCTTTGGGGAGAAAAAGGATGGAGCATGCACCCGAAATCCTTGGCATTTCAGGGCACTGCCCTCAGGAAAAGTGACAGCTTACTATGGCAAGTACAGCTCTGTAAAAATAGAAGGTACACGACCCTAAGACTTCTCCCCCAGGGAGAAGAAATAGAAATGGAGCACACAGACCCATGGAAAAAACTTGACATGTGTTCAGAATCTCTAGTTGGATCAGTCCAGCTAGAGATTCTGTGTTGATCTTTCCCTGTCAAAGCCAGTCTATAGAAACTGAAAGAGGTATCTTTTTCTACAAATTGTGCATACATGAATGCAAACCTACAAGGAACAAGGACAATCAGGGAAATATGATGCAATGAAAACAATATAAAATATATCTTTAGTAGTAGAAATTACACAAATGGAGATTTATGAAATGCCTAAAAAATTGAAAATAATCATGTTAAAGGAGCTCATGAGTTATAAGAGAACAGAGTAACATCACTAAATGGAGTCAGGAAAATAATACATGAAAAAAATATATCAACAAAGAGATGGAAGGCAAAAGAAATCCAGAAATTTCAGACCTGGATTATATCATGACCAAACTAAAAAATTCAATAAAGATCTTAAATAAGAGACTTGATCAAACAAAAGAAATAATCAATAGTTCAAATACAAGTTATTTCAAATTATTCAATCAGAAAAGCAAAAAAGGGAAAAAAATTCAAAAGAATAAAGAAAGCCTAAAGAAATTGTGAGATCCCTCAAATGAACAAAGATGCACAGTATGGAACTTCCAGAAGGGGAATAGAGAGAGAAAACTTCAGAAAGGTTATTTTAAAAAATAGTGCCTCCATATTTGGAGATGAGGAAGGTTGATACCAGATTCATGAAGTCCAAAGGATCACAATATGCAAAACAAAAAATATACACTGAGGTACAACAGTCAAAGACAAAGTAAATTCTGAAAAACGGCAAGAGAAAAGTTACTTGTGATGTGCAAGAGAGTCCCCATAAGATTATTAGTGCATTTCTCAGCAGAAACATTGTAGGCCAGACAGAGTGGATGGCATATTCAAAGCACTAAAAGAAAAAATAAAATCAACCAGACAAGAACACTATACCTGGAAAAACTGTCTTTCAACAATAAAGAAGAGTAAGAGATTTTTTTTCTCGCAAACGAAAGGAAACAGAGTTCATTAAATCTAAAACTGTGTTAAAGAAATACTCAAGGGAGCCCTGACTGGTGTGGCTCTGTTGGGTGTGTGTCATCTTGCAAAGCAGAAGGTCGCCGGTTTGCTTCCCAGTCAGGACACATGCCTGGGTTGGGGGTTTGGTCCCCAGTCAGGGTGTGTACAGGAGCAACCAATTGATGTTTCTTTCTTGCACCAATATTTCTCTCTTTCTCCTCCCCCTCTCTCTAAAAATAAATAAATAAATGACAGATTTTTAAAAGGAATATTCAAGGGAGTTTTTAAAGTTGAAAAGAAAGGAAGCTAAACAGCAACAACAAAGCATATGAAATTATAAAATTCACTGATAAAAGAAAATATATAGACAAATACTGAATACTATAATATTGGTGTGTAAACCCTGTTTACTTTTAGTATGAAGGTTAAAACAAGAATAGGACTGTTATAATCCTTCCATATTTTAGGTAAGCCTATGGTAACCACAAAAGAATATAACTACAGAAGATGCACAAAAGGAAAAGAAAAAGGAATCAAAGGATATAACTAAATAAATCAATTAAACACATAGGAAGATAGCAAGAAAAGAGTAGAGGAACAACAGAACAAGACAGAAAACAATGAACAAAAAGGCAACAGTTACTTTAAATGTAAACAAATTGAATTCCCTAATCAAATGTGTAAAACATATATTTATGCTTTCCTCATGTATTAAATCTTTTATAATTATACAATCTGTTTTTTTCTCTTGTGACATTTTTAAATAAAAGTATATTTTGTCTCATATAAGTAATGCCATTTCTACTCCTTTATGAGCTTTTGCAAGTACTGTGCTTTTCTATGACTTCACTTTCAGCCTATGTGTTTAATTAAATCTAAAACAAGTCTCTTGGTTGTTTGTTATATTTTTATCCATTTAGTCACTTTACATATTTGTTTCTGTGTTCCTCTCTTGCCACAGGGCTTTACTGGTGAACTCTATTAAATTATTCCTAATTATTATTACTTCTCAAAATCTTTCAAAAAATTTCAAGAAGAAACACATCCAAACTTATTTTACAAGGTCAAAATTACCTTCATACCAAACCCAGGCAAAGACTCTGCAAGTAAAGAAAACCACAGGCCAATATCCCTGATGAACATTTCGACAAGGTATTAGGCCAACCTTATTCAATATGGACAATTGGGATTTATTCCTTGAATATAAGTATGGTTCAACCAAAATATGAATAAAATGAAGGGTGAAAAAATTGCAATCATCCCAACAGACAAAAATCAACACTCATGATTAAAACTCTCAACAAAATAGGTATACAAGGTCTGTCTAGAAAGTATCCAGCCATGCAATATGAAAAATAGAGGCATTTATTGAAGAAGATACAAGATACAAGAAACACTGTTCATAGACAATGATGCCTCCATCCCTCTCAAAGTACGTACATACAAGAACTCACACAGTTCCTCTAGCATCTCTTCCACTGCTCAAAACACTCTATAAAATCCTTTGTTGGAATCATTATCAGCTGCCCATTATATCTTCCTGAATATCATTGACAGTCTGAAATCTCTTCCCTTTCAACAGTTTTGGGAAAAAACAGAAGTCTCAGGGGACCAAATCTCAGCTGGGTGAACTGTTTCACCTGAGTGATTTGATGTTTCACTAAAAAACTGAATGAGACTTGATGCATGAGTGGTTGCATGTCATGATGAAGCGGCCAATCACCAGTTGCCCATAGCTGCAGCCGGTTTTCCTGTATTGCATCTCTCAACCGATGAAGAACACTGAGGTAGAATTCATTATTAGTTGTTTGTCCTGGAGGGGCATAATCGTGATGCACAACACCTTCCTAGTAAAAAAACACAGTTAACATATAGTCTTGATTTTGCTGTGACTGCTACACCTTCTTCAGACATGAAGAACCAGGTAACTTTCATTGGGACTACTGGGCTTTGTTTCCAGATCAACCATAGACCCACGATTCATCTCCAGTTATGACCTTCTTGAGGAAATCTGGTTCATTGGTAGCAGTTTCAATCAAGTTGTTAGCAACTGCAGTGCAACATTCCTTCTGCTCTGGTAGCAGAAGCTTCAGAACAAATTGTGTCAGGACATATTGCATGCCAAGATCCTGCATCAAAATCTCAGACACAGTAGTTTTTGGAGTGCTCAGATCAGCTTCTACTTCTCTCATTGTCAATTGCCAATCTTTGTTGATTGCAGCCTGTACATATTCAACATTCTCAGGTGTTCTGCTTGTTGCAGGCCTTCCAGACCATGGATCACTTTCAACAAGTTCTTGAACCATCTTTCAAATACTTTGAACCACAAGTATTTGTGCCACACTTTTCTTTGTACTGTGCTCATTGCATTGTCCCTGAAAGCTTTCTGAATCATCCAAACAGTTTCTGAAGAGGAATGTTCAAGCTTAACACAAAATGTGATGCAAATTCATTGCTCTACATGCTCATTTTGAGTGCAATGTCCACACAGTACACATGCTCAACAGCAGCATCCACTCCCCCTGTTGCCTAGTATAGTGAAGTTGTCATTGTTCACACATGCAAATTCCAGTCCCTCCTTGGCTGCCAGATTACATTGATGTTGTGCAATCCAGTCTCATATTAACCATGGCTAGACTTTTTCCAGACAGATGTAGAAGTAATGTACCTTGATATAATAAAGGACACATATGACAAGCCCAAAGCTAACATCCTACTCAATGCAGCAAGTTTAAAACTTTTCTTCAAAGATCAAATGCAAAACAAAGATGCCCCTCCACCTTATTACTTCTATCAAATATAATACTGGAAGTTCTAGCCAGAGTAATTAGGTAAGAAAAAACAAACAAATAAACAAACAAACTGACATTCAAATTAGAAAAAAAGTAAATATATCCCTGTTTGAAAACAGCCTCATCTTATATGTAGAAAACCCTAAGATCCCGTTAGAAAAGAATGTTTTAAAACTAATAAATAAATGAAAGATGGAAACAATATCCAAAATACTTGCTATATGCTAATGATGAATTTAAAGAAACAATCCTGTTTAAACAAACATCAAAAAGAATAAAGTATCCAAGGAGGTGAAAGATTTGTACCATGCAGACTGTAGCACATTGATGAAAGAAATTAAAGAAAATAGAAATAAATGGAATGACATTCCATATTTATGTGTTGGAAACTTAATATCATTAAAATATCTATACTATCCAAATTATTATTCATATTTAATATTTTCTCAATCAAAATCACAGTGTTTTTTACAGACATAGTAAATCAACATTAAATGCATATGGAACCATAAAAAATCTTAAAATGCTAAAGTAATAAAAGAAAGAACAATGCTGAGGACATCACACTCTCTGATTTCAAAATATATTATAAAACTACAGTAATTAAATCTATGGTACTGGATTAAGGCAGACATATAGGTCAATGGACCAGAATAGGAAAACTGGAAATAAACCCACACATGTACAGGCAATTGATCTTCAATAGGGGACCAAGAATACACAATGGGGAAATGTAGTCTCTTCACCAAAAGATGGTGAAAAAACTGGATATACACATTCATAAGAATGAAGTTGGACTCTTAATGAACACCATTGAAAAAAAGAGAAAGAGAAATTCAAAAGGAATTAAAGCTTGGGCTGGTGTTGCTCAACGGACTGAGTGCTGGCCTGCAAACCAAAGTGTTGCAGGTTCCATTCCCAGTGAGGGCACATGCCTGGGTTGTGGGCTAGGTTCCCAGTAGGAGGCATGAGAAAAGCAACCACACATTGATATTTCTCTCCTCTTTCTCTCTCCATTCCCCTCTCTTTAAAAATAAAATCTTTAAAAAATGAATTAAACATTAGACCTACAACTATAAAAATGCCAAGAAGAAAACAGAAAAAAGAGTTTCTTAACATATTCTTGGCTAATACATCCTGATGTGACACCAAAAACCTAAGTAACTAAACCAAAAATGGTCAAGTGACATATATAAATCTAAAAGCTTCTGCACAAAGAATAATTAATAAAATGAAAAGACAACCTATAGAGAATATATTTGCAAATTGTCTATCTGATAAGGCAATTACATCCAAAATATGAAAAAAAAACTTATGTAAGTCAACAGTGAAAATAAAGAACCCAATTAAAAAATTAGCAAAAGTCATGAATAGACATTTTTTCCAAGAAGACATACAAATGGTGAACAGGTTAATGAAAAGGGGCTCAAATCACCATCGTCAGGGAAATGAAGATCAACACAATATCATGTCACACTTGTTAGGATGACTATTATCAAAAGAACAGAAAGTCGTACGTTTTAGAAGCATGTGGAGAAATTGGAATCCTGTCAGTGTATATGAAACAGTAAAACAGTGCAGCCATTACGAAAAACAGCATAGAGGCTCTTCAAAAATTAAAAAAAAACAGAACTACTGTATAATCTAGCAATCCCATTTCTTAGTATGAACCAAAATGAACTGAGATCAAGATCCCAAAGAGTGTATTTTCACTCCCATGTTCATTGCATAATTATTCACAAAAGCAAAGATATGGAAACAACATAAATGTCCATTGATGGATAAATGGAGAAAGAAAACATGGTATTCATATACAATGGAATAGTATTTAGCCATGGATGAACAACATGGATGGACCTGGAAGATATTATCTAAAATGATCAAACTCATAGAGGCATAGTGTAGAATAGTGTATGCCAAGGTTAGGTAATGAGAAAAATTTTTCCCAAAGGCTATAAATGTTCAGTTATGTAAGATGAACAAGTTCTAGTGATCTACTGTATAATATAGTGCCCATAGTTAATAACACTGTACTGTACACTTAAAATTTATTATGATAGTACACCTCATGTTAAGTGTTCTTGAACACATTCCATGTTAAGTGCTCAATTTTTTAAAAAATTAGGGCCAACCTACATTTTAATTTCTGCTTTGCCCACAGGTCTATTAGCAAAACGTTGAGAGTGTTTAGTAGATTATGCAGTCTGAAGACTGTCCATGATCATGTCCACAACCTGGAATGATGCAGAAAAATACAGATCTGAGACAGTGGGTGTAGAGAATTCTTTCCAGAAATTTGACTATGAATAGTACAAGTTAAGACAGTAACTTGAGAAAGGTGCAAGAAAAATGTAATATGACCTCTCATTAAACACAGGACATAGAGATGGACCCCTGGGCCTCACCCAAGACTTTAGCATTTATAGCTCTGTCAATTTAAGCAAATCACCCAACTGTGCTATGCTTCATTTTCCTCATCTATAATAAGAATAATAAATACTATCTGACAGAGTGGAGGATTAAAGCATCTATCCATGGAAAGCTAGCAGAACTCAGCCTAGAATAGTAAACACAAAACATTGCTATAAGTATTAACTAATTATTATAATCTCTAAAAAAGTATTTTCTCTGCCTATAGTGTTATTTCTTCACTTATTTTCCAGGATATTGTCCTCAGTTTCAAATTATTTTTACTTATTTCCTGGAAATTCATTCTTAAGTAAAAAGAATCTTGTATCCCTGGTATTACTCGGTTGACAACACAGAGTATCCCCTTTGGATCAAGGTACTGTCCATTCAAGGACCTGTATCTCCTCTTAGGTGGTAAACTAGTGCTGTTGATACTAAAGTGAATAAACAGATGAAGAGTGAGACTGCGACCAGAGAAGTGAGCATGCTACAAAGGGTATTTTATTACTTGGCACTTCTCTTTCTGAACAGTGGAGCCAGAATAGTACACATCGGATTTCACTTCTTTGCTTTCTCTTTGACTATACACAACTTCATTCACATGACTGCTGAGAAATGAGTCATCTCATTTTGTCTCACTTTTTCTTGTTCTTTTTCTCTTTTGATTTTGTTTTTTAACTTTGTATACTCTGTGGAAGAATCTCAGAGGCTGGCTGGATAAACTGCTTCCCAATGCTGTTGAGCACTAATGTCTTTTAAAAGCGAATTCCAAGTGGTATATTATGGTTGCTCACCATGCTCTGGACCCAAGTTATCTCTTCACATTAATTGTTGCCAGAAGTCTCGTGCCAGAATATCTTTATTTATAGCCTGAAATTCCATCCTGCTGCATCAGTAAGGGGATTTATTCTCAATGCAGCAAGGTGTTTCTCTGATGCATTTGAGAGGTTTTCATATCTTTACAGCAATTTGTCCAAACTCACATTATATTTAAAAGAAAGTCTTCATTGTTCCTTGGTACTCAGTAATGAGGCAGGAGTTTCTATATATTTCTGTATTTATATAATGTAATTTATTAAAGTAATTTATATTATATAATTTTCTGTATTTTGTTGAAGACCTGGAAACATGCATGGAGTGTAAGGCAAAATAGAATTTTATTCTATGAGGTAGTCAGTTTACCATCTGGCCTCTTAATAGTTTAAAACAGAGGTTAGACATGAAAAAACAGCATGGATTTGGCATAAATCTCAGTTCTAACTTGCATAGTTACTTCAAAGTTTCTAAAAATGAGTTTAGTGACACTGACTACTTTATAGCAAAGTTGTGGGATTTCAATATGTTAATGTATACAAAAATTCATAGCAGTGGCTGGCAGATAATAAACAGTACATAGTGGTTGATGTAATTATAAAATGACTTCTTAGTGTTCTATCACACCAACATATATATTTAACCATTCTCATGTGATGTGTATAATATCTTATTGTTCTCTTAATTGGGATTTTATTGCTAATTAAAGAAAAAACACTTTATTTTTGTTTTCTGACCATAAAATGCATATTTTTGATTATATACCCTGGTCTCAGTATTTTCTACATAAATACAAACATAACTAAATGGAAATATATAATTTTGAATCTCCTGCTTCATTCACTATTATTTCATAAATAATGTCCTAAATATAATAAACAAATCATATTTTCATTCTCTTAAAATTATTTCAAATTTGAATAATTTTTTCTATAAATTCCATTATAGACAGTGAATTAATCACATCCAAAATTGAACAAAGTTCTTCTACATCATGTTGGACTCTTTATTACTGCATGTTTCTAATTATTGAGTATATTTCATGTTGAATCAAATATGTTGCCTGTCCTAACAAATAATCCTAGTCCTGCCCCTGTAACTAAAAAGAATAATTATGTTTTATGTATATATCTATTTTTTATTTAGAAATAGTTATGATGCATCCTAAGTCTTTTACTCTCAATGTTAAAAATCTCTAGCCCTTTAAAATTTCTTAATAGTATATAATTTTCTGAAATTCTAAACTATTAAATATACTATATTCACATGCTTAATCTTCCAGAACAAATTCCTTTTATGATCTTTGATATTGATGAAATATATCCATGTATACAATTAAAAATTGCATTCAAAGTATTCTTCCACGGTAGTTAACTACAAGGTATCAAAGCCCGAGAGACATCGGTTCTATACTAGAGTCCTGCACTACTAGCCTTGATACCATTAGGAATAGAGGAGGTCTTTCCAGAAAAGCTCAACCATTGTTAAAACAATGAGTGCAGATTGCATGACATAGATGTAACCTGGTAACCAAGGAGAATGGATTGGAATATGCATGCATGAATAATGACAATTTCACTGTACTAGTCAGTGGGTACAGTAGGTGCTGTTGAGTGAGTATGTTTATTGTGTGGCCATTGCATTCAAAATGACTGAGTAGAGCAACAAATCTGCATCAAATTTTGTGTGAAGCTTGAACATTCCTTCTTGGAAACTATTCGGATATTTCTGAAGGCTGCAGCTGTGGGCAACTGGTGATTGCAGTTTCACCACAACAGTGTGCCCGCTCATGCATCACATATTGTGCAGAGATTTTTGGAGAAACATCAAATAATGCAGGTGATTCAATACCCTACAGCCTAGGTTTGGTGCCCTGGGACTTCTGACTTTTCCCCAAACTAATGCACCTTTGAAAGGGAAGAGATTTCAGACTGTCGATGAGATTCAGGAAAATACAACGAAGCAGCTGACAGTGATTGGGAGAACTGCGTGAGGTCCCAAGGTGCCTACTTTGAAGTCAGCTGAGGTGTCATTGTCCTATGTACAATGTTTCTTATTACTTGTATTTTCTTCAATATGTGTCTATTTTTCATATTATTTTGCTGGATACCTTCTGGACAGACCTCCTGTGTAAATGACCATCAGGCTCTTCAACTATAAAATAGATATAAGTAATTCTTCTTTCCAGAGTTTTAATAAGAATCAAATAAGATTATATGTACAAACTAGTTACCACAATATGTGCTTCATAACGTAACCCAATTGCTGCAGTGCTTCATGAGATCTAGACATGATTAGTTTGAATACTTCTTTCCTATTTTGTAAAAGTTTGGGCAGTTCCAAAAAGATGTTAAAATACCAGTGTGATTATGTTTACATGACCATATTTGGGTCAAGCTCCTAGCATAATGGACAAAGTCCCCGTTCATTACCACATGAACCTAAGTATCAAATGCAACAGATTTCTCGGTACAAAACACACGTTTCTGAACAAAGAATTATTAGAGATTTGGAAATGGGTATAAAAGAGTTTACAAAACATCAGTGCTAATAACTTTCAATTGAGTATAATTGCCTATTTTGAGGATTCTTCATTTGCTTCATTTCTTTGGACTTTCCATTGGCTTCTTCATTACAGAATCTTTTGCTAACTCCTCCCTCAAACTTTACTCCATTTCCTTTCTTTCACTTTTTACTTGGCCTCTTTTATCAGGGAAAAAAGAAAACTTGTCTCAGTTGACCAGTTTTATTACCCTCATTTTGCCTTGGCTCATGACAATATCCAAGCACTCAGGAACAGCTTTCTATAACAAGTAGCTTGCTAAGCAAGATATTTCCCATGGAAAATTTTATTTCTAAGATGAATCTGGTGGAAGCTGTGTATGTAAAATTTTTACTCCTGTGTAAATAGTAAGCTGTAAACTTACATTAGCTACTGTCAGTAGTGCCACTACAGTGCTTTGGATTTCTCACAGAATCACCTGTCAATCCATACTTGTGGCGGATCCTGGCCAGCAGGATCTGTGTATGTTGTGGCTGCTTGCAAACAAATGCACATGGACAACAGAAGTCCTGTGGAGAAAAAGGGGATGGCGCAGTCACTCTCTAAGTCAGAGAGAGAGGGCTCTGACCCCACTACCTGGACAAGCTTTTATTGTTTTCCTGGGTACATTACAAAGAGGGTAGTCCTCATTTACTATGCACAGGTTTGCATTAGGTGGTTACCTTTTACAGACAACAAAGGAGAGGATGTTGCTAATCACATAAAAGAAGAAGGACATTTGCAAATGTAAAGGGAAAAGCAGTTGGATTGTTAACACTCCATACTTGGGAGGTTTAGCTCAGATTTTTGCAAGTTGCAGTAATCCCTTGCTGCCTCAATTCAGGGTGAGGGAGTTTTAGCAAAAGCAAGTCTCATAGCAGCCTAGGTACAACACAGGCCTGATTCCCCATGGGAGAACCTATCTGAGTATGTGGTCCTGTGTGCCAGAATGTACCCCACTGGTTTTCCATGTGAGGGCTGAGCTATATTTCTACCACATGCAAAACAGTTTCCCACACATATTTGCTCCAGCCATTGCTTATATAAATATTGAATACAAAGGCCTGGAATTTTATTCATTTCTTGTTATATTTCATCCTGTTGGTTTTAGTCTAATAATCTGAACAATATGACAAGTTTCTAGATATTAGGATTACCATATTGCCAAACAGTTTGTCCCTTTTTGTTCAGAATAAATTCATATTGTCAATCTCTCAATCTTCTGGCAACTGGAATTGCTGGTGTGTAAGAGTAGGACCCTGTCAATGCATTTCTTTCATGGAAACATCTAATGCACAGAAAAGGCCCTCAGCAATCTTTTATTTTGCCACCAGGCCAATATGCACATATGTATTAAGAAAATCTTATTTATTTCTTTCTGCTTAGAGGTTTATAATGTACCTCTATCTGCCTATCAGTATTTGAGTGGATAAAACATCTATGAGGCATGTACCCAATGGAAAACTATTGGGCTATAAAAAAGAAGAAAATTTTATCCTTTGCAACATTATGGAGGGACCTGGAGAACATGATAAGTTAGGTGAGCCAGTCAGAGAAAGACAAATACCATATGATTTCACTTATATGTGGAATCTAAAGAATATCTGAACTAACAAGCAAAATAGAAATAGGCTCAAAGAAAGAGAGCAGGATGACAGCTAAGTGAGGGGGGATAAGAGGTGGAGGTTGTGAGCAAACAGGAAAAAGGATTCATGGACAGGGACAGCAGTGTGGTGATTGCAGGGGGTAGGGAGGTATGGAACTAAATGGTGATGGGAAAAAAAAGAGCAAAAGACCTGAATAGACATTTCTCCAAAGAAGACATACAAGTGACCAACATATATTTGAAACATTGCTCTAAATCACTAATCATGCAGCAAATGAAAATCAAAACCACTATGACATATCACCTCCACAGTGTTAGGATGATACACACATGCACACACAAATGCATATGCACCTGTATACATACGTAAATGTATATGTACATATACACACATACATATATGCATAGATGTGCATGCTTCTAAATATGTGTAGATATATACATACATACATATGTGTGTATATGTGTGTAGATGTATATATAGCATTTAAATGCCTGGTTATGCATGTGTACATGTGCACATGTGCACACATGTATGCATGTTTGTGTATATGTGTATATGTGTGTGCACACACGTATGTGTGTGTGCACATTTGTGTGTGTGTAGTGACGATGATTTAGCAGCCCACACGACTCAGAAAAATGCAGTTCCATGAATTTGGGATGGTGTATTAATTTGCTCAGTTCTAACAGATATTTTACTACACTGTCTGTGATTCAGATTAGGGCAATCTCATTTTTTCCATGTTATTTTAACAATTAAAGAAGAATGTGATTTATTTAACCATTTTTTACTTCCATAAAGCACAGCCACTAAATGAAATTTTCTCTTGTATTTTATACAGTAACTAGACAAAGCAATAGCAAGTGGTTTCAATGAAAGGAGGAAAAAGTTAAAATAGTAGTAGTAGTAATAATAATAACAATAACAATAATAATAAATAGAACTTCTTTTGTTTGATATATTGAGAAATCTTAATATCTATTTGTTTATATGTGCTTGAGTTTGGTAGATAAATATTGCCACAAAACATATAATGTCTCTGCCATTATTATTCCAGAAAGATGTATGTTCCCATAAAGCTACCACATGTTCCAATATTTGCAGAGATGACTAGCCGTGTCCATGTATTTGGAGAAGACTGAAAATGCATTGAAAGTATGTTTCCCAGCCATAAACTATAAACATTTGCCAATCAAAGCCAGCATTTTATGAAAAGTAAAAAGGCTCTTAGCCTCTGTTCACTTTTAAATTTCTTATGAAAGACAGAAAGTTTCATGAGGAGAACTTAAATTATACCAAATTTGCTTAAACCCATTAGACATTGTTTATACCTCTAAAACACATAGACCTTCAGAGGAGCCAATCTTCTGTTATGAGGTATAAAAATTTTCCACAACAATAGAGAAAACAAAGTTACCAATGCAGTCTCTCCTGTCATGGTTCCAGAGATTTTTGGCACTCCTTAATATATGAGAAGAATACTGCTGTCATTTTAGTGTGCTCCCAAAAGGTAAAGAAAATATCAGTAGAGTCCAGAGTGTTGATTGAGCCAGAAGCCATATTTTAAAATTTACTTGTTTTTTTTTTTACATTTATACTAAGTCTACTTAAAATTATTATATAAAATTTCCTCACTGAGAACATATAGGTCAGATTAATTTGTAACTCAAGATTTTGTAATGTATCACTTTCAGTCATTATTCATATACAAAAATAATACTTTCCTGTCCTTTGGAAAGAATAACCACAGTATTCAACATCACCTCTGTCATCAAATACATATTTATACAACTAAAGACTTTGCAACTGACTAAGGTAGTGGGTCAAAGGAGAGTTTTGTAACAGAATTGCATGTTTAATTACATTACCTGTTCAATATTCATTGGTTATAAAAAGTCTGGAATAAAACTCTTAGATACAAAGATACCAAAAAATAAAAAATGAAAGAACAACCTCTACCTTTATTTATGATTTACCTTCCTGGCATGAGTTTAATTTGACTAGAAAATGTAGAGTAATAGTTTGTATGCATTTGAACTTTGAAAGCCAGAAAAAGACTTCCTTGTCTTTACTAATAATAGCTTGTAAGTGTGATGGTAGTTAGAGACATAATATTTCTACCATCTTCAGACAGAGGTGAGGAATCCATTACTTGTATATTCCTAAATTAATATATAACATATCATCCAAATACTAGAGTAATTAAATGATTGTGACAGAAACAAAATATTAAAACATTTATAAATTTAAGATAGTTATCTCCAAAACATCTTTAAAAATGTAATTGTATACTGATTGATAAAAACATATATATTTAATAAAATATGAAACATATACTTTTCACTAAAGATGGAAAACCTATTATTTTTAAGCACAAGAAGATGATTGCATTTACTGATTATTGCGTATGAAAAAGAGATTTTGGTGGCCCAGAAGGGGAGGGGAAAGGGAATGATAAAGGAAGTATTGTTTCTGAAAGCAGAGGGTGAACACAGAAGATATTTATTTTCTTTGAAAGTGTTTTTGTGGAAAGCAAAACTGGAAGGGAAAAAATAAGGAGATAATTCACAGACCATCAGAACATCTTAAGAGCAAGTTTAGATGAGGAAAATGGAGAAGGAAAATAGAAATAAAATTGCTAGTGGCCATAAAAAAAGGAGGGCAATGGATTGTTCATCTTCTGGCAACTTAGTGAGGGGAAAGGTGCATCCCACCAGGAAAGATGCAGGTAAAATTTTCATATATAGAAACACCTTGGCAATCTTAGGCTGGGTTAGTGAAGCAGGAGACTGTCAGGATACAAGTTTTATCTTAAATCCATCGCATTAAGGATACGGAAGAAAGGGTCCCTAAAAAATCTGGACTTGAATTTGGCTATAAAATAGGGAAAACTAAAGACAAGAAGCATAGGAACCAAAAAGAAAAATTCAAAAACCATGCAGAAATTGAGAACACAATGGGATTTGTTTCTGTATTCAACACACATAATTTAAAAAACATTCTAGTTGGTAAAATAAACCCTAAAGAATGCCACATATAGTGGAGAAATTGGAATAGAGAAATTATAATGGAGAATTAGGTATTTTATACCTAGACAGAGGTATAAAATATATATGTAAGTTTCTTAGAAAAATATTATGGAAGTACAGAAATGTGTCCCTAAAGGTCATAATTGCAGTTGGGGGCAGGGACAGCTTCTATTTTGTAGCTTTTCTGGAACTGGGATGAATATAAGAGTGAGTTAGTGACAAAGGAGGAAAGTTTATTTCTTAGAGAATAACAAACCAGTGGTTTATAACCTGTGGTCCTGCATAAACAGCATAAATATCCCCTGGGAATTGTTAAAAATAAAAATTCTCAATTTTGGTATTAAAGGGCAGACACACTGAATTACAAGCTTTGGAATTGAGCCCCAGCAATCTATTAACAAGCCCTCCAGTGACTCTGAGATTAGCTAACATTTGATTATCAATAACATAAGCAAACACTTAGAAAGAAACAAGGAAGAACTGCTTCCTGTCACATCTAATAGAAGTTATTTTTAACCAGTTAAATGCCTTTTAATTTTGTGCATATATTTAATCATTATTTTAAAATGCATTTAACTTTTTGAACACAAAGTTTTCACAAAGAAAATCCCTTGTATATATGATATAGATCAAGAAATAAAATATAGCCATGGTCCCAGAAATTCTCTTCCTACTTTTTCCCAGTAATTATCCCCATCTCCTTCTCCCACAGATAAAGACCACTCTGATTTTTTATAATTGTTTTGTCTTTCTTTAGTTGCTCTGTATGTGAATGTAATTTTACAGTGCCTTCTCTATTTTGTATAGATTTTATTTTATTCATGTTATGTTTGTGTGTCATCTATATCATTGTTTATTTTAGCTGTAGCTAAATACATGGTTGTATGATTTTTGATTGCATAAACATATGAAAATTATATAACTATTCTGATAATAATGAACAGCATGTAGGCAGCATTCACTTTGTTGCCTATTATGAATGATGCTTCTATAAGCTTTCTAAATTTGGATTTTATTGCCCTTTTGAGGATATACACAATAACATATATATACATATATGGACTTTCTAGTTGTGGCTTATATATCTATTAAATATTCGTAAATAAGAACATGTTGTTTCCAAAGGGATTGCAACTTACACTCCTATTAGCAATGTATAAAACTTACCTTTGTCTATATGGACACAACACTCTGCCTATAATGTTTTTTATTTCAACCAGTCTGGCAAGTATATAGTAACATTTAATTTTGGTTAAAATTTTATATCTATGTTTACTGATAAAACTGAATGTTTAGTGGGCATTTGAGATCTTCTTTTGTAAAGGGCCTCATTTTTTGGTATTTTTTCTATTAAGTTGATATACATGTATGTGTTTATACTACATATATTCTCATATATAATATATATAATTTACATATTTTTATTAATTTGTAGGAGTGCCTAGCTCCCAATATGCTCTGTATTTGCTACTTATGGGTGTTAAAATATTTTGACCCATTCTCTTACATGATTATCACTCTCTAAATGATGTCTCAAATAAGAAGATGGTCTTATTTTTGATGAAATTTTAATGATTTTCATTATGTCTAAAAAATCTTATTACTAATTTTTTTTACCCTTGGTATTTAAGTATACAATGTGACTAAATAATGACTATTTTGGAAGATAAAAGATAGAGCTTAGGACCACTCTTAAAACAATTTAACTATATTATCCTTCAGATTTGTAGGTGCTTATTTCCTTTGATGTGACTTGTTATACTCATACATATCTAAATAGTTTTAGTCTTCAAATAAACCTAACTTGGTGGGTTTTATTACTAATTGCTCATCTTTTATTTAAGCTTCTTCTATTCATTAGATAGGAATTTAACATATACTTGTCTTTCCAAATAGCTTTGTGAGATGAGATTGGAAACTTTACTTTTTTTCTCTTCTGTAGAGAACCATCATCCACTTACAGCTATTGAGCACTCGGAATTTGGCTACTTCAAGTTCTACAAGTTCAATATATACACTTTCTAACTTTGGTTTTGAAAAACTTAGTACAAAATGTATTGTATGATGTTGATCATGTTTTATATTGGTAATGTTTTGAAATATTTTTATTTTGCATCTACTTGGGTAAATTAAAGGTAATATTAAAATTAGAATTTTAGCATGGCTACTAGAAAATTTAAAATTGTATGTAACATATATTTCTGTTGAATAGGGCCATTCTAGAATATAATGAAACAAAATTTACAGGTTTCACGTATTTTAAAGATTCAGAAATTCAGTCTCATTATCCTTTTGAAGTATAGTTCTGATTATTTTCTTTACTAATTGTATTTGTATACTGGCATTTTTAGCTGTTCTATATTTATTTATAGTAATTTTGGTACATTTTTTCCATTTTAAATTTTTACTAGCATAGAAGTATTTTTTATGTATTTAATCACATTTAAATTCATATAATTAAATACACATATACCACCATTTTAATTTTTAAATATCAAGTAGATATACTCTTTTACTTTTTGATAAGTATTACCAAAGTCTTGATGTCTTATTTTTTTAAAGTAACATCTCAAGCTTTGATTTATTAATCCATAAACTGTAGATTTCTACCCAATTTTCTCTCTAGTAGTATCTCTGTTACAGACACTAGTGTTTGAACTATCTTCAACTCTTCTTTTGAAATACTCTTCTCATATGTGTGGGGTAATTTCTCTGTTTTCTCAATCTCATTGAGAAATGTTTGTGTGACTGATATTTAGTACTGAGGTGCTTTTAGACAGAGATTAGGCAGATCCCTATTCAAATCTTTAATGAAAAGTAAAAATTAAATATAAAGAGGTATTGCTCTCTCACCTAATTGGTGGTACACAAATTGTTACCCTGAGGCAGGTACTACTAGTAATAATGGCAGATCCCCTTACCACTTGTTTTACCACACTTGTTTTAATTTATATCAATTACCATTTTTCAAAATCAGTTCTCTAATTTGAAATTTATTTTCTCTATTAGAAAATCTTGCATTTATTAACAAGCCCTCCAGTGACTCTCAAGCCCTCCAGTGTGCTCGAACTTTGATGGACAGTACTTAATCTCATGTATCCTAACCTAAATTTATACATTGGGATATGCAATTTATGTCCTCCTTTTCAAAATACCCCTTCTATCTTGCATGGATTGCACCATACATTCCTTCCCATACCCTGACGTAACCTTTCTGATTTCTAACTTCTGCTACTTGGAGCTTGAGGATGTGAATGTGTGGTGGTATATTCATTTTTGTGGCATATTCACTTACTCTTATGTACCTTTTTTGGTTTTTGTTGTATGCATAATGCACGTGTCTCTAGGTACTTTCCTAAATCCAGTCTTGTCTTTTGTGCTTCTTATAGATATTCCTCACCTCAAAGTTTCTAACGAATGATTTAAGGATGGTGTATTTTTTAAAAATATCCTCCATGTGCCTCAGTTACCTCATCTATAATGAATGTTTTAGTTTGGGCTGCTATGACAAAAATCGCATAGACTGGGTGGTTTATAAACAACAGTAACTTATTTCTCACAGTTCTGGAGGTCGGAAGTCCAAGATCAGGTTGCCAGCAAGGTCAAGTTCTGGTGAAGTCCCTCTTCCAGGTTGTAGACTGCTGACTTCTTCTTGTATCCATATATGGTGTCCTCTTTGTATGTTGTGCTCAGAATGCAGAGAGAGGAAGCAAGCTCTCTCTTGACTTTTGTAAAGATACTAGTGCCATTTATGAGGTCGTCACCTTCGTACCTCCTCTAGTCCTCATAGACACTTATCTCCCAATATCATTACTCTGGAGGTAGGGTTTCAATACAGGAATTCGGGGAGGCACAAAAATTTAGCCTATATCAATGGGCGTAATGACAATATATAATTCATAAAGTTGCTACATTAACTCTAATAAAATGTTTAAAGAACTGTCTGTTTTTCATCATAGTGATAAAGCAAAATAAGAGCAGTGCTTCTCATGGATTTACATATACAGCTACAGCTGCTTTCATCATACAGTAGCAGAACTGAATAGTTCGAGAGTCCCTGTGGCCCACAAAGTCTAAAATAATCACTATTTGACTCTTTAGAGAAAAAAAAAAGTTGACTCATGCTATTCAAGAAAATATTAGATACCCTTCTCCTTTACAGTGGATTGTGTGCTCGATCCTGCCAATTTGAGTAGAAGAGCAAAGTCATGAAAGTCACACATTAGGTACTTAACAAAGTCAATATTTTTAACTGTGAAAATTCCATACCATGCATGGTTGAAATTAAATTAATAACATGGGAATGTGTTCTAAAACAATATTTGTTAAAGTGTATAAAAATGAATGACATCAAATAGTTATTTTATTTTTCTGAAATATTAAGTATTTGTATCAAATATCCTTTCTTATTTTGAAGCAATTATTCATTCTGACAAAGTTTTAAAACTGTAACCAAACATGAGTCAGAGCTGTCGTTCTTTAATTTTCTTGTGTTTGCTGCTTATTTCGCTTTTCCAGTCCTTGAGCAAAGCTCTCAGCAACCACCTCTTTCTCTTCCCCTAGGAATGAAAAGCAAATTACTCTCCTACTTGAGGATGTCTTTGTGTTGCCTGTCCTTCCAGTATAATAGCCTCATATTCACATGAAAGTAAACTAAAGTGAAGCTGCATGAATAAAATATTTGACTGACTGCAGTCCATTATTTTACACAGAATTGCTTTATAAATTATCAACACTTCATCAAAAGATTGACCAAAAGAACTTGCAGAAATGATATTAAAACATGAAAGTCTAAAATGATCCTTCATTTATCGTAACTTTTTTATGGATACATGCACCTTGTTAGGATAGCAAAGCTAGTTTGTTTTGTGGAAGTCCCATTATGATTTTCATTAAAGTAAAATTAACTTAGATGATTTATAATATTTCTGCTTAAAATTCTTAGTTTAAATTATTTGAGTTATGTGTGTTATATTAGTATGACCATGTGTATGTGATACTTTTACTTTTTGATATAAAAATAATAATTAGTTTGTGCAGGTCTCAGCCTTTCAATAACCAGTGCAGTAGTTGGACGGGCCCTTGGTGTTATTGTAATTAAAAGATGCTCTCCACCAATAACTGTCAGGAAACTTTGAAAAAAGTAAAGACATTACTTATTATGGGATCTAGAAATTATATATCACACCTGGTGTAGACCACAAGTAGAAAGAGAAAGAGAGAGAGCTGTGTTCCTGCAAGTGCAGCGATTTGGGATTTTGCTTTTAGTGGGTTTGAGGGTAGAGTTCTTTGGGCTCACTTTTTACTTGTGAGTTTAAAACAATAGAGCAGGTATTTAAAGCCTGGGAAAATGAAAAACAAGTGGCCTAAATGGTCCATTATTGAAATCACCAAGATCTCCAAAGCAAAAGAGCCTCAGTGACAGTGGGAGGTGGCCTGAGTCTTCATTTACTTGTGAAGCTGGCAATTTGTTTATTCAAGATTGAAGTCTTTGAAGTGGATGGCTTATCAGTCAAAGCTTGTATCAAACAATTGCATTACAAAAAGAAAGACAAACTCTCAGGGTTTACGTTTACTTAAACCTGGAAAATCATTACTTTATCATGAACGCCTTAAAAATGGCTACTTACTTGTTTGTGTCATGTGTTCTCTCACTACATAAAAAAAGTTATCATGCTGATAAGAGCAATCTCATCACTATATTAAGTCATTCTACTCCAGGACTGTACCCATTCCCATATTTTGCATTTCTTCTAGGATTACACATTATATGAATTCTTTATTTTATGAAGAACCAAAATACTTTGAACCTTTATCATATTTTTACTATTTCTTAGCTCCTTATAACATCATTTCCTTTTTATGCAATTAAATTATATGGTCCATCATTATATTACTTTCCCTTCCCCTCAGATTTCTTATTGCTGCCTCTCTCCATTGTATACCTTTTCTGAAAAAACCCAAACCTGTTATATTTGTCTACTTACTCCATACCAGTACATAATCCCTTTGTGAGTTTGTTTGTTTGTTTGTTTGTTTGTAGTAAAGCATTCATGTAATTGTGCTTCCTGGTCTCATTTAAAATCCAATTAACTAATTTCAACAAATTTCTATAAATTGAGCAGTAATTTAGTAAATTCCTATAATTTGTACATTTTTCAATATCCTTGACAACCATTTCATACCTTTTTTCCTCAGACCTTCACCCCTTTCATTACCCTCCACAGAGGTCTTTCACATTTCAATTAAAGATACAGATAGAGAGAATCTGCCTGCATACCACTGGTCTCAACCTATATAACATTGTTCTCTCCTGTTGTATTGATTCTTCCTACCTGCAGCTAATCTCTCTCCCTGTGGTCAGGATCTCATGTTTTTCTCTCACCTATGCAAAGACATTACTCCAGAAACTATCCTCTTCTTGCCTAGATTTTCACTCTTCCTACCCTAAATGAGTCCATCCCACTTGTTCACAAACACACTCTGACAATGTCTGTACACCTCCTTATTTTTTACTTCATATTGTTGTTCTTTGTAAAATAAAACATAAGAGACATTTAGACCAGTTCTTCAGAAACTACAATTGATATAGGAATCACTGAGAATGTTGATAAAATCACCTCTCCTGCAACAGGTCTGGAGTGAGGTCTGAAATTCTGCACATCTAATGAGATGTCAGGTAAAATCTTCATGCTACTGGATCAGGGACAACACTTTGAAAGCCCAACACTTTGAGATACATACACATCTTTTTATTCCTTCTTGGACCCATGCAAATAGATGTTTATCCCCACAACTCTAAAGAAATATCACTACTAATGGGGATTTAAATCTCCCTTGTTAAACCTAACTGCCAATTAATTCAGTCTAATTTCTCATCTAACATTGGCTATTGGCAGCATTTGGTACACTTTGTGTTTTTAAAATTTTTTTGTCACTCAATTTCTTGCACACCACACCCTTATTCTGTTTGTTTCCTTACTCCATCATTGTTCCTTGTCAGTCACTTTTCAGGTACTGTTTCATTTCTGTGCTTCCTACTATACATTGACATGCACCAAGATTTAAACTTCAAAGCCCTCTTCTCTGTGTTTATGACTTTGGAGATCAGAGCCAATCCCTTGGTTGTAAATCTTATATATCAATATATGCAGGGAAATAACAATATTTAGTTCAGATCTCACCCCTAAACTCCAGATCACTGTGATTAACTGTCTATAAGTTATCTTCACTTTTATGCGTAACAGATATCTCATATCCAGAAAAGGAATAAACCTCATTTTCTGGGTGCTCACATAAAACAAAACCAACCAAACAAACAAACAAAAGCATTGACTTATTCCTTTTTTTCTCTTTTAAATTATTAATCAGAAAATTAAGAAGACTTTGTCTTCAACATATAGAGTATGATCTTTCTTCCTGTTTTTTTATTATTATCTAATCCAAGTCTTAAAGATTCTATGTCTAAAATATTGCATTAGTAAAATTCTTTCTCTCTCTCAAATCAATCAATAAGTTAATTTTTTTCAAGTCCAAAAACTGATCTCTTTGCTTTCCTTCTTGGCCATCTACAATCTACTTCAATGCAATCTTTTAAAAATCATGTCAAACCTTAACTGAAATTGTTCCATGACTTTCCATACAATTAAAAAAATCAAAAGAGTGAAAACCTAAGACTCTGAAATAGCTCACTCTGCATTCTTTCTGACTTTCCTTCTATGAACTTCTTTTGTATTCCTTGTTGACTCAGTCTTCTAGCTTTCTTCCTGCTTCTGAATACCCTAAGCATACTCTCAACTCAAAGTCTTTGCACTTGCTTTTCTTTTTCTTTACTGAAATGCTCTTTGTTGATTGATTCATTCATTCCTTTATGAATATTTATGAAGTATTGTCAGGCAGCAATGTTTTATTTGCTTGTAAAAAATAGCAAAACTGACAAAATAACCTACTTGAGTGGAGCTTGCATTTGAATGGGAACAATAAATCATAAACACAACCAAAACTATGATATACATGGAGGTCGGTCTGGACAGATTCCAGCCATTGTTAATATGACAACAGTTAGAGTGACATCAATGTAACCTGGTAGTCAAGGAGAGTGGACTGGAATGTGCATGTGTGAACATGGTGACATCACTCTACTAATCAGTGGGGGTGGGAGATGCTATTGAGTGAGCATGTGTACTGTGTGGCCATCTCATTCAAAATGACTGAATGAGTAGAGGAATGAATCTGCATCAAATTTTTTTGTTAAGCTTGAACATTCCCCTGCAGAAACGATTCAGGTGATTCAGAAGGCTTTCAGGGACAATACAATACAATGAGTGCAGCACAAATTAAAGTGTGGCACAAATGTTTCAAAGACAGTCAAGAATCTGTTGAAAGTGATCCATGTTCTGGAAGGCCTGAAACAAGTAGAACACCTAAGAATATTGAATACATACAGGCTGCAATCAACAAAGATCAGCGATTGACAGTGTAAGAACTAAAAGCTGATCTGAGGATTTAAAAAAATACTGTGTCCGAGATTTTGATGCAGGATCTGGCATAAAATGTGTTGTGACAAAATTCGTTCAGTGGCTTCTACTATCAGAGAAGAAGGGACATCATCCTGCAGTTGCTAATAACTTGATTCAAACTGCTATTGATGATCCAGATTTTCTCAAGAAAGACAAAACCAGAGATGAATGGTGGTTCTATGACTGTGACCCAGAAATAAAGGCCCAGTAGTCCCAACGGAAGTCATCTGGTTCTCCATGCCCAAAGAAGGTGTGGCAAAATGCAGCAAGATCAAGACTATGTTAACTTTGTTTTTTTTTTTATTGAGAAAGTGCTGTACACCATGGTTATGCTCCTCCAAGCTTAACAATTATTAAGGAGTAATACCTCAATGTTCTTTAGCAGTTGAAAGAAGCCATACAACAAAAATGGCCACAGCTATGGATAACTGGTGATTAGCAGCTTCATCAGTACAATGTGCCCACTTACGCATCATGTCTTGTGCAGAGTTTTTTTGGTGAAACATCAAGTCATGCAGATGACACAGCCCCCTACATCCCAGATTTGGTGCCCTCTGACTTCTGTTTTTTCCCAAAACTACAGTCACCTTTGAAAAGGAAGAGCTTTCAGACCTCGATGAGAGTCAAGAAAATATTATGGGGCAGCTGTTGGAGATTTCAACATTAAATTTTTCAGTGTTTTGTACAGTGGAAGAAATGCTGGGAGAACTATGTGAGGTCCCAAGGTGCCTACTTTGAAAGAGAATGAGGCATCGTTGTCTTATATACAATGTTTTTTGTATCTTGTATCATCTTCAATAAATGCCTCTATTTTTCATATTACATGGCTGGATATGTTCTGGACAGACCCTGTATTATTTTAGAAGGTACTTAAAAATGAAATTACAGAAATGTTAGGGGAGTTGGGTGTTCAAATTACTCTCCATCAAATTATCCACAGCACTTACTCCCTACAGATGAGAATTCCTATTCCCATCCTTTGTTCCCTTCATTGTTGAGCCTTTCCTTGACTGTGCTATACAAAGTATAACCAGCACGGAAAAAGCGCGGGCATTCTGCGGGATCCCTGGTGCCCAGGATGTAAATTCGGGGGAGGTTCCAGCCCCTCAGAATCCACAGTGTACACACCCGTGAATCTGGAAGCTGTAGTGCGCGCACACTCCACAGTGAGCTATCCGAAGGAGTGCTGAAGTGTGCCTGAGGCCTGAACCCTGGTGAGAGGCGCCAGAGTACACACCCGTGAAGGGACGCAGGTGTGCAGGAGCTCTGCGGTGGGCTCCGGAGGGAGTGCTGGGGACTACACAGATTGGTGCCTGGGGCATTGGGCCCTCGAGACTGGACCTGGGGACAGTGCACCAGAGGCGGACAGAGCTCTGAACAGGAAGTGGAACAAAGCCAAGGCGTTCGCCCCTAAGTCTGCTGCAGCCAGCAAAACCAGGAAAACTGGTTTGGCCAGTTTGAAACCAACAAAGTTTTTTTTTTGTTTTGTTTTCTGTTTTTTTCTTTTCTTTTTTCTATTTTTTGCTGGATTTTTATATTAAGTAACTTTTCATTTTTTAATTCTTATTATTGTTATTTCATTCAATTACTTATGTTTCTATTTCCTTCTAGTGTTGATCCTTCTACCTTTCTTTCCAAATTTATCTCTTCATTATATCTCCTGCTTATTGCCTTCATTTCTTAAATTTTTTTTAACCTGCAAGTAATAGCATATCTGTATTGTTATTTCATTGTCCTTACACTTTTTATTGAAATAGTATTTTAGTATTCCTCT
>CM052541.1:118679833-118713416 GCA_028533065.1 Trachops cirrhosus | reverse complement strand
AGAAGGGAAGGGTTTACAGGAACAAATATAGAGGACACATGGACAAAACTATGGGGCTTGGAAATGGAAGGGAGGTGGGGAGGGATAGGTGGGTGGGCTGGAATGGGAATAAAAGATAGAAACTCTACTGAATAATCTAAAATAAAAAATTAAAAAAAACAAAAAAAGAAGTATCACCCCCTTCAGAAACCTTTGTCCAGATGTACTGCTATATTTTTCTCCCCAGCATTTATTATCACTAAGCGTATGATATATTTATTTCATTTGTCTTTTACATATGTTTTATTTTCTATAAATTGTGTCTTCATGAATATCTATTTTTTATGTTGCTATAACACAAGAACCTAGAATACTCCCTGTCATACAGTAAGTATTGGTGAACACAGCGTCAATCTAAATTAATGTATCGAGCAATTGTTTTACTCACTTTGTGGGGAGGAATATTTTTAAGTAAGAAAAGTCTAATGCCTTGATTAATGTTGGGGTCTAACATACATGCTTATATTCCACGAAACATTCCATTAAAATGAAAAACCACGGAGTTGATGTAGAATAAACTGGCAACCGTTATCAGACATTTTTTCAGGAATTTTGGGAAAAGTTAGAATAAGTTAAATTAAAATGACAAGACAGAGAAAACTACATTTTAAGGTGAACTACAAAATGCTTTGGCAGCAGAAAGAGCAGTTTTTCCCTTTTTCAAATCTTGGAGAGATGTAAAGGTCAGTGTCAACTTGTGAGAATGGGTCATTGGGCAATCTTTTGGAAAATTAACTTAAAAACTCTAGTAAAAATAGTTAAGATAATTATTTCAGAAAGGGTATTAGTGTGAGCAAGAAGAGTAGAGAGAAAATCAAAGATAATTCAAAGTTAAGCTAATACTATGGAAGGAGAAATTAGAGGAGAAAAATAAAGACATAAAAAAAGGAACTGAGAAAAAGCTTTCAGAAGTGAGGTTTCTGACAAATGAAAACCTTCAAGTAAGTACAGACAATGGTGATGCTAATCAGAGTTTCATGGAACTTAAGGTGCTAGAAGTTAAGAGATTTCACTATGAGAAAATCGGGTGTCAATATATCTGCTCATTTGTGCATTGCATGCCTCCCTTATGATCAGAAAAGTGAAACATGATACAGGAATTATATTAACTGACACTTAAAGGATAAATTGTAAACTCAACATGGATAAAGACTACACCAGAGAAAGCTGAACTAATCAAGGAAAAAGAAGAAAAGTTCAATATTTTAGGTGCATTCAAAAGGATACTGTGGCAGTTGTTTAAAAAATCATATTTCTTTGCTTTTAAATTCATGATCACTCACTTAAGAATCACATATGTGGCCTGAAAGTAGCATGCATATTGATTAGAGTAGTGAAAGATGGAGTGGAGGGTTTTTCCCAAAGGATAAAATAAATGTAACAAGCAATACAAACTGGAAAAGCAAGAGGAAACTTGTATCATAGTTGATCATTGCAGAAATATCAGCTTTTATAAAATAGAAAGTTTAGAATGAAGCAACAAAAGCAAGGAGGGTATATACTAATAAGAATAGTATAATAAGAAAAAGATGAGATCAGAAGAAAAAAGATTGAGTAGGTTGAAAAGTTCAAGAGAGTTATTAAGCATGATTAATAACAAAGAGAAGATATTCTAAAAACATGTTGGTTAAAATATTAAAATGACTTAGAAATTCTAGAAGTGTTCAACTAATCAACCAACCTCAAGTAAATACAAAACAATGGGAAATTTATAAAAAGAATCAGAGTATTGTCAACAGGAATTTAGGTCCTTCCATGGGATCATGAGAAAGGCATTTCAAAGATCTACACACAAGGCATCATGATGTGGCATGATTTTATTCATGTGGAGACAGAAGCTGCCCCTTGGGTGGCAATGTCCCATCTCCTTCAATTCCACCATGGAAAAAGTCCAATCTTGTCTTCAGTAAGGCCAACACAAATCAAGTGTCTAGAGTTTATGTTTCATATTAAAGTACAGTTCAGTCCAACATCTGGTTAGCTTAATGTATGTTTCCAGTTGCAGTCTAATTCAGGCTCTCTCCTGGAGCCGTTGTGTGGAGTTGCATGGTCATAGGCAACATGGCTGCTAGGGCCGCATGGAGAGGACAGGTGAGTGCACCATGTGAGTGTGCATCACAAGTAAAAGAGAGAGAGCTTAGTCCTTTTTGAGTCTACACCATCTCCTTTGGGCCTGGTAGCTGCTAAACCCACATGGACATGTGCTCCCCTGTGAGAGAGCACATGAATTAATGGGTAAATGTGTTACCAGGCAGACAAGCTTTTTTGCTCCCCTGGGATTTTATTAACATGTGCTTTCTCAAAATGACCAATCAACTTCCAAAACTTTGGCATGCTTTGGGTTGGTCCACTTCCCAACCAATCCCTTCTTTCCCCAGGCTAGACTGACAGGCATCTTTTGTTCAGCACCTTCTCCTGTGCCATTCTGACTTCCATCATGCATGTGTCCACCTACCCCTTCTCCCACCTGGCAATCTGGTACTGGAGAGGGGAAGGAAAAAATGTTAATCCCCTTAGGGAAATGCTATATTTCTCTAGACTGTGAAGTTGCAGCTTCTGGCTAGCAAGCAGACAGGCTTATGTTTCCAACTGAGTTTTATTGAATTCAATGTATAAGTCTCTTTGCTTTCCTTTTCTAGCTAAATAAAAACAGTAACAAGAGAAGCATTAAACATCCCAGGTATGTATAATACACAGATATATAAATCAACTGACAGACTGAAAGGAACAACTGCTATGATCAGGCAACTTTGCAAGGTAATATTCAAATGAGAAATATATGTAATATAATTTATAGCAGATATGAAATACTATTGCAGAGTAAATACAAAATATGTGAACATTTCACTTTTATTTTTAAAAATGTAAAGTAAAATGTACAACGTATATGATACACTTAAAAATACCTTGGTGGAGTCGATGCCCACATGCAAATCAGTCACAAGGAAATAATTTGTTGTCTGTACCCCATGCTTTCCAGAGAGAGTTATCTCATCATGTTAATTGTGTAAAAACTGCTAGTTTGTTGTTTTCAAAGTTTTGCATTTTCATTTATATTTTACTTCGTTTTCTCTAATGATGAATTATAAGTTTATTAATTTTCATTGAATAAAAATAACTAGTCTGAGTTATTGAAAACAAACAAATAAACAAACAAAAAGAACAGAAGAATCTGCCCATCCACATGGCTCAGTTGGTTGGAGTGTTATCGCACACACAGAAAGGTTCCGATCCTGGGTCAGGGTACATACATCCATGTTTCTCTCTGCCTACTCCTTCCTCTCTTTTTAAAATCCATAAATATATCCTCAGGTGAGCATTTGAAAAAACTGAAGAAGCTAAACTATTGATGCTAACTTTAAACTATTTTCTTCCTCAATAACATTTTTTGAGATGTTGAATTTATTATTTTAACAATCTGATTGTTTAATTGTTCCAAGTAAATAGTGTTTTTAGAGATTATACTTATAATATTATGCTTTCCTTTAGTATTTTATTCAGATTCATCATTAACTAGGAGTAACCATGTGCCTTAGTATTTTAAGAAGCCTAAAATGGAAAGATGTTATCACCAACTTTTGCATTTCCCCTCTAGTAATTATTTTTATATTGAACAGATATTTTATTTGCCCTATATTTTGATATAAAAAGATTTATTTTCACATGGTAAGTCATACAAATACTTCAATAAAATGAAGAAATAGAAACAGAACCCATATTTTCTAGGTCATAACAATTTATGCCCATAAATAGTTATATTTCATTTTATTTATAATATGGTCCCTAATGTTTCATATATATAATATATAAATAAAATAGATACACTAGTAATACACTAATATATATGTTATTTTCTTTATGCTTATAGATATTCCCTATTTTATATATTGTCTTGCCAAAACAGTAAATAGCAACTGAAACCTTCTACTAATACTGTGTTTTCTTACCTCTTCTGCTATAGCTAACTAATAAACATAGATTCTAATTTTTCTCAGTTACATACAGCAAGTGATACATTATAATTTGAATCATCATCTTTTCACCCTTCTATGTTTTCCCATTGTCCACCACTCAGTAATCCAATTTTATGTGTTAAGTTCTTTTTATGGTAAAACCCCAATTTTGGTAAAATATTTCATAGTTATCATATTAGGCTGAATTATATTTAGTGAACAAATAAACCTTAACTCAATGTTTTTCTGACTCTCAAAAGACTCATTGAAATCTTGTACCTCTGCATTGTAGATTTTTTCCAAGTAATGACTCCAGAGTCCAGTCTGCTAGAATATTTCACATAAGTCAAGTAGAACATAAGACTTCAAGATGGCCAATGAAAGGGTGAGAGGTGGAAGAATATTAGCACTAAAAGGCTTTGACCCAGACCGGACACTCAGTATTTCTACTAAGATCCCATTATCTAGAACATGGGTGCCATATAACAGAGGTTCAGGCAGCCTTTGGAAAAGCGATGAGCTTGATGGTCTCTGCTGCAGGGCCCCAACAACCAGTGTGGTTGTCACTAGTGAGACAACAGCTATCTGGTTGTTGACTCCTTTTTATTTGGTGTATTATTTCTGGTCACTTTGATTCTGGGCCACTACCCCATACTACTTTGTGCAAGTTTGTGTTATATAAGTCCATATGAACTAAAGGGTTTTTTAAAGGCATTATAAGTGTGGGGGGGAAGCACTTTTAAAAAGCCACATATTGTATGGTTCTACTTATATAGCAATATTGAAATGGCAAAACTATAGAGATGGAGAAGAATTAATGTATATCGCTGTCTAAAAATGACAGAGGGGAAAGGGATAAGTAGGAATTATAAAGGGATAACATGAAGGAAATCTTTATGATGATGAAATATTTCTGTATCTTAAAAGAGGTGATGGTTACCTAAATCTACACACATGATAAAATGATATAGGACTTTACCCACACATTGTACTAATGTTGGCTTCCTACTTTGATATTATTATACAGTTGTACAAGATTTAACTGTACCTAGAAACTTTAATCTATTGTTCCAACTTTGTGTGAATTATTTTAAAATAAATGCTAAAAATGCACATGTCACTGTTTACTGTTTCACTCTGCAGATAACTTTGGATACTGCCATGACAAATATCTGTAAAGGTATATTTCTACATTGAGAGTATTTTAGGGTTTTTTTTGTAGAAAAAGCCAAATAAATATTTTATTGATTTTTGTGTCTTTTTTGTATTCTACATACATAATGCCAACAACGTAATGTTGTAACTTAGAGCAGGAATATTGTACTAGTGCTAAAAATCAAGTGATATTTGTGCCTTCTACTTTTTATATGGAACTGATCTTGTGGGCATATGTTGTATTGAGAAGAGTATGAAGTTATAATAGGATTATGTGGGATGTGCCAATTTTTATTATTAATCTGGCATTAGTTAACCAACTGTGTGATGCATTGCAAGTTCCTTAACCTCTAGTAAAATTAGCTTTTTACTTTAAAATTCAAATATAAAACTGGATAATATATATAATATACATATTTTTGTATTAATTTGTAGGAGCTCCTAGTTTCCAATATGGATGTAAGTGCTATGAAAATGTCAAGCATTACATACCTATAAAGTAGTGTCATTCAAACAATATCTTACCATGATGCTAACTAACATTTATCTTAAATATAATTGAGTGATATTATTATATTTAATTAAATAGCATAACATGCTAATATAGCACAACAATGAGAAGCGCATATCCATTCTTCTTTGTGTGATCAAAATAATTATTCAAGTAATAATATCCTGAAATTAGAGGCTGAATTATTTTATATAATAATGTCAATGGTGTGGTCACTCAACATTTTATGCTGCCTTTATGTTTTTATGTTTTGGAATTTAGCATAAAATTTTAATTTAAAATCAATTAACATTATATATTTTAAGTGAGTTTTTGGGCTTTTATGTTATTGCTAATTAACTTAATTCTCTATAGCTTAATTTACTTGATGCTCCTGTTCATATAATAATAATGAGTTTTATATAAACTTTTTTTTCCATAAGCACATATACTTCTGAGCCTTGGGTTATACGGTAAATTGTTTGACAAGCTTATGACTTTTAAGTAGAAAGACTTTAAGATAAATTTCTGCAGATAAATTTTGGGGCACAAGTTGTCACTTTTAGCAGGAAGTCATGTATTGCTCCATTCAGGTTTCCCCAACATGTACATATGAATTCTTCAAAGCCCTGTTTGGGCTGACAACAACTAAAAGAGTACATTTTCCTTTGGAAATTTAGGAGTTAAAAAAATGACAAGGGATGTCAGGTCACTACTGTAGGTAATTTTTATTAATGCTACGATGTACCTAATGACAACATATTGAAGACAATCTGACTAACTCCTCTCAAGTCTGTAATGAATCACATTGATCTAAGTTTTATGATAGCTGCAGTGGAACTCCCAAACTTGTGTCCTAATATCACTACTTTACTTATTCTAGTCACATGATCTTAAAGTGAGAACTTGGAGGCAAGTGACTTTCCTTGGGTACAACATTAAGGAGGCCATATGAACATGACACTATGTTCATATCCCTGAAGAACATATGTGCTAAAATCCTCAACAAAATATTAGTAAACAGAATATAGCAGTGTATCAAAATGTGCATATACCATGATCAAGTAAGGTTTATTCAGTAATGTAAGGTTGGTACAACAATCACAAGTCAATAAATGTGATTCATAAAATAAAATAAAGGATATAAAACCAGATGATCACATTAACAGATGCAGAAAAAACATTTGATAAAATTCAGCACCAATTTATGATAAAAGCTCTCTGCAAAGTGAGAAGAGAGGGAACATATGTAAACATAACAAAGGCCATATATGACAAACTTCTGCCAGCATCATACTTAATGGGCAATACTACAAGTGTTCCCCTTAAGATCAGGAACAAGACAGGGGTATCTGATTCATCTCTCTTATTCAACATAGTACTAGAAGTCCTGTCCATAGCAGTCAGCCAAGAAGAAGAAATAAAAGGCATACATATTGGAAAGGAAGTAAAACTTGCTTTATCTACAGATTGACATAATACTGTACATAAAGAACTCCAAAGATTCCACCAAGAAACTACTAGAACTGATAAATGAACTCAGCAAAATAGTAGGATACAAAATTAATATCCAGAAATCAGTAGTATTTTTGTATGCCAATAATGAACCATCAGAACATTCAGAAAACAGTCCCATTTACAATCATTTCAAAAAGAATAAAATAGCTATGAATAAATCTAACCAAGAATGTTAAAGACTTGTATTGGGAAAATTATAAGACACCAAAGAAAGAAACTGAAGAAAATATAAATAAGTGGAAGCACATACCATGTTCATGATATGAAGAATTATCAACTTGAAAATGTCCATGCTACCCAATGTAATATAGAGCTTCAACACAATTCCTATCAAGATACCAATGACATATTTCACAGAATTAGAAAAATATTTGAAAAATTTACATGGAACCACAAAAGGCCACACAATAGCAACAACAATCCTAAGAAGAGCAAAGTTGAAGGAATCACAGTACCTAATATCAAACTATACTATAAGGCCATAGTAATCAAAACAGCATGGTACTGGCATAAAAACAGGCACATCGATCAGTGGAACTGAATAGAGAGCCCAGAAATAAACTCACACATTTTTCATCAATTGATATTCAACAGGGAAAGCAAGCACATACAATGGGCTAAAGACAATTCAATAAATGGTGTTGGGGAAACTGGACAGATGCATGCAGAAATATGAAAGTAGACCACTTTGTTATATACCAAACAGAAGAATAAAAGCAAAATAGATTAAAAACCTAAATGTTAGAACTGAAACCATAAAAATCCTAGAAGAAATCATAGGCAGTGAGATCTCAGACATCGATGGTAGCAATATTTTTTTCTAATATAGCTCCTCAGGCAAGGGAAACAAAAGAAAAAAATAAACAAATGAGACTATATCAAAAAAAATTGAACAACAAAGGAGATCATAAAAAGTGTAAAAAGACATCCCATGGAATGGGACAACATATCCACCAATACATTTGATGAGGGATATATATCTGAAATTTATAAAGAATTTATAAAACTCAAAACCAGAAACTAAACAATCCAATTAAAAATTGGACAAAGGACCTGAATAGACACTGCTCCAAAGAGGACATACAGATGGCAATAGATATATGAAAAGGTGCTCAACATCACTAATCATGAGACAAATGCAAATTAAAACCACAATGAGATACCCTCTCACACTGGTCAAAATGGCTATCAGCAATAAATCGATAAACAACAGGTGCTATTGAGGATGTGGAGAAAGGGGAACACTTTTGCATTATTTGTGGGAATACAGATTGGTGCAGACACTGGTAATCAATATGGAGACACCTCAAAAAATTAAAAATGGATCTGCCTTTTGACCCAGTTATCCCACTTCTGAAAATATATCCAAAGAAACCCAAAACACTAATTTGAGAGGAGATAAGCACCCATATGTTCATTGCTGCATTATTTATAATAGCCAAGATTCGGAAGTAGCTCAAGTGTCCTTCAGTAGATGAATGGATAAAACAACTGTGGTACATATACCCAATGAAATATTACTTGTCTGTAAAAGAGAAAATTTTACCTTTTGCAATAACATGCATGGACCTGGCAAACATTATGCTAAGTGACATAAGCCAGTCAGAGAAAGACAAATACCACATTATGAACATTGTATGTGGAATCTAATGAACAAACTAAACTTAACAAGCAAATTAGAGACAGACTCATAGAGCAGGATGACAGCTATGGGAAGTTGGGGTGGAGGAATTGAGTGAAAAGGAAAAAGGAGTTGTGGACATGGACAAATAGTGTGGTAATTGTGGGGTGGAGGGTTTATAAAAGGGAATAAATGGTGATAAAAAATACAATTAAATAAATAAAATGAATAAAAAGTTCTTTTCAAAACATTATATTGGGACAATTTTATATCAACATCTAAGAAATATATGTATATATATGTATATATATCTGTGAATATACAAACACACATATAAGGAAATATCATATCCTTATCTCACACCATAAAATTTTTTTACACTATAACAATTAATTTTATTTGTTCAAGAATTCATATTGCAAGCATTAAATTAAACATGGGCTTTGATTCTGTAAGCACAAATTCACATATTTAGGAAGATAAAAGCAAACTGTGATCCATGTACATGGGTGGAAACTAAAGGCTCATGGTCATTCCCATTGTAGTTTTTAAATTTCTACAGCCTAGAAGCCTGAAGTCACAGGTCTTTGAGGTCCTTCTGGATGTTACACAGGGTGTCTGTGCTTTTCTTGAGTTGAGCAACCTCATCATCCTTCAGTTTCTGGTTGATGACCCTGGTTAATCCCTGAGCATTCAGGATACATGGAAGGCTCAAGAAGACTTCGTTCTCTGTGCCATACATCCCCTTCACCATCATTGACACTGGATGAATCCTGGATAAATTTTTCAATATTGATTCAATGAGATCAGCCACAGTTAGTGCAATAGCTCAATTAGTATACCTTTTAGCTTGATAATTTCATAGACACTTTCAACCAACCATCTTTTGCACTTCCTTCCAATTTTCACTATTATTGTCCATTCCCATTTCTGGATTCAGTTCCTGAAGAGAAATGCCTGCCACATTCATTCTACTCAGTGCAGATACACTTGAGTCCCCATGTTCTCCCAAAATCCTCCCACGGAAGCTGCTGGAATGAATGCCAAGTTTTTCAGCCATAAGGTAGCAAAATCGAGCAAAATCCAGATTACATCCATTTTCAATCACAAAGTGTTTAGGTAATCCACTTAGTTCCCAGGTGCCATATGTGAGAATGTCCACTGGGTTAGAAACCACAGTTGTGATGCAGGCAGGGCTGTGCTTAAAGATCTGAGGAATAATGAATTTGAAGTCACTGACATTCCTCTGCACCAGGTTGAGATGACTCTCTCCTTTTTGATGGGGAACTCCTGTGGTCATCACCCCAATCTTAGAATGGGTGGTCACAGAGTGATCATTGTCTGCCACAATTTTTGGTGTCAGAAGAAATAAGCTCCCATGCTGCACACCCATTTTCTCTCCTTTGAGTTTATCTTCCAGAATATCCATAAGAGCAAGCTCATCGGCCAGAGACTTTCCTAGAATGCTGATGGCATTTGCCACAGCAACTTGTCTGACACCCACGGCACTGATCTTACTGTTTGGGACCGTGACTCTTCTTCTGCAATTGATGCAATCACTTTTTCCTTAAGAGTTGTCATTGTGCACAGGAGAGGGAAGGCTCTCCAGATCTTATAGTGAGATCCCGCCAAGGAGATGATGTCTGCTGCGTGGGTCTGCTCCCACACAGGATCTGCAAGAAAGGAGGAGGGGGCCTGACCCCTCTGCAGCCTCTTTGCTTTCTCTGATCACAAAAATTAACTCAAACATGTGAGAGATCTAAATGTAAGAGCTAAAATAATAACATTTCTAATAAAACAAAAGAGATTCTTTATGACCATTGGTCAAAACTTTCTTTGATATTACACAAAAAGCATGATATAGTGGAATATGTAAAAGGAAGGTTACCAATTGAATTTAATAAAATAAAAACATTGATAATTTGGACTTAAATGAAAATTTTTCTACCTAAAATCCACCTACTAAGAAAGTGAATAGAAAAAGCAAAGCAAGACAAGGAGAAGATATTTGCAAGTCATATATATCATAGTGAAAAAAAGAAATTATATTTAAAATACAAAGAATACTCATGACTCAATGATAAGAAAATAACAATTTAAAAATAGTCTACTATATATATAAATAGAAATTTCTTTGAAGATTATGTACAAATGGATATTGAACATATGAGAGGATGCTCAAAAGTGTTAGTCTTATGGAAATGAAAATTGAAAGCATAAGGAGATACTATTTTATACCCACTAGAATGGCTATAAAAATAAGATAGGCAATATCGAATGTTAGCAAAAATAGGGAGAAACAGGGTATCTCCTTCATTTCTGGTTCAAATGTGAAATGGCACAGCCACATTGCAAAAACAGTTCAGTAATTTATTTTTGGGGGGGGTAATTTCTTAAAAATTTAAACATAATTCACCATACACCTCAGCAATTCTATCCTTAAGAATCTGTCCAAGAGATATACAAATATTTATGTATGAACTTATTATTTATAAAATTTAGTTGCTAAGCAAATAAATCTTCAAGTTCTCATCCCAAAGAAAAAAGTTACTATGCATATTAATGAATGTTAACTAGACTTGAGATCATTTCTTAATATTTACATTTTATGTTGTACACCTGAAACTAATATAATGTTAAATTTTAATTATAATCTCAACAAAAAGGTACAATGTGGAAACAACCTAAATGTTCATTAACTGATGAAGGAACAAGCAAAGTGTTTTGTGAGTTACTCTTTGGCAATAAAAGTAACAAAGTTCTGATACATGATACAACATCAAAAATTCTCAAAACTTTTATGCTCAACAAAAGAAGCCAATCACAAAAGACGGCATATTGTACCATTTTGTTTACATGAAATGCCCAGATAAAGCAAATCTACAGAGAGAGAATGATTAATGGTGACTGGCTCTGGAGTTGGAGACAATGAGCGACCATAAAGAGGGTCATGACAATGTGCTAAAAACTGACCAGTGCTTGTGGTTGAATAGCACTATATGTTTGCAAAAGTTACTGAATTATTGGTTTGCAATGGATTAATCCTATGATACATAAATTATACCATGAAAGATCTGGTTTAAAACATTCCATGATTTCTATACACTTTTTCTATAAGATTTGCTACATATATATGTTTATATTTTCTTTTTTGTGTGTGTGATATTTTAAGGTCCATTCTGGGAAGAGTCAGTAGAATGTTGTTTTTCTCCATCAGGTTGGAAAAGAGGAATTTGCCAAAATAAAAGCTCTGCTTATATTTGTGTGTGCCCAGAGGGACTTCTCAATCAAAACTGTGAAACTGGTGTCAGTAAGTGTTTATGGATACCATGTCAGATCGGTGCCGACCACATTGACATTTCAAATGTAAGTTTGAGTCTTACATACAAGAAAGTGGTTTGAAAACAATTTTTACAATTATCATGCTATTTCAAAAGTACAAATAATTATAGTTTTCACTCACTTATAATTTTAGTCAGGAAAATCAAGAAATCTACTTGCCTAATTTTTCCAATTTTAAACTGAAGCCACACTTTCAAGTGCATCATTTAGTTTTCTTTTTGCCCTTGCATCATCATTCTGTCTTATAAATAATGTAATTTTGTAGACGTTTTTTATGAATCACTTTTAATTTTTTCAGTTATCTGAATATTGCATAATCATGTATTCTAACTTTTAAATTTAACATTTAAATAAATAATATTAGAAAAATATTTAATAGTTCCCACAAATTACTGTTTATTTTAGTAATATTCATATTTGAATACATAATATGAATTCATATGTGTATCCTAAAGGCTTCTGCACTCACATAGGTGCTAGTTATGCTGGCTATCAGCTAACACCTAAGCTGGAGCTATCAGTCAGAACCCTAAATCTAACTCTTCTGTGTGTGTTGGGGACTGACTTCCAAGATAATTAGACTGAAATTATATGGCCTTTTAAACATAGCTCTGAAAGACAAGATCATCATTTTCTTTTCCATCAGAGATTTCTTACATTCAAGTGAGCGACATATAGTCCCCAGCTCTCATTTAGAGGAGTGTTGAATTCACATAGCTAGGAAAGGTGTTTGAAATGAGAGACACTATTGTGACATTTTGGAAAACAAAATATCCCACAATGTCACACAGAAAACTTAAACTATGTGCTTATAAAAATAATTTCCATGTCAGAATTTTTTCATTATTTTTGAGATCTAAAAAATTTAATAAAAAATACATTTTAATCTTTCCTAGGATACCATATGCATCTGTTCACCAAAATTTACAGACAAGCTTTGTAAGAGACTTCAAACACCATGAGACCAATTTTTTTGCAAGAATAATGCCACATGTAGGAACTATGAGAAAGATTATCATTGCAGGTATAATTGATTCATTCCCTATTTTATTAAATAAAAATATATGGCTTTTAAAGACATGTTCTGTTTGAAGCTTAAATTTTATTTAATGGCATATAGTATTCCAGGATTGAGGGTGGGAGGTGGGGGTAGGTTGGGTGGGAGAGAGTAGTGGGGGGAAATGGAGACAACTGTACTTGAACAACAATAACAAAATTGATTCACAAATAAAAAAACATTTCAAGTTCAAGTAGAAACATTTTAATGTTTTTATGTGTTGTTTAATTGTTGTGGTATAGATTTTGAATAAATATTTAAGAAATTCTCAGATATAATTTGGTCATGAGTTATAAACAAAACATATATTTTGTTTTATAATGGTGATTTTTATGGTAACTGAATAATATTTGAAGGTCTAGAAAAAAGAGATACAGGTAAGTACCCACAGTACCATTTCCATTGTACACATACAGTGTTAATATTATATTGTGAAAGTATAGAATAACCATCTTTTCCTTCAATTTACAGACCTCAGCTAAAATTTAATTTAGGGTCTTTAGGTAAACTTTTTAAGAAACTGTGCTTTAAAGAAAATAAGAATTTTCTTTAAAAAATCCATTTATAAATGACAGAAGTGACCTAGTTATCTGGGTCTATAATTTTATTCCATCATAAATAGCTTAGTAGGTACTTCCTCACACCATTAAGAAGTGTAATTTGTACTCTTCATACTTGCTTGACTTTTATCTGGCTGCTTAAAGTAAGTTCCACTGGGCACTACTGAAAAGCAATAAACAGACTTAAATTTGAGAATATTAATAAAAGCAGAATATTAAAAGCTGTTGTACAGAAAGACTTAAAACACATTGAAAAGAAACTTAGAACATGCATACACATCATAGATGTACAATTAACAGTATTTTAATCAGTTTTAAGAAATATAAATATAAGGTTTAAAAAGGATATTGAGATTTTAAAAATGTGATATTTTCAAAAGAGAATGAAACTTCATCATTATATGAAGATATTGTACAATCTAGCTCATCTAGTCAAATTTGTATATAGAGCCAATCTATTAATCTACAAATAAATTCAATTATTATCCTTTTAAAAATACTGACTCAATTTGCCCTGGCTGGTGTAGCTCAGTGGATTGAGCACGGGCCTGTGAAGCAAAGGGTCGCTGGTTCGATTCCCAGTCAGGGCACATGCCTGGGTTGCAGGCCAGGTCCCCAGTGGGGGACACATGAGAGGCAACCACACATTGATGTTTCTCTTCCTTTCCTTCTCCCTCCCTTCCCTTCTCTCTAAGAATAAATAAATGAAATCTTTAAAAAAAAATACTGACTCAATTTATAACTTCTGTCCTAAGCCTTATAGTGCTACTATTTTAATGAATCTACTTTAAAAAGTGGTCAACTTTTATTAACATGGGTGAATATACATTCATACATAATATTTATTTTGTTTTTAATTAAGTATGATGCTTTTACTGACCCTTATTAATAGCAATATTCTGGTTGCCTAGAAGGCTTTTCTTTTAAATTTCATCATCAAAGGGAAAACTAGATAACCAAAGCATTGTTGCCTTCCCTCAGTTGTTATTAATTAATGGATTTCATTTTAAAATGATGGACTTTAATCTAAAAATCTTTATTAAGTATGTTTTAGATATGGCAAATGTCATAGGAATTCAAGGTAGGTTCCCTAAAGATGAATGAAATATGTCAAATAGGTATGTTAGTTGTAGCAACTTGGATGTAAACTTACTTGTGAAATTAATATGAACCATTGTACATGTTCTCATTGTTGAGATTGTCCACATTCTTTAAGAATCTGATGTACGTTTTGCTCATTTCCTATCTACCTCATTGAAAACATTGTCCTATCCATTGGGCAAATTAGATCCCTGAATAATATAGGGTAAAATATAGGGAAAGTTAAACAACTGCTTCAAAAGGGCAGACATAGCACATAGCCTAATTTGAATACTGAGTAAAAAATTGAGCCTCAGGAATAAATAAGAAGGTGGGAAAAATTTAAAACAGAAAAGCAGAAATTCTAGCCCTCAGACTCCCAGTCTCTAAACCAACCACTGACAGTCAAAAAAATTACTACTTCTGACTCAGATAAAGTAATGAAGATACAGTCAATATAAATTAATAAAGCATGAAGTTGAAACAATGACAAAAATTAGTCTTGAAATCTACTTTTCTTTTCTCAAAGGTGATTAAGGGAATCCCTGAAAATAATAAGAAAAATAATAGCCCATTGACTTAAATGCCTTTAAGTTAAAATTTTATAATCTCCTGAAGGTCTATTTAAAACACAAATAGTTGTTTCCTGCCCCTGCAATTTCTAATCCAGTAAATCTGGGGTGGGGATTGTAAACATGCATTTCTAACAAATTTGCAAGTGATGCTGATGTTGCTGATCTGGAGACGATACTTTGAGAATTCCAGATTAAGATGGGTTAAATTCAGACAATATCAATACAGAAAATCCTTCTGTTCTGCTTCCCCTACCATACCCACACACCTCAACCCAAGCATTTACTTTTCTATTCTCAATCTGGGATGAAAAAAATGTGGGGTTGGGGAAAGAGTAAAATAAAGAGAGGAGAATAGGAAGGTGATGACATTATCAGTTTTTCTTAACACGTAGACTGGATCTAAACTCCCATTATTTGATGAGAGAGTAACTGAAGCAAAATTGTCTTGTTGAGAAAAACAGTAAACAATGTTTATGATAACTTATTTGGTACCTGATGACCACAGCAAAACTGTGTTAGAAAGGAGTTAATTTTCACATGTGCCTACAAATTAGCATTTCCTTTAACAACTAGAGAACTGAAAACTTTAGGTATCTATGGACACTTGGCAAACAAATGTTATTTTTACAAACAGTAAATAATAGTAGTGAAGCATGGTGTGTGGCGTTGCTGGGAGCAGGTGGGGCACAAGTGAAATCTGACAGGAAGGGAAAAAGGATCTTTGATGTCTTGGAGTAATCAGACAGGTGGAGCCCAATGTTGGTGATTTTCTAAAATTACTGAGGGATGTTTTGTTGAGAGTGTCAATACTTTGGCTAATGGTTTAAAAATAAATAAAGTTTGTGAGATAAAATAATTGTAGAAAATTTTGAAAAATGCTTAAAGAATTTATCTTAATACCCAAAGGGGATCAGCTAAGCTTCTGACAGGAAAAGAATGGTTTACTCAGAGAAATTTGGAGGAGTTGAATGAAAATACTAAAGGATGTGAGAGGGTTAGGGAAACCAAAAGAACCAAAAATGTATGATTAATCATCCTGGGTTTAGAAAGAGTGGGGGAGGGGTGCTGTTTCCCTTCTGGATGCCAAAAGGGCAAGCCAAGAATGCAGTTAATAGAAATAAGAACTGTATCTGTAGTATGGAATGGTCTGACATTAACCATTAACTTAATGTGGATGAACATAGTTACCGCCAACCTATAACCTGGCACTAGAGGGACTAAATGTAATGCATACCTATTTTCCTCTTACCTTCTGACCTCTGCTTGGTGCACCAAATTAGTAGAAACCAGGTAGAGGGCACTGACAGCATCCTGAAGAACAGTGCAGGATAGAGAAGGATGGAGAGAAATAATCTGTAGAAGACTATTTAGTACCAAAGCAAAGTATGGGAGATAAATATAATAAATTAAAAGTTGTAAGACATTAGAGGGGATTATACTGAAGGGAAAAGGAAAGATCAGTGTATTAAGAGGGTGTGAAAAGAAAAGAGAGATTTTCAGAGACTAAAATGAGTTGAACCTGTACCTGTCTGTGGGCTCCTGAGGAGCATAATCCTTGATCTATCTTCTAGAAGGCAACTCTGAGTCTAAACATAATTAAAATATGGTGGCATAAGAAGACCATGCTCTGAATTTGATGACTTGCAAATGCACAAGGGCCTAGGAGCTGCACAATCATATGACTGCAAGGATGGTCCAAACTCAAGAATCAGCTCCGCTGCACAGGAAGGTCACTCACAGTGAATACTGCGGTACAGAAATCCTGCCCATTTGCAGCACCACAGCTGGCACAAAAACGGGCCAATAGAAACTAAAGAATTCTTCTCACTCTTGTTCACCATCACTTGTTTTCTGTCTACTAAATGCAAAGAGGAGGGAATTCTGCCCCCCACTCCACACTTATTTATTTATTTAGCCACAGGAAGTTGTTTTAAGGTTTTTTGATGCTTTTGTTTTCCCCTTAGATACGTTAAGGAAACATGTGGCCAAAAGTCTGCAACTTGAGTGATACTGACTTTCCTGCCAGAGGTTTTTTAAAAAAGGGAAACAATCAAACTCTACAATGATATATAAAAAAGAAAACAAACAAACAAAAAGCTGTCTTGAAGCAAGTAGCTATGCTACTAGAGGCCATATTGTAATCATGAAGAAATCTAAAAAGGAAACAAAGCCAAAATACCAATAAATGTAGGGCTGAGAGGAATAAAAAGAGATAGAAGCATTGAGCAAGGCTTCGCTAGACAGTTTGACCTTGGGCTAATAAATCCTCCTCCAGTTTAGTGTTTGAATTGAGATTATGTTGTTTAGAACTGAACATCTTCATTTGTACACTGAAAATATTTTATTTTATCATATATTTAAAATGAACGTTTGTCATAATTGTTTTGTTTAACCAGTTATTAGTTATCTAGTAAAATAAACCAAAATATCCCCACAATTCAGTTGACAACTTTATACACAAATATTTTCAGTTACTATGAAAGTTTATTTTACTGTGAGATGCTCAAGAGTGTGACAGTGTTTTAATCATTTCTGTATCTCTGGAGACTTTTACTGTGTAACACAGAGTATTGTACCAAGAGTTTATTTAATTTATTATTTAATTTGTTTCAAAACATTTTTTTAAATTTTACTGAATGAGATGAAGTCTTGACTCTGGATGTGACATGAAATAAGTTATTCATTTGTTAATTTACTGATAAATTTTGAGTTCCTTCTTTTTCAGAAACATTTCTGCTACCATAGGAACTCTTATATGGCAGCAGAGAAAAAAATAAAAGAAAAAAAGGACAAGAAACTTACATTCTAGTAGTTAGTTATGTACCATTTTAAAGAATCCTCTGAATATTTTTTGTCTACTAGCCTAATGGTGATGATAATAATTAAGGACTTAATTTGGAATATATTTCTAAAGAAGATTCAATTTTCAAATTTTGCTGAAGAAATGGATATGAATCAAGAGATAAAAGGATGCCAAAGGTAATTCTAAAGATTGGAATATTATTTTCTAAAATGGGGAAATATTTATGAAAAGAAACATTATTGAAAAGGGTGAAAATCAGGAAGTCAGTTTGGGACATGTTAGCTGAGACACCTAATACAGGCAAATGGAAATAATAAGGTAGAGGTTCAGGTACATTAGTTTCCATTTTAGAAGAGACCACATTCATACATTTGAAAGCCAGCAATATGGACGTGGCACTGAAACCCAAGAAACTGATGAGATTACCTTGGAGTGAGGCTAGATAGGGAAGTAAAAGGATGGTACACTAGCATCTTGGATGCTCTTATTCCTGAGAGTTAAAGGATAAGGATATAAAATTGAAAAGTAAGAATCAGTGAGTTAAGAGGAGAAAATACATAGCATCATCATAGGAGCAATAAATTATTTTAATCATATTAGACAATGCCGTACTAGTTCAAGAATGTGGCTAGATCTAGTTAAAGGAAGATAAGAGTTGATCTTTGCAATTGAAAATTAAAGTTAAGAGCTTCCTTGAAAAGAAGAGTTTGACAGAATGGTGGGGAAAATATTGATGAGATCCAATTTGCAAGTGAATAGAAAGAAAGAAATGGGCTTTTCTTAAAAGGAAAACATAGAGTAAGGAGATGACAGGTGAAGGAAATTCAAAACAAGTCATTTTTAAGCAGTGGGAGAGATGAAATGTAGTACACAAGCAAAGGAGTTGGTTAAATAAGATGGCAGATATATCAATTATAGTAGGAGAGAAAAGTAGAATATTTGTACTGATATAGGTGTTTTGAATAGGTGGTGTTGGATTATTTAGAAAGTGTCTTCTGTTCTATTCTTTCAGAGAAATAAGAAGCAAGATGAGATTAGAAGCTGTGAAACAGAAATCCAGATGTGTGGGAGGAAAATTTAGTATTATTAATACATAGCAATAAGGATCTCTTAGAAGTAAGTGCACATGAATTTGAAGTGAGTTCAATCTACAATAAAGTGTGGCATCCTCAAACCGTGTATAATTACTCATATGCCCACAAGAAATCATTTGGATATTAAATTAAGCTAGGGTTTGGTCTTAACCAGGCTACAATAATGGAGAGAGATAACTGATTTGAGGATGTATGCAAGAAGTGAGTATGGAAATGGACCATGTAATGTAATTCAGGTAAGTAAGGAAGTGAGAATATGATGAAGATGGGGAATTAGAGTTAGTAGGGTCAATGGCTTATCAGGTTGAAGAATTATTGTTGAAAAAAATAACTAGAAAAAAGTGAGTTGGAAGGGGAAATGAGGCTATAGGTAGGCTATAAGATATTTAAAATAAGATTAAGGAATTATGATTATGGAAGGAATATAATTATGTATGATGGTATGGAAGTGTATAGAGGGAATAGGTTGGAAAATTAGAAATGAAGATTAAGATTTTTGTGTTGAGATGGTCTACTCCTTAGAGAACCAAAGTTTTAAGTGGATCAACTCTGCAAATATTAAAATAACGAAGTGCAGCTGAGATTGTATTAAAGAAAGATATAATAACCAGGCTTTAAATGTTAAAGAAGTAGAATTAAAGGGAATGCCCAGGAAGTGTTAGCTATGAATACAACAGATGGAGATATGAATGGCATGGTTTAATGGCACCTAGTTCAAATAATTGAGATTTATTAGGGGAAAAATGACACAAATGAGAAAACCACAATGAGAAAACAGAGACACCCACCTAACATTCAGGTTCTGAAATGTGAGGGATGAGGGAGAAAGAGTAGCCACCACTTAAGAGATTGCAGTCAAAATGAAAGTTTTTCCAGAACTGATTGAGTATAAAGACCCTCATTGTGTTGAATGAGCTGGGAGTATCTGGCTTCTTGGGTGTCTGAGGTAAACAGTGATCAGGGGTAAACCATGATGGCCTAGAAGGCAGATCACAGGGGGCAACTGCGAGTGTTGGCATTTAGTTATGGGTTGAGGGATTAACAGGAAGTCATAGAGCTAATGGGTAATTTTTGGAAACTCCTTCAAAGGCAATGCTAAAACTGCAGGTCTCCATGGTCCCCACTACATTTTTGTGGGTGGTAATATCCAGGACATGGCAGAAGACACCTCCAGTGAAGCTTTCTAGGGACCCTGGTCACCCCTCTGATGGAGGCACAGGGGTAATGGAGGGAGAGGCATTATGACCTGAAATTCAGGTTTCTGAGTTCTTCATTACACACTACAGCAGGAAGTGTTCGATCCACAAGACCCAAGACCACATGAAGACTTTGATGACTACAATTAACTGTACTCCTAATATTGGCTTCACACACACACAAATGCATCCAAGGACAGATGTACACATCTGTTCTAATATTTACAAACGCAATGGATAATGTTGTCCATACACAAAGATGATCAAATTCTGAATGTTTAAATTCAATCAGGGAAATACAAATCAGGAGCTAAATGTTAATAAAAACAGCTAGTGTCTTTCTCTTACAATATTTTCTTTTCCAATCAATTGTTTAACAAATATTTACTGTTATATTTGCATAAAACACCAAAAACTAGATATTGAAACAATATAAATATCTTAAAAAACAGAAATTTTGTGATATACAGATTTTTAGTTCTAAATCTTTTATTTTCTCTATTCAAATTCAAAGATACTTCATGGGAAAGTGATAGTCTATTTTACTCTGTCACCTTGCTGTTTTTTTCTCTTCTCTTAGTCACTGAATTACAATTACAGTTTGCCCCTGCTTAAGTGTCAATTCAATGCATTAACGTACTTTATTTTTCTCAAGTCAGTTTCAATATTTCATTAGTCTGTGATGTCTCACTGTATCAGGCATGAGTAGAGTTAAGGTTTTCCGTTTGTGTCAAAGTAAACTTAATTAGGCAGGCATTGTGACTTTGAAACAGAACATTGTATCACAGAATTCACATAGGTCAACATAAAATAAAGTTATATTTTCATATTAATTATGAAAAATGCTTTGAAAATAGCAATCAGACATTTGAGTGAGGAATTTGATAATTAATTAAATGTATCCATTTGGTCACTAAATAATTTTCAACTAACAAGACACCTCCATTTCTTTGAGTTAATTATGTCAAAGCTGAGTGGTTACATTTTTCTTTTCTTGAAATTCATAACCCTATTTATAAGACTAACTTTCCCTTTTGAATAAATTGTTCTAAAATTTAACAAGCTAAACATTTTGTTAAAGTTTAAATATAGTTTTATAATTTGAGATTCTAGTTGTAAACTATATACAATTGAAAATATCTAGGATATTGTTGATATTTTCTCATCAAAAGTATCTTCTGCTACTATTCATATAGTTTTATATTTTCTGAGACTTTTGGAGTTGACAGAAGTCATCCTCAAATCTCATCGCCCAAGTGCTTCATTTTGATAATGTATGCTTGTATTAGCATAACTTTTCTCCCATTAGTCCTGAGCCTATTAATTTTCTTATAAGTAATAAATAATAAAACATTATGGCAGAATTTAGTACAGGCCTACGTACATCAAGGTTGAATTAACACCATGTAATCTCTAAGTGCTTAAGGACATAACTTACCAAATGAATTCCAGCCCCATAATTCTCTGTACAATTTCTAACACTTCCAAATATCCAGTACTCTTCCACTGTGCCTTCAGGATCTCCCTTTGTCAACAGCCAGTTCTCCAATACCATGCTCTCTTTTGTATACCTTTTCTTCTTTCCACAACCTGTGTACAACTGGTGAGAAAGTGTATGGAGAGCCGTGCTCTTGTTACCATACCCAGATCATTTTTTCTTCGTGCTCTAGAAAAATCTATCCATTTTTAGCAAATGACATCAGCTATCATTCTCTCTCTAACACTGTTTCTCCCTCCCAATGCTCCTTTCCAAAGTATGTCTTCTCCTCTCAATTCCTATCCATCCCCCACTGATGGGTGTACCATCTTGGAAATTCACCCACCTTGGTTGCTTAAATACTTTGACAATTATTTTACAATTATTTTTTCCTCCTCCTTTTGTTCTTGGTCTCTTTCTCAAGGTCAAATGTTATAATTTATCATGACCTATAATTGCACACCCTCCAATATCTTGATTTAAATATTTCTACTCTCTAATCAGCAATTCATGTATTTTGAGCTCACTCAATTACATACACTATTGCCAAAATTATGTAATGTTTTTCTATAACCAAATAGCACCCCTAATTATTTGATTGCACTTGCTCACTTCTGTCCTTCACCCTTGGCAGGTCCTCATTTTCCTTTTTTACAAAACACACCTTTATATTCACTCTCAAGCTTATTTCTCCTTATGTTCTACTGACCTGAAAACACCAAACTGGTTTAATTCTGCATCCCACCAGATACACCTGTGTCTATCATGCACATCTGATGTGGCATCTCAATCTTCATATATTCCAAATTAATGGTTGATATCCAATCCCTGAACAAACCTGCTTTATTGTTAGTGTTCCTTGGATTTTTGATTTTTTGACTCTCTCTCCACCTACTTCTTGTCCATCAGTGACACAGACACCAGCCCACAGTGTCCACAGCATTATGGATGAGATGAGACAAATTCACACAGACTACCGAGTCCTGTGGAGGAAAAGGCATGACGCTACTCTCTCAAGGGGAGAGTGCACCCACTCTTGCCTTGACAAGCTTTGATTGGCTTCCTAATAGCATACATCAAAGAAGGTTTCATTCATTATACTTAGGTTTGCTTTAGGTAGTTACTTTTCACAGATAGCAGTGGAAGGGATGTTACTGATTACTTCTTACAGATTAACAAGGAAAAATGTTGCAAATGCAAGGGAACGATAAGAGTAACAGGTCCGGTTACACTTCAATTCTTGGGAGAATTAGCACAGACTTCAGGAAATTACTTTAAAGATATGCAGTAAGCATTTGCTGCCTGGATTCAGGGTGAGAGAGTTTTAGCAAGAGCAAGTCACAAAGCCTAGGTATAATGCAGGTCTGATTTCCCACGGAAGAACTTTTTCACGGGCGTGGTCCTGTGTGCCAACTCGCTCCCCACTGGTTTTCCACGTGGGTGCTGAGCTACATTTCCATGCCTTGCGAAGTGGTTCCCTACACATCAGCAATCCTTCAAGCTCTCCCATAAATATACATCATGGATATAAACACCTTTATCATTATGAAGTCACCATTCTTGTCAAGCCACCAAAACTTACCATCTGGAAGAGTTCAATAGTCTTCCACTTGACCTCCCTGCTTTGACTCATCCAGTTATAGGCAGAATAGTGAATGAAAGCCTCTTTGATACAGCTAATATTTGGGTAATGATTAAAGTGAAATGGTAGACTCTGCAGTTTTCTACGGGGAAAATGTTTATGACAGAGGGAGCTTCTAACGCAAAACCCCTCTCCTATTCAGATCATTCTAATGAGACCAGTGTTTCTGGACTGAAGAATACAAGGGGAATCAGGCAGAGTGGAGAAGGAAGCAGAGATCAGGCCAGTTGCAGATCACACATACCATTTGAATATCTTTTAATTTTACTTTAAGTGAAATAGGCAGTATTGTACTGTTTTCTGGCAAATGAGTGATATTATCCAATATTATAAAATGATGCTTTGGCTGTTGTGTTGAAAGGAAACCTGTAGAGATGCATAATAAATGCATACACAAAAAAAACCTTTTAGGAGCTAATGTAGTGATCTAGATAGGAGAGAAGATGGTAACAAGCAGTTGGATTATGGATATGTTTTTAAAGTGGAATCAATAGAATAACGCAGTACAAGGGAATTTTTGTAAGGCTTAAAGAAAAAATATATATGTACATATATTATAGTAATGTCTCTATAGTTTTGGCCAGAGCAACTAGAAGACATGGTCTTAGTTGTCATCGTCTTGTACAGTGAAAGCTACAGATAAAGAAAATTTGAGATGATTTGTTCCTTATCATCTATTTCCCCACAAAAAAGTGTATATGTTTTAAAATCATGCTACTTTGCTCTACTACCATTTAATGAGTTTGTTCCCATAACACTTCAATTCAATTAAAGCATTAAAAATGCTTATAAGTGTAGCCATATTTTGTTCCTGCCTATCTTTCCACTCTAACTTCCTACTCTGTCCTTTTTGATTATTCAACTTCTGCCAGAAACTGCAACAATTCGATGTTTATTTTCAGTCAGGCTTTTTGTTCAGATAAAAATCTTCTAAAGATGTCTTTCCTGTCAATCTTGACAAACATTCCTTAAATATCTCTTCTCAGTTACTCTTCATTTTAATGTGACTTTATTTATTTGCTTTATAGCACTTATTATTATATTTTTATGTCTTTATAATTTCCTCCCTGATCCATGGTCTAATGTAGATTAGGGGAATATTTTTTTCTATTTTAATATTTTCAATTTTGACTTTCTATAATCTAGAATTAAAGTGTATCATGCTAATGTTAATACCAAAAATCAGTTATTTTCATCTATTAATTTTATTTTAAGGTTTAAAGAAATAAAAAGTATGAATTATTTATCTCTTGGGATCCAGACAATCACTCAGTTGCTCAGATAATGTACAAAAGATAAATTGATGAAATGAGTAGTTTTTAAGTCTAGACATTCATCTCTGGCCATACAAGTCACAGTAAGTCAGCATATAGTGGCATTGCAAAGCTTCTATTGGAAGGACAAGTTCTTATTTGCCTCAAAAGTTGTTCTTTCCCAAGAAGTGGAATAGGCATTTGACAGTATTGAAACTGATACGAATTTTAACTATGCATCAGAACCCCCATCTATACAGAAGCAAACCAAAACAAAACAAAGCAAACCGGAATGTTTTCGTTAAGATAAAAATTATAACTCACTCAGAATGTTTCAAGCTCTGAAAAAAAAGGACCAAAAACCCCTCCAACTCTTCAAACAAGTGATGGGAGTATTTCAAGATAACAGAATCACTAAGAGAAAACTACTTGAAGTTACTTTGTAATGATCTCCTTTTCATTTCCTAGAATAGTACAGAGTTTGAAAGAGCTATTTCAGCAGCTGGAAAACTTTAAGCAAGAATATACTCTGTATCCAAAAGTGATATTGTTGGCATACTGTCTTTGAAGTAGTTCTTTCAAAAAATCAAATATATTTCATTTTCAATTCCCACTTTCTTTTGCCTTAAGGATGGTTACTTCATTATTTGAATGCTTTACTTTAATTTCCCAGCAATCATTTATATTACAATTTTATTAAATTTATGGTTTCTTTGGTTTTCTGAAAAATATTTTTAAAATTGTATTTAAAATATATATTTAGTTTCACTGGTTTTCACTTTATTTTGTGACTTCTCTATACTTTAAAAATAAAAATAATATAGCATTTCTGTATTACATGTACTGTATTTACCAAAATGCTGGTGATGAAATTTTGTTCTGGTATTGCTGTCATTACTCTGTTTTGTACAATGCAATGACCCCAATAGAGACTGCCACTTCTCATTAAAATCAGTGGCATGTATTCTATAAGTCACTGAGCAAAGTTTATGCTACTCTATCCAAGAAATAGGGTTAATCCAATTGTTCAATAAATATTGGCAAATTGATAAAATCCAATCCAATAACAGAAATTTAAGGCCACTATAGGAAATAATTTCGGGGGCGGGGAGAGAATGAAAGTGTGTTTTACCATAGCTTTTCTACTAACATATTATTCCCATTACCTTTATTTTCTTCCCTTATATGTATCTTTTCAGGTCCTCTCTGCTTTTCTGTATTTTATATATATACAGACACACATATACAACACTATTATATAAGTCCCTCTTACCTTCCAGTCTCACAAAAATATTCCTAATTTCCTAATTCTTCCATGCTTATTATAAAAATATTTACAAAAACATAGCTATAATTTAGATATAAAAGGAACATGGTTATCTAAACAGCATTTTCCCTATCCCTATTTTTATTTTTTAAATTATTTTATTGTTGTTCAATTACAGTTGTCAGCCATTCCTTTTTTTAAAATTGCTGACTACTTTGACAAAAATTACTGCTGGACACCTTGAGTAGCTTAAATGAGTTAGGTCTTATCCTCTCTATCTCAACAAAAGAGATTTATGCAGGTTTTTCTTGCTTTGTGAGCTAAGCAAACATTTGTATATTAGCATAAGGAACACCAGAGCAATAAACAGAAAATAGTGAATACTTAATCAGTATAAGTACTTTTAATATTTGAGAGTAAGTCAAAATGAGCTCCCTTAGTTTTTGTTTGTTTGTTTTTGCCTGGAAGAATCAAGTAAGTTGTGGACTAAAGCCTCTCAGCTGCAGAGAGTGGGTGTATTCTCAATGACATCATGGAGCACAGAGGCCAGGTCTACGGCCCTCAGGTGGGCGCTGGTAACCAGGCTGCTTCAGCTTTCTTGGCCCAGGTGGCCTTCTCTTCACTGAAGAATGCCCCACTTAGAACACCATTGCACAAGATCTGAGACTTGAGTTAGCAGAGAAAAATATCTCATGCAAGAGATATTAAGAAGTAAAGAAATAAAGTAAAAATAAAACAAATACAACTTGAAGGTATTAGCTTCTCTGAAAAGGACAAAGGACAACTTAAGTAGCTATAAAGCAAACAAACGTGGGTGACTTGCTGAGGCAGAGACGGAGGAATTATGTGAGCATGGATCATTTCTGCTGCTTTGGAAACTTGAGTTTGGGAGACAGCCAGAAACACACATACACAGACACATATCTACTTCTGACAGGCACTGATGCTAGAGAAATTTGAACACTCAAAATGAGAGAGATTTAAGAAAAAATATCAGGGTGTAATAAGCTCACATAAGCTCTAGAAATAGAGAAATAAAAAAAAATAAAAGCTCACAGCAAAATTCACTGTGGTATGCAGTTATATAAGCTTGGACAAATGCATGTGGTTATGGAAGCAGCACTGATATCAAGACCCAGAACAGTTCTATCACACCAAAAATTTCCCTCAGGGTGCCCCTTTGTAATCAACCCCTTGTCCCACCCAGCCCTGGCAGCTACTCATCTGTTCTCCATCCCTACGGTCCCTATAATTTTACCTCTTCTACAATGTCATATAAAAGGAACCATATAGCATGTAGCCTGTTGAGTCTGGCTTCTTTCACTTAGCATAAGACCTTTGAGAATCACCCATATTTTTTTATTATCAATAGTTCATTCTGTTTTATTGCTGAGAAATGTATGAATGTCACGACTTGTTTAATGATTCACCAGTTTAAGGACAGTTGGGTTATTTCTAGATTTTGGAAATATAAATAAAGCTCCTACCAACACTTAAAAAAGGAGATAACTATAGTCAAAATAAGAGACTCAAGAGAGCACATATACCTGCACACCAGGACTGTAGCTAGAAAATATGCTTTTTCATTCAATAATTTAGTTGAAAAATTAGAAAAGAAGTGCTGTCCCAATTTATGGAAATCTAGAGTATGTTCATAAAAGAAATATTTTAAAATAAAGAAATGAGGATCTGCTTCTATCTCCATGTACATGCATGACTCTAACTGTAAATTCTTCTGGCCTTATGAAGTAGTAATTTGCCCATAAATCTGTCCCTGGCAAACTTTGGAAAAAATAGCAACTACTTATCCACTTTACCATGAACTCTTCCACTGAAAGATAAACTTCATGAGGGAAAGGAATTTGTTCCCTGACATATCCACCATGCCTAGAAAAATAACTATACAGTAGGAGCTCAGGAATTATTTGTTGAGGAGTTAAGGGATGAATTTGTTATTGAATTATGATGAAGAAATTGCATATCTTGGAATATAGATCAAAGAAATCTACCATGTGAACGATAGCAGTTCTAGGAGTAACAAGAACATATGGAGAAAAAGCAATAATTAATCAATTGTAGAATATTTTTCTGAGTTGAAGGAAGAACTGAATCTGCATACTAAAAAGGCTCTGTATCCAAGCTAGACTGATTGATAGAGAAATATCTATCAAGCTTCAAGGAAGAAAAGACAATTTACTTATAAAGAAAAAATAATCAGTGTGGCACCACATTGTTTATTTGTAATACAGGTAGCTTGAAGACACTGAAATAGAATTTATAGCTCCAGAAACAGTGGGAAGCATCTGTAGGCTACTGAGAGACAGTATACTTCCTTCCCCAAATATTATACTATATATTGGTCGGTGAGAAAAATATTTATGTGTATGTAAAGATTAAGAAAGCCTATCTACAAATCTCTATATAAAGAAAACATATATTCCTACTAAATATAAAATGGACTAGAATAGGAAAAATGTGTGTGCATATTTATACATGTGTGTACATATATGCATATGTACATGCACATAATTATATACATGCATAATATACTGTATTATGTATATATAATATATACATATATACATATATATGTGTCACGGGTGTTAAAATAGAGCCCCTGAAACAAAATGGATATCCAGTAGAGGAAATTGTATTTAGGATCTAGAACTAAAATAAATAAATTGTTCAAGCAATGACTCAAGACTTGTAGTGAAAAGGAGAAAAAAAGTAAACATCATGAGAAAGAAATCTGGCTGTCCATAAGGGAAAAATATGTATCCACATCAGTGAAATCATTAAAATTTTGTTTGCAAAAAAATAGTAAAGTATGTAATTGATTATATATCAGGGAAGGAGAAGGATACCATTAATGGAATAAAAATATTTGGTATCTTTTCTGTATTATTGAGAGGTGCAATAAATAGCAACTTAAACCAGAGGAAAAGAAACAATATAAAAATTATTAAATATGAGAGCTATTAAAGACATGAAGAAAATTACCAAATACTAATTGACACTTTGTAATTGTCTTCCAGTTAATGTCAACAAATTTTCATCCTCTTGTTTATTCTGCCTCCTGAATATCTCTTCTATTTTCTTCCTTGACCTGCTATAGAATACATCTCATTTCTCCTGTATTGCTATAATTGTCCCTTGCTTAGTCTCCAAACTATAGTCTTGTAAACATTTAACCTCCATTTTCATATCAGACTAATTATAAATAATCTAGGCATACTACTAAAAATTTCAATTTGTTTTCACTTCTATCACATTTCAGGATCAAATCCAAATGAAATTCAGAGAATGTGCATGTCAAATATACTGTGGGTGCTGGAACAGTTACGCAGTTGTCTGATATGAAGTTAAGCAAAACTGGAATTAAGTATGCACGTGTACTTACTGATTTTGGTGGGACATAATAGACCTTCTTCAAGGTTAACTGCAAACATGACTACACACATTCATGCATATAATGGAATATGTGTTGAAGTGGAAAATGTACAAGGAAAGGCGAGAAGGTGGCAAGGCAGGAGGAAGAGAGGGAGGGGAGTAAGGAAGGGAAGAAGGGAGAAAGGGAGGGAGGGAGGGAGAGGGAAAGAGGAAAAAAGAAAAGGAAAAGAAAGAAGAAAGTGTTTGAGAAACCTAAATCTCTCTGAAAAAGGAGAATTCTTCTCAAGGGTGGAAATGAGTGCCATTACTTGGGCTTATCCACAGAGTTCCTGGTTGTAAAGAACGTGTAAACCAAAAGAACCTAAATATGTAGACCTCTACTGTGGGAATCTTCCACATGCACAGATCTCCAAGGTAGTAGAGCAGTTCTCTAATTACCTTAAAGGTGAAGTTTGAGTAACAGATGTTTTCAGTGAAGTCAGAAAAGTTACAGGCAATGAAAGGCAGTGAAGCAGCTTGGCCTGACAGTGGAATTGTCATGAAGAGGAGAAGGACATGGTTGGAGTAGAATAAGTGTGAAGATGTAAGCAGTAAAGTGTGCATAATGTTTCTGTCAGAGTGGCGGTTGTCTAGTAGAGCCAGCCTGAAAGCTTAGTGCTGCAGTTCTGGACCCAAATAATTTGAATAAATGAAATGATCACAGTGCAAGGGGAAGTCTGCTTCCCCTTGAGTAGCACTGAGGATTTTGGAGACCCTAGGTATGCTAGGGGTTGGCAGACAATTGAAGGGGACAGCAGATTTAAAGGTAAGCAGAGCAGATTTCACTTCACTTCCATTTCAGATCCAAACATTAATCTGATAGACTGACATCTCTGTCTCTCCTCTTACTCTCACTCATTTTTTGAACTTTAGTTATAGCGATTTAAGGTTATCACAGTCTTCAGTTTAATGAAACATTAACATTGATTCACATAGGTCTCTTAACATTTTTATACTCATTTTGTTGTTATTTTTTGAATTCCCATTCTGAAGTTCCAAGCCCCTAAATTTTACTCCTAGGTTTTGAATACTTGGTGAATTTTGTTGTATCTTACAAATTTCTTTCTCAGCTCTTTCTTCTCATCTTTTGCCACTCTCATCATTTGCTAGTCTTTTAGAATGGCTGGCAGTTGCCTGAGAAGAGCATGTTTCTGCTCATTTCAATAGCATAGCTTAAAATCTATACTCTATGTAGAAAAAAAGAACCAAATTAGTTATATAAAGTAAATTCTTCAATATACAATAGAGTCAAATTCATGAATATGGTTTAATTTGGTAACCACAGCATCTACAAGAGAATGGACAATTCAGAAAGGAATTATTTTCTTATTTATAGTGGCTTTGGATTCTTGGAAGTATGAGTGGTGTGTTGCAGCCTGTCAAAGCTGAACAATTTCACCAGGGATTTGGGCAGATGGAGCTGTTGGGATGCCCGACATGCCTTTTTTTCTAGGATGTGGTGATCTAGGCATAACACAAACCATGTGTCCTACAGCAGGAAGCCTCTAAGTCCCTTATATACTAAATACACACAAAGCTAGCAGAGTGCCAAAATATCATATCACACAGTATGATTCTACACTCAAGGCTATGGGAATACTGCTTATCTTAGTTCCCCAGACACGTGGGTGAGGGAGCCAGACTGACTCCATTTACCCTACAGGTGGGAATATGATAGACTAGAATTTGATCACCTCTAATATCAGATGATGTCTCCTTTCTGTAGATACTTCATTTGTAATATCATGGGGTAAATATGGATATAAATTATGTTTATTATAAGTGATATCTTCAGGAAAAATTCCTATAAATAGAATTTGTGTTAATGGATATAACATTTTTATTTTCAAATATGAGTTTGGTTGTGACTATTTTTGTTGTAATTTTTGAGGATTTTACATCAAAATTCTGATGAATCTTTACAAGTAATAAGTAAGTAGCATAAATTATCCTAGGCTTAATACTTATATGGCATGAAAATCATTTCTTTCATAGGAATTTGAATTCTTCATGCATGTAAATAAATAAGCCAAGCATCATTTAGAGTTATTTTTTCATCAAATATTTTTTATTCAGCTATTTTTATTTTACTTCAATCTTGGCAATTTATATTTTGACATAAACTCTTTGGCATAATTACACAATGGAATATCTAATATTATCATCCTCTCAATTTCCTTGTATTCCTATTTGCATTTTCATGTTTGTATATCTATGTTCTCTTTCTTGATTTTTTAAATTATGATTCCAGAAGACTATCTACCTCATGATCTCTATGAAAATGAATGTGGCCTTCTTAATTGTAGCACTTTTCTCTTAATATGAATTGTAGTCAATGTAATTTTGTGTTAAGTATTCATTCAAAATGTAAGTATTGGACACTGCACATGTGCTGGAAAAGAAAATCTTGCTTTTTAAAAAAATCACTTATATTTAATATTTACAACTATAGTAATGTAATCAGTAGTATATTAGACTAATATAGCTGATTTATTAAATTTGAAATATGAATTAAGAAAGAGTAGAAAAACTTAAAAGGTATAGAATATTTTAATCATCAAAATTTAATTATAAAGCTTTTTAGACTCTGATATTTATGCAGACCAGTTCTTATAAAATTATCTTTCCTCTTATCAATTTTAAAATAGTCTGATTCACTATATTAAATTAAAAATAAATTATAATAAATTAATAAAAACTAAAGACAAAAATAAATAAATGTTAGTTTTTATATTTTATCCCACTTTCTGTTATATTTTCTCAACTATAAATTGTATGCCATGTTTTGATGTTTGGAAGGTGGTAAGGTGATAATTCTGACAATACTGCTTATATTGAATAAATTATTTTAATCTACTGTCATTTAAAATAATCCTTTCTTAACTCATTTGACTCCATTCAAATTTTTGTTAGCCACCAAATAACCTTTTTTAGGTATTATTTTACTATATTGTCTATATTGTATTGCATAAAAATCATATCTGTATAACTCATTGGGTCAAATATTGATGCTATTTAAAATGTTTCTCTTTCTCTAGGTATTTTTTCCACATAAATGTCTCATTTTTACTATTGTAAGTGAAAATTACAAAGGAAAAACTTTGTAATAGAACTTCTCAAAGGACCCATATTGTTCTAGAATTTGCTTTTTTCCTCCTTTGTTTTTGTTTTCTCTGGTTTAAATTCTTCAGTGGCAAGAATTCTATTAAACCTTCTCTTTACCTGACTGCAGTTGAGTTGATAGGATGTCATTTGTCTTGTGGATGCATTTCAGGAGCTTATTTTAGATTTCAAACTATGAGTAGGACTGGATGCCTGGAGGGTTGATAGCCTATGACTCAACAGGAAGATTTTTTAACTATTGTTTCCTTCACCTTTGGGTTAAACCTTCCAGGGCCAGGTGTCACAGATGGTGTTTTAGGGCTTCCTCCTTAGTATGTAGAGAAAATGCTAACGCTTTGGTCCAATTTTTCATGAATCAGAAAAGCATGCTTTGTTTGGAAACATCTTTCTCAGAATTGTTGCACCTAATCTCATCCAACAACCTGTTGATCTGATCTTGTTAATGACTGAATATTAGTTGTTCATTTAATTCATAGCTCTAAAACACCAATCCAAAGGAACCTATGCACCCCAATGTTCATAGCAGCACAATTTACAATAGCTAAGTGCTGGAAACAACCTAGGTGCCCATCAGTAAATTAATGTATCAAAAAACTATCATGCATTTACACAATGGAATTCTATGCAGCTGAAAGAAAGAAGGAGCTCATACCCTTTGCAACAGCATGGATGGAGCTGGAAAGTATTATGCTAAGTGAAATAAGCCAGGCAGTGAAAGACAAATACCATATGATCTCGCCTTTAACAGGAACCTAAACAACAAAACAAAGAAACAAGTAAAATATAACAAAAGACACTGAAATAGAGGACAGGTAGTCAGTGACCAGAGGGGAGAGGGGAGGGAATTTCAGGGGAGAAGAGAAGGGTTTACAGGAACAAATATTGAGGACACATGGACAAAACTAGGGG
>CM052541.1:118660146-118679733 GCA_028533065.1 Trachops cirrhosus | reverse complement strand
TATTCTAGTGCTTCCTTCTTCCTCCCATTCTTACACCAGGAAAGAAAGGGTAGGAATGCACCTTTTATAAGAAAGTGGTATTTGGAATGAATTCCAGATCACTGGTTAGGTCCTCGGAATGGGAGAAGTTAGGCAAACATATCTTAACAGATTTCATCAATGGAGTAGCTAGAGTATAATACATTTAAAGTCAGACTGTATTTAACTTTAATACCAGGTATAAAACTAGTGATGTGACCAAGGCAACTAACTTAACTTCTCAGAGCATGTTTCTTCATTTATAACATAGTGGTAATGATGTATTTCACATGGGGTTTATAAGGATTGAATGAAACAAATAATAAATTGTGTAAAAATAATTAATCTAATGGCTGGCATATAGTATGTGCTGAAACAATGAATGTTATTACTGATATAAATGAAGGAATGATTCAATTCTATAAGCTGAAAGTTCAAAGCTGTGACTTGAATCAGGAAAGGTCATTTACAAGAATGTTTTACTGATGCTATTCAGTTGAACTATGTTAACATGACCTTTGGTTTCTTCTTCTTATGAAATTATCTCTTTGTTCTTATGAGAAATTTAAAGTAAGAAATATATAGTGTAATTCATTTTATTATTAAGTCAGCTTGTAAAAACATTGTCTTAACAAATACGATTTTTGCTCTTTATTCTCTAGTGTTTACTTTAGAACTGTCACTTAGTTTAGAACTCCATTTGGTTACTAAATGTGATTTAAAGTACTGGAATATTTTCTCACAAATTAATGACAGTAAGGGCAAAGGGAGTCATGACAGTGGTATGTGTCCTTCAGCACCTTACTGACTGCAGCTAATGAACAGGAATCCAATTTGTTTCTTGTCTATCAGACTAGGAATGCCTGGGACACTCGCCTGTGCCCCACTGCTTGTGGTGAGTCTCCACAGATATTTCTCCTACTGGAGCCAGTGTTGTGGCTGGTCTGGCCTTTGTGGTTCTTATTATGATTGTGAGACATGCAGCAACAACCGTAAGGGAACTTGACAATGCAAGGATTCTTACTCACAGGTCCTGGAGAATAAACAGCAGCTCCAAGGGTCAGGCAGCAAGGTAGCAGGTAGAAAGGGAGTGAGAGAACACAGACCTGGGACTCTGCCTATATTAGAGTTGAGGGTGATATACGTAAGGTTTTGAAAGTTTACTCTTTATTAGTAAATTTAAAACATAAGGCAGAATTAGAGAGTGGGAACAAAATAGCAGAATCATTCAAGTGGTGTGTTATCCAGGCTGTCCAGGGCTTTCTAAAAGAGAAATATCATAGGTAGGGGAGGCCTGAGTGCTTATCTGTCTGTGTAGCTAGTAGGTGTCATATAGCTGCCTGTATGTGTTTGTGATCAGAATGGATGTGTTTGAAATGGATGCCTCAGCAATCAACAGCCTCATGTCAGGCACTTATAATAAAAAAAAGCCTTACAGTCAGCCACATACACTACAACAGTGCTTTATTAAAAAACATAAAATTGACAACAAACAAAACTTCATAATAGGCCTAAACATGGCCATACTGTTGTGTTCCACTGTAACTCATCGCGCTCAAGTCCCTGTGTGCCATCAGTTTCTGACTGCGTGTCACCCATAGCTAAGAACACCAATAATGACTAAAAATCTCATTCGCCATCTTTTTCTTTACATTTCAATAATGGTTTCCTTTATTCCAGAAGTTTCCTATAACCTATATTTTATTGTTACTATCCAGTTAGACCAAAGTTGATTTACTCTTATGTTCTCAAAAGACAATATTAACAACATCAATGAAAATATATTTCACTCTAATTCCCTTTAAATAGGCAAATCTTTTCTCCCTTGCTAAGAGCACAAGTATGCACAGACAAAACTAATGGTTGAATATATCATGTAATAATATATGTTGAACATAATTTAAACAAAGCATTATTATTTTGGCAAACTCTTAATAGACTTTAGTGAAAATATTTAATTTGCAACTTTTCTTATTTACACTGATGTATTTACAGTTGTATGCCAAGATTTACTGGAAAGAACTGTGAGAAAGTAATTGACCACTGTAGACTGCTCAGCATCAACTGTCTGAATGAAGGATGGTGTTTCAATATAATTGGAAGATTCAGAGTAAGTAATTTAATACATGGCAAAGTAATTTAGCATGTCAGAATACAATAGCTTCAGGCACTCTGTACTTTGAATGCTTATATCATTCTAAGCCAGAGAAATATATCCTTATATGGATATTATAAACATCATATATATGTAATTTAGTAATTGAGAGTTTTAATTAATTAGAATTATGTTGGAAGGGTATTAATTAATGTTCTAGGCAGTATTTTATTTTATAATATGAATATAGCTAGTTGAGTACTGGTGATATATTTCTTTTTGTGTAAGACCACAGTAACTATGCCTTAAGCTCTTAAACTAGATGGGGCATAAAATTAGTCTGGTAGTTGTGAGTCAGAATATAAAAATATGCTTTTTTAGCTGGATAGTTTTTGAAATAATTTGACAAATACAGTGTGTGTACTATACACAGTAGGGCATGTGCTACAACTTAGCAATTCCATTTTTAGCTATGTCTATTAGAGAAATTATCATTTATGATTATGACATAATTTATGATTATGACCTTACTTGATCTGCACATAAATCCCATTCCATTTTATAGAAAAATAAAATGATTACTGAGCTTTGAAATATTTCCTCCAGCTTACACATATCAATAGTAATAAACAAGCCTAGATTTAAACTTATTCTGTATGACCCCAGAACACATACTTTCAAGTACTACACATATCTATTTGCAATAAAAAGTATATGCAACCATTTTTTCCCTTTAAATTTTATCTATCCTTAATGTGAAATGTTCTAATTGAAATGTCTCTCATAACTTTGGTTTGAAATTATTTTATATTACTTTATTTTTTCATTTTTAGTTCTGTTCCATTTCAGGATGGTCTCTGGGTGTTTATCTCTGATTTTATTTTCAAGTTCTTATTCTTCAATCTCACTTTTCCCTGGGAGATATCAGCTACTGACTCAACAATGTATGGACTCTATAACCAATTTGAATTTCTATTATAAGGAGTTTGACTGGAGTTTTCATCACCTTGCAGACTTTTTTAAAAATTATAATTTAAGTTTACTAACTCTTATAGATAAAATATTAGCAAAAAAGGAATGCTATCGGACTTCTCATTTGGTTATAATTTAGGTGATCATAATGATAATGTACATTAATAAATGTTTTTAACATTATAATATTTTTTCAACAGTATAATTTTCCCTATTAATTAATAATCATAATTTACTGGTATTGAGTTATACATACATTTTATATTTAAGTTATTGCATATTTAAAAATATATTTTTCAAATTAAATGATGGTTGTGCATGACAGAAATTATTAGTCTTCATGATGCTTAATTGATATAACATATTAAATAAAATGTATATTGAATTTATTTTAACATGCAAATATAAAATGAATTTTTATATGTTATGATATTTTTAGAATTCAATAACCAATATTGGCTTTTCTAATTTGATGTTTGTATTTTTAACTTTTGAATGTGTCAACTAATTTCAAAGAGACTATTTGATGAGCTATTTTAGGAAGAGATATAAACTATTCATTCTCTTATTAAGATAAATATATTTTACACTCAGAGAAAAAAAGAATAGAGAGGGCATGAAACAAGCAAATAGTCATACAATGCACTTAAATCCAGCTACATCCAAGATCACAGTAAATATAAATTGATTACACATATCAGTTAAAAGACAGAGACTGTTAATGGCACATAAAGCAAAACTTAATCAAATGTTGTTTAAAAGGGATTCATTTTTGCCATGATTGGTGTGCCTCAGTTGGTTGGGCATTGTCCAGCAAGTGAAGTGTTGCCAGTTCAATTCCCGGTCAGAGCACATGCCTGGATTGCAGACTTGGTCCCAGATAAGGGCATGTAGGAGAGGCAGATGACTGATGTTTCTCTAGCACCTTCATGTTTCTCTGCTCTCTCTTTTCCTTCCTTTTCCTCTCCCTATAAGTATATAAAATATTTTAGAAAAAGAGACTCATGTTATATAAAAAGATACAGACTTAATGAAAGTAAATTCATGGGAAAGATATCACATAAAAATTAAGTAAAATGAACACTGGTGTAGCTTTATTAATAAGGAAAACTTCAACATAAGGAAATAACAAGGGGGAATAACTTTATTTCATAAACATAACTGGATCACTCATCAAATGAAATTATACATTTAATAGCAGAACTACACAATATACATAACACAAACTGACATCCATCACTATAATCATTCAGGGCTTTCTAATTTTTAATTGGTATAACATGCCCCTAGTATATTTACAATAACTTTATGGAAATAATAAAGTATATGAAGTCTGTGACCTATGTGCTCCAGGCACAAATTAATATACAGAGGAACAGAGAAGCAGGGCACCAGAAACAATCATGGGGAAGAATGGCTCTGGAAATCCCAGAGAAGCTCTGAGTTGAAGTCAGAGCTAACTTAACCCCAAGGTTAATCAGAGTTTGATGGCCTTTGGGACCTGGATAATATTTTTATTATACAAACATGTATAATATAGGTTAAAATGAAGTAAATCAACAATGTGACAGTTGTTTCCTCCTCTTAATAAGATTAGACTAAAATTATAATCAGAAAAATATTTTTGAATATACATTTAATTGAAATAATATGAAAAATAAAGCATACTCTATAATGGCTTTAAGATTAAGAGTATATAATAAGTATAACAGGCTGGACAACATTAGCAGCTAAAAGAAAAGCCTGAAGGTCAAAACCTTATTAATTCTAAGCCATGCTTTTCATTATGAGTTAAATTTCTCTATTTTCAATTCATTTTCCTTATAATAAAAGTGGCATAAGAATGGTGAACTTTCTCATTGAAATTGTGATGAGGAATTTCTAATCAACACTTTACAATGTCAGTTGCATTCTCAACATTAATAATGTAAATGGTGCCCATGATAAAACAATTGTCAGTTCCCAAATGAGAGTCAGATTTCTAGTAACCACCATGTAAGAATAATAAATCATTAAAGAAATTAAGAGCTCATGGCATAAAAAGGCAAAAGGTTTTTATTGTCATTTTTGTGTTTCTAAAAATGAATAAATGACAGCCACTAAAATAAAAAACACAATTGATATTATGCACATAATAAAGTAAAAAAGCAAACACTATGCATTTAAGAACTATTCACATTGTCTCAGCAGGGATTCAGAGTTTCTTTTCCTTAGAGTTTTAATGATTTACTAATCTTTTAATTTTATTTTTAATAGATAATATACATAGTTAGAGACATAATATATGGTTTATGTCTATCCAAATATTTTATAAGTTCCTGATGTTATGACTTAGAATTGTTGACTGCTGCTTTTTATTATCATCAAAGAAAATGCAATGAGAGCTTTATATACAGCTCTTTTGGTTCTCTTCCTCTGCAACTGGTTCAAGGATACAGATAAAGAATGAAGTTTATGTTTTATCTCATCTTTTAAAGTCTTCATAGGGGAATCAGCAGGAAAAAAAAACTTGAAAATCTATCTAGTTTAACTTTACCATCTGTTTTATTTCTCTCTTCTATTTCCATCCTCTAGTTAATTTTTTAACAATTATTTTCAACAAGCATGACTTATATGCAAACTCATGCTAAAAAGAGTAAGTTCAAATTAGTATTCCATATGAGTGAAATTTGCATTTGGGATAGGATTTAAAGTTTTTGAATTTTATTTGAAACACCAGTAAATCTCAACAGAATCTCTCTTTCTGTCTCTTACACACACAATCCACATAATTAGACCTTCCAGGGGCTAGATAGACCAGGTAACCATTTAACCTCAGATTCGATTCAATTACATTCCTTCTAGCTCACACTAAAACAGCAACAGTGGGCCCTTGAACCTTCCAAGAGGAACCCAAGCATGCTCCTGCCTCAGAGCCTTTGTCTTGAATATGTTGACAACTATTGCCATCCTGCTTTCCAGATAACAATATAAGTAGTTCTTCAAGTATTTTTATTGCCTATGAGACTATATTATGCCAAAATTCAAGTTCTATGAAGGTAGATATATTTGTTTCTTTGTACAGTAATAACCTTCCAGAGCAGTCTGCAAAATTCTAGCAATGACAAGTTATGCCAAATACAGTGGATGAAAACTTATTTGGAAGGATACTTCTATGTATGACAAACATACACTCCACAAACTGACCACCAAGTGACCTCTCTCTTAGTAATGAGGTAGTTGGAGCTAGCTTGACATGGAATTTGGGGGCAGTGTATTTGGTGAAAAATACAAAGAATTATGCACATATTAACCATCAATAATGTGTTTTATATAAAAAAAATATAAAAGTTATCAAACCAAAAAGGGAGATTGGATTAGCTTAATATGTTATGACCCCAGAAGATTCTAGTTTACATACATGCACAAAATAAAAAAAAGTACTGTGATTTGCTATCAAAGCCTATTGAACAGAAAAACTGAAACTATCTCCTACTGGTGCAAGAAATACATTCTAAGCTCCCCAAGATACCTTCTACTTGTACCCTCAATCAGAAAAGCACACTGATATTTCCATTCTTTATCAGTTTTCAGAATCACTTTCTTCTGGGTTAAGGAATGGCTGGGTTGCCCTGTAGTCTGTGTTCGGCAACACAGACATCTCTGAAAAAGAATAGTTCAAGTCAAGTATAAGAAGATTGCTGGAGCAACCAGATGTGATTGTGCTCCCTAGGGGATCCTTAGCAATGTCTGGAGATATTTCTGGTTACAAATTAGGGTTGGTTTTGCAAGTGGCACCTAGTGGGTAAGAAGCCCGGTTTGCTTCTAGGCATTCTACAATAACACGACAGCCTCCAATGAAGAAATATCAGTTCCAAAATATCTACATGCTGTGGTTAAGAAAACCTGCCTTAGAGGAAAGTGGGCCATGGAAGTCAGAAAATAACAAAACTTGTGGATGGAAAGAAAACTATACTTTGTGAAAGTTTAAAGAATCTCAAATTTTTAAAAAAGAGAAGCTTCTGTCTCAAAGTTGACCATAACATGAGGTAGACCCCAGGTTGAGAAGTCTTTGACTGCTTTATGTGGTCCTGCTTCACAGAGTTCTGTGCATGTAATTGTCAAATTGCTTTTCTATTATTTTTCCTTCCTTTTTTGAGAACAGACTGTGTACATCCAATTCAGAAAGATAGGTGTACGCTGCAAGGTCACGGGCTCTGCTTCTCAATTCTTCCCTCTGAAATACTCACTTATATTAAAGGCATTTGGATTTGTTCTCCTTATTTGTATTATTGGACACTGACATGAAAAGTTTGGAGAAGTTGTATTGGGTAGCATGACCTAGTGTGATAGTGAAAGAGAGCTCTTTCTACTTGTTTTTAAAGAGAGGAGGAGGCAGGGGTAAGATTCAACATAAAATGGGTAAATTAAAAAGTCACTGAACTTCTAAAAATAGCTTCAGTGATGCCATATAATCAGGATCTGCTTCAATAATCTCCTGACCCATGTCTTACAGTCAGAGGTAGTTATTTCTCTGCTCCTGTCTGTCTTTCATTGACATATTTCTTAATGGTTTTCTGATTCTCCTTCATTAAATGAATTATATATACTGCTCTTTTCCAGGTTCTGGGTAGGGAAGTTGACTCTGCCTAAAAGTGTTTGAAAGAGAATAACATCATCACACTAGCATGTAAGTCTTTTTCCTGTGTATTATGTTATGTCTTAATTTTAGTTCTTCAATCTACTTTAATCATTTGAATCATTGTCATATTTTATTTTATTTTTTTTAATTTTTTTATTTTAGTTTATTCAGTACAGTTTCTATCCTTTATTCCCATTCCAGGCTGCCCACCCATTCCTCCCCTCCTCCCTCCCCTTTCCAACCCCTCTAGTTTTGTCCATGTGTCCTCTATATTTGTTCCTGTAAACCCTTCCCTTCTTCTCTGAAATTCCCTCCCCTCTCCGCTCTGGTCACTGTCATATTTTAAATCAGCAAACTAATGCATGTTTTGACTTGGAAGAATTTTTTTCAAAAAACACACAAAAATATTGCCTAGATTTCATGTTTAAGCAGTTCTTAAATGGTTTTATTAGCCCATAATTATTAGTCACAAAAACTGGTAGAAACTTCTTTTATGGTTAAACTCACATAGTATCATCTGCATCCTTCTGACTTTTTTTTCCACAAACAGCAAGCAATAATGAAACAACAGATGTTCTCAAATTGAAGGCTTAATAAAAATTAAGTTTACTGCAGAGCTTCTATTATATGTCAGGGATTTCATATATGAAAATTTTACTCAACTATAGTTCTAGGTCATAGAATCTAGGACAACAATACAAACACTCAGGGATTAGTGCTTATGTCAAAGTCACTTCTATATGCAATATATAGAACTTAATTAGCATATAGTAAGTAGTACTTTGTAATTCCACACATTTTCTTTTGATTGATTGTAATAATTAGTACTAGCTATACAATAGAAAGATTTTAAGTGATGAATATGATGAAAAACTTTTCTCACATCTTCTAAATTTAATTTGACTTGATAATATTATCCATGTATAAGAATAAGAATGGAGAGGGTTTTCATTATTTATTTGCTTATTTTCAGCAGAATTTTTATATCAAGTAATAAAGTAAACAGCTTAAGTGTAAGAAGTGACAGCTTAATTCATCTAAAGTAATGTAATCCCTATGAATGGTTGAAATGCTCATATTTAAAAGAAACAAATATAAACACTTTAAATGCCTTAGGGAAACTAAAGGTGACAAATGTCTTTATAATAATAAAATTAAAGAGTGAATAGTATAAAATATGCCTTCAGAAGTTTTAACAATTTAAAACTTTGTCTCTTATAATTAAGGAGAAATTGCTGGTGAAGCTATAAAAATTGTTATTTATATTAATGGCATTCATATTATGTTTTGGATCTTTGAGATGTCATTTTTCCCTGAAGAAGCTCATTAAGAGTTAGAGCCATAATATCTCTTATAATACAAGGCTGTAGACCTAAGAAGAGATATCAAATGTAAATGTTAAATAAATTGAAGGAAAATTTTCACAAACCATTTCTGGCAATCCAGAGTATGGTTAACTGAATAAATGTACCACAAATATGCTTATATCTTAATCCCCAGACCCTACTAATGTTATGTGGAAAAAGAAAATGAAGATGTAATTAAAACAAGTTTCTTACTATGAGATTTTTATCCCGGATTATTTAGATGGGTCTGAAGTAATTACAAAGGTTTTTGTAAGAGGGCTATGGAGGGAGTCAGAGACAGGAAAGGGATGTGATTACAAAAGCAAAGATTGGGGTGATGTTCTTTCAAGATTCAGGAAGTTTCCATAAGTTACGGGATACATGTAGAAGCTGAAAAAAGCAAAGAAAATCAATTCTCCTGAGAGCCTCCAGAAGCAACCAGCCCTCCTGAAATCTTTACTTTACCCCAATAGGAGTGATTTCAGACTTCTGAATTCAAGAAACACACACACACACACACAAGGAATGTTTTAAACTATAAGAATATGAGTAATTTATTACAGCAGTGAAAAAAACACATACACAGAGATTTCAGGAAATTTTATTTTTAACACAAAAATACATTTTCTGACTTAAATGATTAGAGAAGTTCTCTAACTAAACACATAAATTTGATGATAAGAATGGTGTTTGTTCCGCTTTAAAAGATATTCATAAAACACAAAAAGAAGTCACTTCAGATTTATGCTTAGTGGCCATTTCCAGTTTGAGTGTTAAGGCCATCTGTACTAATTGACACAGTTGCATTAGGACAGGTCAGAAAAAAGAGAAGCAGCAAAATGATTGCTTGGTTCTGTATCTAAGAAGGAATAGTCTCATCATTCAATGGTTAAAATTCCCCATTTACTTTAAAATGGTGGGCATATTATGGTGGGTCCATTTGTCACTTACTTAGGGAAGCAGCACCCATGTTTATAAAGTAAGATCTGGTCCTTTAACATTTTGCTCTCCCATTACTCACTCAGACAGGAATTGCCCCTGCTGATGCCATATCCTAAATGTGTACATGACTCACTAATTTATCATCCACACATGATACATTGGAGAAAAGAGGTTTTACCAGTTACTTGGTTGGTATAACGGGTATTGAACTAGATTTGGTTTAGACATCGGGCTCAGTTAAACTGCTGTCCTTCCCAAAATGGATATCCAATTTTATGAATTGCAATCTACATTTTTCTGATGTTATCTTTAACAATTTATAAATGAATGTTTTACCTAGTCCTTTCAGAGACCAGCTGAAGGCATTTCTTAAAAATAAAGCAATGCACATTGCAAAGAGAGAACCACATATAATTTATTATATAGCTAGCATCTTGATTACAGATATAATCACAGGAATTAAAGAGTCCCATGGATTAACTAATTTTCCTTCTTCCTGCATAACTTGTGGTGAAATCTTTTGTCAGGTGTCTTTACGCAAAATGTCTCTATCTTTTGCTCTTAATCTCTAAGGTGTCTTTGCTTACTTATTTATGCCATATCACTGATTGTTCCCATTGAAAGTAAGTTTATTAAAAGCGTACTTTGTGGAAACTGTACCCCAGACATACATTGCTGAACAAGACAGACCATGATCCTTTCTCATGCTTTGTAATAGTCACTCAAGGTTTAGGTTTGATAATAGTGTCCACTTATTACAAGGAAGGATTGTTTCCTCAAACTGACAGAGAGAGAGGGAAAGAGACAGAGGTGAATGAAAAACAAATATTTAAGCATATATTTCAGTATACTTAAATATATGCAAGTATATTTTCTGCCTCCTTTTCGTAGCTCTTCATGGCATTTTTTCTACCTAAATCTGTGATTGAGCAAAACAATTTAGGGATTTAGGGATTTACAGCCACAGGCAGATGGATGGCTTCTACAGAAATGTCGTAGGTCCTGAAAGAGAATAGAAGTGACAGGTGTTATTTTTGTTTGTTTGTTTGCTTGTTTTTTGATTTGGTTTTTGGTTGTTGCTATTGTATTTTGAATACAACCAAAATTATTTGGTTGTTTAGCAACAACCAAATTATTCTTGCATCTGTTATGAGAGTTAATATATCTTTTGCAAGCATTCTGTCTCAACTTTCATAAAATTGCTCCTGACAATATGCTGCTGACTAGAACTTTTTACAATAAGTTGCAAAGTTTAATTACATATTTGTGCCAAACAGTTTGATATGCACTATCACTCAGTTAAATTTTCATATAAAGAAAATTACATGTATTTATCCAACAGTAAATACAGAAATTAGGAAACAAATTAAATTTCAGTTTTAAAAAATTAAATGTCCCTCCTCTTCTTACACCTCAAAGTAATAACTGGCCAAGACATATTTTTAATATGCATTATATCTTTTTAATAATGATGTTAAGAGCTTGGTGGTGTCATCCAGAGTGAATGATCTGAATTTTAAAATGACCCTAATTGACCCTTAGAACCATATCGTCCCCTAATTTCCTCATTAAACTCCTGACATAAAAGATAGATATAATAAAGACCTGAAGAAATCATAAAATTACCTACAATCACCCCTGAGATGGATATCATGGTGAATTTTTATATGTTTAATAGAAGTCCAACATGCTTTCTTTTATGATGGCCTAAAATTAAACCCTTAAACTCATATCTGGCAATGAAATAGGCTATTTTAGCTTATGACAAATTACCGTATTTTAAAGTTTTACTCATTTTACATTTCTGTACTAATAATTTAGCAAATCTATAATTGTGTTCTACTTAATAACTAATAGAATTTGCATATTAGTATTTTTAAATACTTCTCATGTGAGGAAATTTTCTAGTTATTGCTTTAAATAATTTTTAAATTGAATTATGAATAATTCAGAAAATTTACTTTTAAAAGACTGCCTCACTATGTCTACTATGACTTGAAACAAAATGGGTAAATGTAGTCTGAGGAAAATCATGCTACTTCAATGGTAATTTATTAAAAGGTATAACCAACAGTTGCAGAGATTTATATAGAAAAAAATAGAATTCATGTGACATTAATGAAATTACTCAAGAATTAGCTTGAAGAGGTTAAGAAAGATATTCAATAGTTTATTTGAAAAAAATTAAGATTTAAGTTTCTACATGTTAAAACTGAAATCAATGAGGAATAAAGATTGATTATGCAAAAATGATACTGGAAAATCATAGTGACTTTTTTGGATAGAGATTTAGTTTAATATACATTTTTAAAGACAAAAATGATATTTAATATAATATTTAACTTAAATATTTAGTTTAATGGCAAAATGCCAACTACAGATGAGTTGAAGTAATTTAAGAAAATGCTACAATAACTTGATTTGTATTAAAACAGGTGAATGCTTAACTATTAAACTAAATTTTTTAAAAAATATATTTGAAGGATTTTATTTATTTTTAGATAAGAAGGGAGGGAGAAAGAGAGTGAGACAAACAGCAATGTGTGGTTGCCTCTCACATGCCCCTCACTGAGGAACCTGGCTGCAACCCAGTCATGTGCCCCGACTGGGAATTGAACCCATGACCCTTTCCTTCGCAGCCCACGCTCATTCCACTGAGCTACACCAGCCGGGGTATTAAACTAAATTTTTAATTACTTATGCAAGTAAAAAAGGGTATTTAAGTCTCTCTTAGCCTGATTTAGTCTTTCTGGGATGGCAACATTATTAGATATGTGTGACCACCATACCATGAAAAACAACACTAGATATAGTTAGGTCTTTGATCCATTTTGAATTAATTTTTGTGTATGGTGACGAATAGTGGTCAGGTTCCTTTTTTTTTTTTTGCATGTGGCTATCCAATTATCCAAGCACCATTTATTAAATGGACTTTCTTTCCTCAATTGTATGTTTGTGATTCCTTTGTCAAAAATTATTTCCATATATGCAGCTGTGCTTATTTCTGGGATCTCAGTTCTTTTCCATTGGTATGTCTGTTTTATTTATTTATTTATTTTTTATTTTGTTATTGTTCAAGTACAGTTGTCCCCATTTTCCTGCCACCATTATCCCCTGCCCCAGCTACTTTCAACTCCCACCCTCAATCCTTCCCCCATTTGGCTTCATCCATGGGTTCTTTACATATGTACCAGTATATAGTGTTTTAATAACTATAGCTTTGTAGTATAGTTTAAAATCAAGAACTGTTTTTCTTTCAGCTGTTATTCTTTTTCAGCATTACTTTGATAATTTGGGGTCTTTTGTTGGTCCATACATATTTTGGAAATATTTTTTTTATTACAGTAAAAAAATCATTGAAATGTTGATATAAATTTCATTGAATCTATAAATGGCTTTGGGTAGTATGGACATTTAATGTTAATTATTCCAATTCATGAACACAGGATATTTTTCAATTATTTTTTCTTCTTAAATGTATTTTATCAAGGTCTTAAGAGTTTTCACTGTATAAATCTTTCATCCCCCTGGTTAAATTAATTCCTAAGTATTTTTTAATGCTATTAAAAATGAAATTTTCTTTATTTCTTAAGGAAATTCATTGTCAATGTATAGAAACACAATCAAGTTCTGCATGTTGATTTTGTATCCTGTAAATTTACTGATTTCAATATTATTTGTAACAGTTTTTTTTGTGGAGTCTTTAGGATTTTCTATATGAAAGATCATGTCATCTGCAAACAAAGAAAACTTTCTTTCTTTTTAAATGGAATATCTTTTTTCTTGTCTAATTGAACTGACTAGGATTTCCAGTTGTCTGCTGAATAAGAGTAGTGACAGTGGACCCCCTTGCTTTGGTCCTGATCTTACAGGATAAACTGTCAACCTTTTTACCGTTGAGTATGATGTTAGCTATGTGCTGCTAATATATGGCTTTTATTATTTTAGGGTTCATTCTTTGTATTCCCAAATTGCTAAGAGTTTTTACCATGAATGGATGTTGAATTTTGTCAGATGCTTTTTATGAACTTATTAAGATGATCATATGATTTTATCTTTTATGTTATTAATGTGACATATCACGTGAATTGATTTACATTCACAGACCAATTTTTATATCCCAAGGCTAAGTCTCACTTTATCATAATATATGGTCTTTAATGTGCTATTGAATTTGGTTAGCTAATTTTTTTGTGGAGAATTTTTACATTTGCATTTATCAGGGATATTGGTCTGTATCAGAGTAATACTGACCTTATTTTATTTTTTGTAAGAGCTTGAAGGATTAGTATTAGTTCTTTAAATATTTGATAGAATTCACCAGTAAAATGATCTGGTCCTAGAAATATATTTATTAGGAGGTTTTTTGACTATTGACTCAATCCCCTTATCTTTTTTTTGTTCAGATTTCTTAATTTCTTTGTGATTTAGTGTTTTCCAATTGTATATTTCTAGGAATTTATTCATTTCTTCTAGGTTGTTAAATTTGCATGTACTTATTTATAGTAGTCTCTTACAATATTTCTTTGTTCAGTATAAGATGAAATATTTAATTTTTTCATGTATAATTTATTTGTATCATTTTTTTTATTTTCAGATTTGTCTTGCTAAAATTTGTCAATATTGTTTAACTTTTCAAAGAACCAAATCTTAGTTTTTTTAATCATTTCTATTATTTTCTTATTCTCCATTTCATTTATTTCTGCTCTAACCTATTATTTCTTCCCTTCTCCTAACTTTGGTCTTCCACATTTTCTAGTTTCTTGAGGTACAAAGTTTGTTTAATTGAAATCTTTCTCCTTGATGCATGTCTTTATCTCTATACACTTTCCTCTTAGAACTGCTTTTGTTGCATCCTATACATTTTATAATGCTTTGTTTCTATTTTCATTTGTGTTAAGATATATTTAATTTCTCTTTGATTTTTGTCTTTGATCCATTGGTTCTTCATTAGTTGGTTGTTTAACTTTTGTGTATTTGTGGATTTTTGGGCTGTTCTTGTTATTTACTTCTACTTTCACACCACTGTGATAAAAAAAATACACTCAATATAATTTTTTTCTTGACTTCATTGACTTTGTTTATGGCACGTGATATGTCCTAGAAAATGTCCACATCTGCTTTGGAGAATTATATATTGTAATTCTGTTGGATAGAATGTGTTCTGCATGTCTATTAATATTATTTGGTTTATAGTTTTGTTCAAAATGGTTGTTTCCTTTTGATTCTCTGAATTGATTTATTTCTTATTGTGAGTAGGGTATCATAGTCCCCAAGTAGTATTGCATTGCTGTTCATTTATCCTTTTAATAGTTTTAGCATTTACTTTAGCTATTTAGATGCTCCAAATTTAAATACAAATTACAAATATTATAGCTTCTTGATGGATTGACCCTTTTATTGTTTTAGTCTATCTTTGTTTTTTGACTGTTTTTTCTTAACTATATTTTGTATGATATAAGGATATCTATCCCTGCTATCTTTTGTTTTCCTATTGATTAAAATATTTTTTCCATTCCTTTGTTCTCAGTCTATGTGTGTTCTTCAAACTTAATTGAGTCTTAATTGAATATTTTTAATTTTTTCTGTGTGGATTCATCACTGCTTTTTCAAAAATTATTATTTTTTTAACTAGGTAAAATAAGATATTTGACAAATAAATAAAATGTTAATTATTAGTACTAACTCAAGAATGATGAGGGAAAATAGCCTTGGTTGCTGTAGCTCAGGGAATTGAATGTAGGCCAGGAAACCATAAGGCCACTGGTTCTATTCCTGGGCACGTGCCTGGGTTGCAGCCCAGTCCCCAGTGGGGGTCCACAAGCGGCAACCACATATTGATGTTTCTCTCCCTCCCTCTCTTTCTCCCTTCCTCTCTCTAAAAAATAAATAAATAAAAATTTTAAAAAGGAATGATGAGTGAAAATGAATGACAGTGTAAAGAGGGTGTCAGAATAACAAACTTCAGATTTATAAGATTTTATACCTCATATTTTTAGTGAAAATATTAGTTTTGTCAATCAGTTAACATGCTTACACCAGTACTACTTCTACTTAAGAGTAAAGAAACAATGATAAAGTAAAAGACAATGACGTTTGAATATTAAGTATATAGATTTATATTCTAGCCCTGTAAAGATTGAAGTGTATAAACTTAAGAAAGAAGAACCTCATAATTGCCATCTTTTTGCCTAATAGATAGAGCATAATATAACTAAATATTAAGGCACAGAGTATAATATGACTAATTCTTTCAAGACTGTTGAAAATTCACATGAAAAAATTAAATAAAATAATATTTTTGAATTCATTTGAACAATGATAAAGTGTGTGTATGTATACACACACACACACACATATATATATATCTTTGTTAAAATGGTATCTCTCTCACAAACACATACACAGGGAGAAGTGGGATTTGAGAGGAGAGAGAGAGAAAGAGAGAGATGAGGTATCCCTTATTCCTATTTTTAATATCTTCATTATATAAAAGAAAATATTTCAACATATTATTATACAGTTTTGAAAAATGAGTAATTGCTTAAAATGAATATAAATAGAATCATTATCAAATAGATGTTGCAATGATATGTATAGGCCATATTTAGGGATAGTTTCTTTGAGAGAGTGTTTAAGATGCTTAACACAGCATGAGAAGCAGAATATCTAAAATATATCATTTCTTGCCTCAGAAATGAAGCTGTTAGAATAAGAACTAATCATCTAGAGTTTTTTAAATTCTTTTTTATACTAACCTTCAAAATTGATTTCCCCTTATAAAAAAGAAAACCCTTAAGGAAAGCATCATCAAACACATTCAGCATGTGATATGTTAAATCAGGGTAATAAATTTGTTATGAATAAAAGTCACAGAATGTTGGCGCTGAAAAATTCACTCCTTTCTGATGTAACACATACTGACATGTGATATAAGAAATCAATTGCTTTTCTTTTTATGGACAAATTTCTAGATTTTCTTGCTTTTTTTTTTACTCTTATTATGAAACTAGCTCATCATTGTCTTAATTTCACTGCTTGCTTACCAAATTTATTCTCTCAAATGCTTATTGAAATTCAAAGTTTAGTTTTCTATTATGTAACACTGTTCAAGGAAAACTGTATGAATTTGTGATCAACTTAATACATAATTTTCCACAAAAATATCATTTCATGATTAATGGTTTAACATTATTCACCATATGACATTTGTTTCTTGGGAATATTGTCTGGAAATATGATTCTCTCAATAAAGTAGAATGAATAAAAAATAGAACTAATCAATACAAAGAATAATGCTATATTTTCATGATTTCTTTTTCCTTGTCTGCTAAAAAGCTTAGAGCTATTTAAAGATGAGGTTTTATTTTACTTGTTCAAAAGCCTCTACTCTTTCATCTCACTATTTTACTTTATTCATGTTTTATTAACCTGCTTTAAAGGTTATATTGTCCTTCACATTTCTTATTGTTGCTGTGGAGTGTAGGGATGTGTCTGAATTTTCATGCAAACACACAAGTCATAAATGAGAGGTCAGATTCAGAAATAGATCTGCATTGTATAACTTCTGTATATGGTCTAATGGATTAAACTGCTTCTAACATGCTGGTTTCAAGTCAATGGCAATTTAGTGGTATTGCCATAATTTATAAATGGTAATAAGAGCTTCAGTTTCCCATCCCAAATAACTGCCTGCAAATCCAAACTGTCTTAAGTCAGGATACCTTCAGACTCCTCATTCAAGATAGGGGGGTATAATAACAGATAAATTATTTTGACTTGTCTTGAAGCCTATTGTGAGGGACTTTTCTTTTAATTCAGAAAAAGTCAGAAACCTGTTCGGTCTCCAAGTAAGATTCAAAGTAGCAGCATGGGCACCATCGCACCGCTGTGAGCAGGGACCAATGTAATTCCTGTCATTTTGCCTTGAATCTATCATCATTAGTCAGTACCTACTCCATACTGCTCCACCTCCCCCATAGTTGCTAGAGAATATATAAAGTCCTGTTTCTCAGTGGATTCCTTACTACTGAGTATGCCGGACAAAACTGAGGGTTGTATATCTTCAGTGCGGCTGCCTCTGATTTTCGTAGTTTAAAACATATACCCACAAACAAAACAATGCAAAACAAACAAAATCCTAAGAGATGACTTTTAAACTCAGGTATTTTGGGTCCTTTGTTTGGTTTGAAGGGAAGAGATGACTCTATAAGTTTCTATCATAACATTCTATTTTGATAACTTTATTTTGTGCAGTCATAAATTTGAATATATTACACCTTATATTTATCTCAAAAATTAAACAAATCATGTAAGACACAATGTTCACTGACAGTGAAGATTCGTTGATGCCATTAGAAAAACTGAAATTCTAAGTTTTAGTATAAAAGTTACAGGTTAACACTCTTGGTAATCTTGAGACTTAAAAAAAAAATTATAGAAATGTACTCTTTGTAGTCATGCAATATAATGAAATAATGGTTTTTCTGATTATTTCTAATCTTTAGTAGTTGATTTCAGTTAGCTATAAGGTCATTTATTAATTAACATAGAGACAGACTTTAACTCATATTTTGTGTATCCACTAAGAAATTGTATTGTGAATCCAGATAGGTTATGACTTCAAACAATTAGAATGAAGTTTAAATAGTGCAGTAATTGTATTAAAGGAAATGTCAGACATTAGTGACTCCTTGTGCCCCATGACTTAGCTGTGCTTCCATCTGCCAAATTTGTGAAGAATTTGCTCGTTGGAAAATCAGAGAAGCAGAAATTATTTTCAAGTATGCTCTAAACAGAATATGTAACCCTGCTCCATGTCCAGAGCTTAAAATTATTTTATTGGTTTATTTCATCCTAAGACCTCAGTAGAGTACCCTGTATTTAAAATTAATGATGGCTTAAGGGTGACTTGAAATTATTTAAATGTAATTAATTTAATTGTGGGTATAACCAGTTATCAATTCAGTTTTTGAAAATAATAAAGATTACCACAGATGTATCATCTTGTTAGAAAATATTCCCTGATTACATTAAAATATTGATTTAAATGTTAAATACTAACAAATTCAAATAGTACCTTGGCATTTCATTGTACTAATCTGACTAGGTCATATATGTTTTAGGTAGTATGTCTGATAATTTATACCACACTTACTTTTGATTAAAAAAATTATAGCTCAGTGAACAGAAGACTGTAGACTATAGTTAAAGACTGAGAAGTGAGGCAAAGCCCAAAACATTTTACATAGGCATTTGGAACATGAAAATGATGAAAGATGGTACAGAAAGAAGTTAAAATAATGAAATACATAAAATATGAAATAAAAGGTGTGTCCTATAAACTTGTTTTTAATTAGTGGTTTCAGAAATTAACTGTATATTTTATAAGCCAAAATATATACAGAAACATTTAGGTAGTAAAGTATTTATTATTTCTCATTACTTTATTTTTTTAGGATGTATGCACAAGAAATTCATGTTGGTTTCTGAAGAATATTTGCTTAATTTATCTGTACCCCTGCTACTGTGGATCCATCAGCCATGATATTTGCCAAGCAGAAGTTCCTCATTCTCCTCAATTTAAATATGTA
>CM052541.1:118639122-118659646 GCA_028533065.1 Trachops cirrhosus | reverse complement strand
ATGTAGTGTATAACATGGACCTATGATTAATACTGTACTATGTAAGCCAGGCAGTGAAAGACAAATACCATATGATCTCACCTTTAGGTGGAACCTAATCAAAAAAACAAACAAGCAAGCAAAATATAACCAGAGACATTGAAATAAAGAACAAACTGACAGTAACCACAGGGGAGGTGGGAGAGGATAATGGGGGGAAGGGGAAAGGGTTGTCAGGAATATGTATAAAGGACACATGGACAAAAAACCAAGGGGGACTGGGATTGAGGGTGGGAGGTGGGGATGGCTGGGGTCATGGTTGTGGTGCGGGGAAGATGGAGACAACTATACTTGAACAACAAAATAATTAATATAAAAAGTAAAAAATTGCTAAAGGGATAGATCTTATGTTTTATGTCCTTAAAACAAAAGAGAAAAAATAATTAAAACAAACAAAGGAACCAAACGGTTTGGGAAAACATTTTGGAGATGATAAATAATGTTTTATACTCATTGTGATTATATTTCATGGGTGAATACCTCTCTCCAAACATTTCAAGTTGCATATATTCAACATCAACAACTTTTTGTATATCAATCACACCTCCAATAGAGCAGGTGAAAAAAAATACAAAACTAAAGAGATGAATTCTTTGAAGGCCTGGCTAGAACTTTGAGGACAAGAGTAAAAATAAAGCTTGAGGGGAGGGCAATGCTACAATCAAAATGTTGGTTTAAATATTTATATTTTATTCTAAAAGGAATATGAAATCATTGTAGAGTTTGACACATTTTTTAAAAGATCAAGAGAAGAAATAGATAGGAGAGGGTAGAAATGTTAGAGAGTCAGTGGTGATCACATTGCAAGACTACGGGAGTCCTCGTTCATGAATTGTATACAGAGAGCAAGGAATATAGATGTCAACAGGAACTCCAGTTTTTTGGCTTAACACTTAAAATGAAATAATTCTCATACATATTTTATTAATATGTATTTTAATTGTTTTATAATCTGGCAGCTCCTATTTTCAAAATCTATTTTGATTAGCATAATTTTCTGTTCTTTCCTTAAACTTTGAATACTCTTGTATTTAGCTTATGCAAATTAATCCACATTCTTAAAAATGTATGGTACTCCAATTAATTCTGTCAAAGAATATTTCCTCTGTCAGTGATAGTTTGGCATTACAGTTCATCAACAATCAGCAAATTAGTAGGTTTGATATGTCTGTTCTCAAATAATGGCTTATTGTATTCAACTGGCAGCACCTGCACTTACAAGACTACTATTACACTACAACAGTGTGGAAGTAAACTAACAGTCTTTTAAAGAGAAGACATGATAATTTATTTCATCACGCTCATAAAATGCTATTCGGGAGAGTTAACAACCCCTAATGACAGAAATAGTTATTGGTTCATTAAGCAAATCACACAAGACCAAACGTGGTAGAAGAGAGCAATGGCTTGTTGATTACATTGTTAGTGATAAAAAAGAACTTCAGAGACAGTGTTATTACTCTTTCACAAATGGCACGAACAAAACAAACAAGAACAATTACGGTTAGGGAAGTTACCTAAAACATCTGGTCTCAGGGACTATTTAGCTCCACGGTTTTAAAACTTGGCCACATATAACAATCACCTGAGGAGATTTTAATGTTTTTTTTCCTGTTTGACTTCCAGTACAGGACAATCAAACTGGAATTGTAGTGAGGTGGACATAAGAGATCTGTAAAGTGCCCCCAAATGCTTTCAACATGCAGATTGAGGAACATGATATACTCTTACCAGCCAAATCAGTTCAGGGGCTTCAGGGACAATATTATTTTTGTGCTTGATTTCCATTTATCTCAAAGTAGGAATAATGTATGTATACATTTACTTAATGGTAAGCATTAAAATTCTTTGAGAACTAAAAACGGCTAAAGATAACATAGTCACAACAATAAAATAGTAAATGTATTTTTTAGGAAGAATAGGAGTAAATAGGGAATAAATTTGCGCATGAATAAATTATCTCTAAACAAATAGAGTTAATTTAATGAATGACAGTAATATAATAAATACAATTCCTAGGACATGGGGATAATATGAAGTCAAAATTGCTCATGGATAAATCAGCTTAGAGCAGGTATCATCAAAGTAATATAACCATATTTAGTCAACACAAGTTCATGAATCTATGTTCAGATCTTAATAAACATAATGAATTATTACAAAAATAAGAATTATGTGACCTCCATATCTGAGATTCTAAAGGACTTGGCTGTCTAAGCAAAAGAAGTCAGTGTAATACAGCTTAATAGTTAACAAATATTTAAGTAGAGCCATCCACATTGTTTTTTAATGCTAGTACAAAGACTCAACACTGTACCTACTTTCAGTAGTGTTAAAATAAACAAACAGATTTTAGGATAAGTGAAAAAAGGAAAGGAATATGTAAATAGAATGACACACTTTATGTAATTCTCATTTTTCCTGGTTGTTTCTGTTAAGATCTTATTTCCTTTTTTTCATAAAATATCATTGAAGAGAAACATTAAAATAAAGCTGGTAAGTTTGCATGCGGTGCATTAATTTTATCAGCAGTAAAATAATTTTAATTAAGAGAATTTTCTACCAACTAAATGAAGTATCTCACACGCCCAATCAATTCTTGCCAATATGATTGCTCTACAAAAAGGGATGGTAATTAATTAGAAGCAGCCCCTTCAAGGACAATTGGTCTACAGTGCACAACTTGAGAAAGAGCTGACATGCACTGTTTCTTTTCAATGTCATCATCTATGTTCATTATATGTATTATTAGGTTTGAGAAAGGAAGATACTGACAGAGTGGATAATGAGTTGTAAAATGAAATAAGAATATGAATTATAGTTAAGAAAAGACAAAACTATAGCAAAAAGAGTTCTCTTTTAATACCTTTCTTTTGTTTAAAGCTTATGATCATTGCAGTTTTCTTGACTAAATTAAACATATACATTTAAACATTTCATATGTGCCAGTGAACTTGTTTTCTAAATGAATAGTGATTGCTGCATTTATGAATTATATTGTAAACCAATATTACTTTTAATTTTCTTTTTAAAAATAAAATTGTGGGTAATACTTTTGCTAGAAGATAGTAAAAGACATTAATCATAATGTATTCATTATAAATTATGTTTGAAATTTTATAATAATTGTGAGAGTAGAAAATCCCACATCCCCAAATCAATACTTTTATCAAAAGTATTTTTAAAAAATATTTTGCTGTTATTCTGTTACAGATATCCCAATTTTTTCTTCTTTGCCCTACTCCGCCCATCCCAACCCCTGCTTCCACAGTCAATCCCTACACTGTTGTCCATGCCCACAATAATTCATGCGTGTTTTTTGATCAATCCCTTCCCTTCTTTTTGCCCTCTTCCCTTCCTCCCACCCACTCTGGCCACTGTCAGTCTATTTCTTGTTGTCATGCCTCTGGTTCTATTTTGCTCCTTAGTTTATTTTGTTCATTAAGCAGAAGTATTTTTTTTACGATACTGCTACATTTTGAGGTCTTCCTTTGTTAATACCAGCTATTATTTTTCTATCTATTTAGAATTTAAGGGCCTAACTTCAAGGTTAAAAAAAATTGAGTTTAGAAGAAAACTTTTAAAATGTGTATTAGTTTTTTACTCTCTACACATAATAATGTTTTCAAATATTTGTACAATAATAAAATTTTGTTAATATACTAAATGGAAATAAATTGCTTTTATATGTAGATGAGAACTAATTAAATGACATAATGGAAACAAAAAAAGTTACAAAAATAGCAGTTCAGTTACAATAATATAATGCTTAGGACTCAAATTAACAAATACATATAAATTCTAAATTGGAAAAACTTTACTGTCACAGTGTAGTTACAAATACAAAAAATCTGAAAAAAATTCTTAAGCTGAATCATGCTGTCTGAGAGAAGATGTATTAAAAATTTCTAATCTCCATATTATTACATATATTTATTAAGATTTTAATAAAATGACAGGAGTGACTTTATGCTTCTTTTTTATTGTCTACATGGAAAATAAAATAACACAAGGTATACTCAAAAAAGTGTATTGTGTGGGTACATGAGGTAGAATTAAGCTCTAATAGATACTAAAGCATATTATATAGCTTCAATAATGAAAAACCTGGTACCTACATTGATAATCCAAAATATACAAAATGCAAAGTTCAAAACCAAATCTAAATCATGAAGAAAGTATTCATGTGACAGAATTGCCATCTCAGTCATTAGAGAAAACAGGGACTATTCAATAATTGATGTCAAACAACTGGATAGTCATCTGGAAAGAAAAGTCAGATTTGTATCTTACAACATACTCTAAGTTAAATTCAAATTAAATGAAAGTCTCAAATATAAAAATTTTTAGAAATTAAAAACTATCAGAAAAATGTTACAGAATTACTGTATGAATTTGAATTGAGAAAGCCTTTATAACTTTCAATAAAAATTTAGACATCAGGAAGAAAAGATTTGTCATTTCATTGCAAGAAAAATGTCTGCTAGTAAAAGGTGTCATGGAAGCCATCAAAAAGCAAAAGAGAACTACAGAATGAATGGAAGGTATTTCTAGATATATGAGAAAATTCTCAGCTTTACTCATAATGAGAGTAAAGAAAAATTTTTTTAAATAATAAATATATAATCTTTTATAAGTCTGGCAAAAACATTGAGAGTTTGACAACTTGGTGATTTTATCCATTGAAGGCACAATGTAACCTCACTTTAATATCTGAGCAGGGCAATATTATAAATGTATATACTGTTTGACCTAGATTTCCCATCATACATGCTTACCATTCACATGCTGAGTAATATACATGCAACATTACACATGGTATCATTAGTTATTTGAGCAAAGGTATAAACACAGGTGTACAAATGATTGTGGAATACCACCAGTACTGATATGGTAATCAATGCCATATCAGTAATGACAGTATTCCACAGTCATATGCCATTATTATATGATATATTATACATATTATATATTATATCACATATATTATATGATATATTATACGATATATTATACATATATCATATATGATATATTATACATATATCATATATGATATATTATACATATATAATTATATGATATATTATACATATGATAAAGGGAAAGTAAAGGAAGGCATGAAATAATGTAGAATAACATGTAATAAGCTGTCTTTTAATTATTCATATTCAACTCATGATTATCTCTCTGAAAGGCTTTTTCTATGTTTTTTGCCCTAGTGTTCTAAAATATCACTCTGTTGGGATTTTCAGGTATTATATTTAATTTTTAAATTCAGGTGGGTTATTGATATATAACATTATGGGATCTTCAGATATACAATAATATGCTATGTTAGTAAATATTATAAAATGATTACCACAGTAATTGTAATTAATAATAACCACTTCTTTTCAGCTTTTAAATGTATTACAAATATGTTATCATTATAATCTTCCCTAGCTTTGTCTCTGTTGGTTAAAGTATTTTTTAATACCTCTTTTTGAAGCTTTGGGAGGAAGGGGCAATAATATGTCAGTTAAATTCAAATGTTTAATCACATACATTATTGTGAACAAAGTCACAAATAGGTCAAATTTGACAAAATGGATAAATTCCCAGAAAAATGCCAGTTGGCAAACTGATTCAATAATAAATATAAAATTTCAATCATCCTACAAGTTCAAAAGTCACTAAATAATATACTTTTAATAATCATTCAAGAGAAAAAAACACTGAAATATATGGTTTTCAATCCAAGTTCTTCCAGATGGTCAACAAAGAATTAAGTCTAATACAACTTGAACTCCTCTAGAAAACAGAGGAACATTTATCAATTGATTATATAAGGTTGTTATACCATATTTGAATTATTTTCTCTCATCACATTGAAGATATAATTTTTATTGATATTAAATTTAATGATATTGTCTTTTATTTGGTCTCATTTATAATAGTTTCATTCACTGATTAGTTTATTACCAATATAGTAATAATTTTCTATACTTTTAAGATTTTAAGCAGTTAAATTATACTGGTAAAGTTGAAAAGGTTTGGAACATTATGCATGACTTCCTAGCTTCTTCCTTCATTTTCGGAGTGATATTTGAGATTTCTAAATGAGCACAGCAGGGAGAGTTCAGCTTATAAACAATCTCTACTTTACAATTCAGTTGTAAATTGCACAGCTTATATGATATTTTCAGGAAGTCATGCTTCATGAACCACAGATTTTAGGTTTGTTAATCATAAGCTATTCTGAAATAGGGATGTTAGCTATAGGAATCTGAGGATAAACAATATCTCCCTACAAGATGTCATTTTTTTACTAGGATGTTTATTTATGTTTAGGTTATCAGGTCTCCTATGCTCTTTCATTACCTGTAATATTACAACCATTAATGAAAGATAATAGCTCCTCAGTTCAGCTTCATTAGCTCCCTTATCCCCACAGTTCTGGGATTTCCATTTGATTTTCTGTTTTTTTTTTTAAGTTTCCAAGTTTTACACCTCTAATTTCCTTTCTGTTTAACAATTATATCCATATTTCTCTATAGATAGTTCAACACATTTACATTGATATAGTGTTTGTGCAATAATTCTAAGTTTGTACCATCTGTATGTCTGTTTTGGCAAATTCCTCTTGACTATAGGTCATATTCTTTTGCTTTTTTGCAATCTTATTTTTTATTGTATCACAGATATATCTAACATTAGAGTAAAAAGTAGGTAAATTTTATATATATATATGTATGCATATGCATAACTGTGTCAATACCTACACATACTCACAAACACATATTTCCTTCCTTCATTTCTTCCTGTGAGAAAATAAGGATGAGGTCCTGATTATTTTTATTTCTTTTTTTAACACTTAAAAAAATTATTGATTGATTTTCAAAGAGAGAGAGAGAGAGAGAGATTTTTGTTGTTCCAGTTATTTATGCATTCATTGGTTGCTTCTTATATGTGCCCTGCCTGGGAATCAAACGTGCAACCTTGGCATATCAGGACCTAACCAACTGAGTTACCCAGCTAGGCCTGATTATTTTTCTATTGCAAGTATTTTAAGGAACTTTTTTCATATTTATTTTGAAATGGTTCCTACCTATACAACTATAATATATAAAAGTGTATTTTTATAAAATATATTGTTTGTAGTTATTACATTATTTTTAATCATTAATTGGAAATTTATTTGATATTTCATTATTTTTTTAAAAATGGGTTGGCCTGGATGCTTGGTCTTGTTCTAATGCTTTATTTCTCAGGCTATTTTTAAAATGAAAGGATTGGGCATTATTCTATTTTATGTCTCTTTCATATTTAGTAGCTGTAGATGTAGAACCTAATTTTGTGATAGATGTCAAATTGATCTTATCAGGTAAGTTGACAATTGTCTTTAGTAATTCTATGTGAGTTCAATCTTGTGAGAAGTTATTTTTAATCTCTTTGAAAGTATTTGAAGGTGAAAAATATGAAGTGACTCTTGATGCTTCTTTCACACTGAAAATTATACTGATGATGCAGTCCACATGAACAAATCTGAAGACCTTGATTACGTACATTCGTTCCAGTGTGAAGAGACAATGGAGGTAGGTAAATATATTTCTAGTTTTTCATATTCCTATTTAACTCATAATTCTCTAATTTGAAAAAATGTTAGAAATATTAAGTTTACAAGTTCAAGGTTCCAGATATACATAGCTTTTGATAAACATACTGTTGTTTACTACTGTACATCAATTAATTCTACTTGCAAGACTTAGTTTTCTTTCTTTAAGAAATAGAGGCAATTTTAAACTATATTTATATACTAATATTTGTATATGTTTATTAAAATTGTTCAGTTGTTAAAAGATAATTTATTAATTCATTTTAATATCAGTGTAGGTCTTGTTATTGATCAAAGACTTGGAAATTGAAATTTATACCATCATGTTAAATCCTTATGATTTGTAATATTGTAACAGGGTGCAGTCAAGAGGGGGTCCCCAAATAGAGATTTGGAGTGGGGTCCAGAACTCAAGGTGTCCAGGAAATATTAGATATATAGAATGTTCTCACCCCTCTCCCCCACAGGTGTGGTTTGGGAGAAGGGACACATGAAGCAAGAACATGCAGAGCTGTTTTGTACAGCAACAGCTTTGCAGCTAACCCCTGGCATGGTCATTTATCATTTCTATAACCTTTAAGTGGTTGCACAGATATGTTAAATAGCTGTGGCCATGCTTTGAGCCAGGGGGATGGATGTGACTTCCACCCAAGATGTAACTGGGGGGCAGATCCCCTGGTTATAGTGCCTGCATGAGAGCTTGGAGAAGATTGGCTCCATGACATGGGGTCACACCTGCCCAGACTCACAATGGCAGCCCAGAAAACTTGGAATAATACAGGAATGCTGGCAGGTATAACGGATTGTAGGAAGAGTCAGAAATGGGGGTGCAGAGGAAGGTTGGCATGGGGATTTAAAACCCAGACTCGCCAGCCATGTGAGGGGAGAACCACACAGCTTTGTCAGAGTGGGGTCTCCCACAGCTTTGGCAAAAGTGAGGACCACGTGGCTTTGGGGTTTTCCCTTTTGTCATGTGGCTTAGGAAGCAGGAGAGACTTTGCCTGGAAGAAAAGGGGTAAAGGGACTCTTGCTGGTGGGCCATGAGGAGGTGCTGCATGGCTTTGGATTAACTGGAGATCCTTGCAGTGACACAGCTGATGGTACTGGGAGCCTGAATCAGGTACTTCTACTTCTTTTCCTGAGATACAGTACCCCAGATTAGGGCAGAGGGAGAAGGAAGGACTCTGTGTATCTGTGGGTATCCTAAAGGACTTTAATATTTTAATAAAGACATTAGGTCACTACTATAAGTCTGTATAGCTTTAAATAAATATTTCCTTTCCTTTTCACAAATCTCTGGCATTGAGAGAAGTCTTTCCTTTGGTGGCAGACATAGCAAAGCTAGTGGGGGATCCCTTCAGTCATAGTATATCATATCCCCCCTTGGCCCTGTTCTGTAACAGTATCATCAATAAAACATCCTAGTTCATCAGTATAATTGAATCAATAAATTCACAAGATTAAAACCTTTTAAATTATATCAATTATTAAAATGTCAATTATTTTACTTCATATTTTTAAAATCATTAACCACCTGAAAAACCATAATAGAATAGTTCTGTCAAGGTTAAATTTAATCATTCTTATTTGCATAAAGAGTAATTTTTTAAATTGGGAAATTACATAAGCTCTTTTTAATATAAGTAAATGCTTATGTTCAAATATTTTTTAAAAAATCAAAACTTTTAAGTGTATGCCAAAAATCTAGAGACCTAACTTTCTATTTATCTAGAAGACTAATTACATTACCCATTCACATTTTATGCTTTGCTAAATTTTTAGAAAAATAAAAACAAATAAAGCACAAACATTTTCTTTTTCCTTGCATTTTGGCTTCCCAAACAGTAGTTCTACCTTATTCATATAATGATAGAAAAAATATCATTAACTTTTAAACTTTCCCAACCAAAAAAATATAGAAAAAAAATGAAGAAATGAAAGAGACTTAGTTCCCAGCAGATGTAAAATTATGAAAGCTGAAAATTAATTATCTCCTCACTGCAAAGTGTAGTAAAGACTTAACTGCAGAAAATCTTATTTTTACAAACACACCCACCCAGGAATAAAACTTATTAACATGGAGAGTCTAAACAATAACTCACAAATTGATAATTAAGTAGAACCACATAATTACAAATCTAGTGCTTCTTAATCCTAGAACTATGAAAATGAAAGAGAGATTCTTGTACATTAAACACTATTAGACACACAGACAGACTGTCCTCAATGCTGTTTTTCTTTTTCTGTTTTAATACATCTGTCAAATGAACAACCCTGCTTGTGTTAAAACTTCCCTGGAGTAGTCACTGCAATTTTATATTGTCCTTTGAGAAATTATAGCAATTACAGAAATGTGTACATGACTTACTACATGAAGGAAGGAATGTGTGATGTCAAAGCCTGTGAGGTTGAGAGGACAGCAGGAAAACTTCTACAGGTGCTTGTGTAATGTCATGTCTTGTGTCAAAGAGCAGTCAGTATCAACTAGGAGCCTGGCAAAAGTGTGCACTAGATTTTGAAAAGATGACTCAAGAAAAAATTTGTCCAAGAAATGCAGACTGATGTCACTGTCTGAACTCACTGTTCACTTAGATCAGCTGGAAGATGGAGCTTTAAGACCTATGCTTGCCCTATCCTAGCAGACCTCCTCTTATAGGATCACCAGAAGTGAAGTCGACAGAGATTTCTTGTCTCTCCAAATTCAACTATCTCACATAATCAAATATGTCTTAACTTATTTTCTTATTCTTAAGAAAACTAAACTTAGCAATTGGGGATTTGATGAAAAGACACTGGAGTTCAGACCTGATACTATACATATATCATGGTCATAGTTGGAAAGAAACATATCTAATGGTCTCATAAGTGGGGCACTGTTTGCAGTCTGAGGTCCTCAGGTTTGCTGGTAAGGGCATCTCAACTGGATCTTTACATAAATGTGTGTTGGTTCATTGTTGACCCTCCAAAAGACTATTAGACATTTCATTGATCAAGAAAATAATCCTCTTAGATTAACGCAATAAAGGAAAACAACACCTTAACAGAATCTTACTAATGTCTCAGAAGGGAGCAGTAATGGGAAGATAATCAGAGCCCTGGTTGGCAGGAGGTGGGAATTACTGCTAAGGATTGATAAGAATTTATAAATAAAGCTTTGTTATAGTGGACACAATGTGATGATAATCTTAAAGTGAGTTTGATGAGTAAGTTGCTAGTCTTGGTAAATAACTTATTTTAGTTAGTTCTCAGTTTACCTTTAGGAGCAAATATTTCATATAGCAAAGAGTAAGTTATTTTTCTGCTGTTTCTCAGTATTTTTTTAATATAAGAAAGGAAGTTAGGTTTATTTCATTTTTCATCATCAAATACTGAACATTCAAAAGTATAATTTCTTTTCTCTTGTTAAAAAAACAAATTAAAAATTTACTCTTGAAAGCTTTTGCAAAAGAATGGGTGTATTGAACTATATGGCAGCAAATAAAGAGACCAGGTGCTGGGGCACACAGTTCGAACCACCAGCAATGGGGTTAACGGGGAAGACAACATACCCACTGACCTGGAGTTGGCAGCTCTCTTATATGTTATGTTTTGGGGAAGAAAGATGTAAGTTGTTTTGAAAGAATTTACATTGGTTATAGATAAGGGAGTAGGAAAATGTAAAGCTCAGGTGGTTTTAGGTACACAGTCCTAGGAAGTACACAGAAGAAATATTTTCTACTTTTGATTGGTTGTGGGGAACAGTTTGGAAAGTTCCTGCATAAACAGGACACATCTCTGTCTGGTGGTTGGCTGCTTCTTGTCAGGTAGCCACTTAGAAGTTGATTGAGCTCCAACATACTTTCAGGAATGTGAGCTATGTTTCACAGTTGTCTATAGCTGTTAACTGGTTAATTACTTTTGTCTCTTTCTCTTATTCTCTGGACCACTATAATTTAGTTTAGGATAACTCAGAATTTTTCTCTTGCCACTGTGTGTTAACAGTGCCCTGTCTTCAGTTACTAGAAATGGAGGATGTTTTTGAAATAACATGGAAGAGACAAAGGGACACTAGAAACTGGAATGGGAAAGACCTCTACCAAATTTTACCTATTTCGATACTTTTGGGTAGTTCCAAGCAACTATAAATTTGAACTTTAATTCATCTCAATATACAGTCAGTCATGAGCCCCATAATGATGGATGGTGGCCCCATAAAAGTATAGTGGAGCTGAAAAGTTTCTATCATCTAGTGACCTTAGCCATTGTAAAGTCTTAGCGAAACACACACACACACTTACCTTTGCATAACAATTACCTAAAGCATTTATTACAGTCATCTGCTGTACATATTTGAAACAGGAGCTGTAGAAAGACAGAATTTGTCATCCCCACATATTCTCTTTGTCATAAGGGATTGTTTTAGACTCATTAATTGAAGGAAACAGCAGACATGGGAGAAGTCCTGAAAATCAAGTAGAAGTGACCCTTTGTAAAAGACATTTATGTTTGTAAGGGAAATCTCCATTTGTTTCTCCCTGGCTGCCTGAGGCATACAAATACCTTTTGTATGCCTGAGGAAGAGGGGTTGACCTTATATCTAAAAACTCTTATGGATGCATAGGACAAAGACATAAATCTGCATAACAACCTTCACTTGTTTATTATACTTTTCCTGGTAATCTTCTAAATGACTCCACCCATCCCAATATCTTCTTTTGTCTTCAAGCTAAAGATGACATTTAAGGTGATGGTTCTAGCCATGTTGGTGAGTTATAGTTTTCCTTGGTTTCTCCCATGTATATAGAATGTATATATGTTATTAAACTTCTGTTTGATTTTCTCCTGTTAATTGTCTTTTATGCCAGGGATGTCTCAGTCAAGAACCCAAAAGGGTACAGGGAAAATTAATGTTCTTCCCCTATAGCCTAGGTTAGTAGTAAGCTATATCATCTAGGTTTGTGTAATGGCCCTTTATGATGTTTTCACAGCTAGGAAATAGCCCAATGATGCATTTCTCAGAACATATTTCTGCCATTGAGTGGTACATAACTCTATTTTTATTTAGCTAAGAATATGAAAGAGATATTCTTAATGTTTCCCTTGCCATGACTAAACTTTAGATAAATTTCTGTTCTACTCTAAACCCCAATCTCTTTTTTCTTAGAGAATTTACTGTAGAAAACATTCGATTGTAAATTCTTTCTCTGCCTTTTTGAAATGTATGGAAATCTTCTCTCAGATTCTTGGCAGGTTTAAACTCAGGGACCTGTGAACCACCTCTTTGAAATGTAAATACTGAAGGAGATAGCACCCCTGGCTCTTAGTCGCACCCCGTGACAGGGGTGCCAATTAGCAAACACAGAAGGCCTGTTCTCAGAGCACAATCTTTGCAAACTCAGGAATAATTCAATGCACCTTACACATCTTATTGATCAATCTCTCCCACAACTTTGTACAGAACTTTTTTACTAGCTTGTGACAGCACTTAAAAACCCTCCTGTCTTTGTTTCAGCAGTACTGGTTTCATCTCTATTGCAATAACCTTGAATAGTCTTTCCTGACTTTTTAGCTTTGTCTGGTACAATTTTATTCTAACACTTTGCTAAGAATCCATGTTTCTACATATCATCTCATGATTAATTTGCAGTTTTGGTGTTTTGTATTTTCTAGTTATGTTGAAGGTGCAGAATGTATATAATGGATTCTTAAATATAGTATTTTTGAAAAATTGGAACACTTTGTTAAAGTTTATAGATTATGAAATATAGTATTAGATCAAAGTTAATTTCCTAAATTTGATAATTTCACTGAAGTAGTATAATAGAGTATTCTGTTTTTTAAAAAAATATCCACTAAAGTAATTGGGGATAAAGTGTGATACATTCATAAATTTCATAAAACAAATATAACAATGTGTATTTATATGTATTTACATATGTATAAAGAGAGAGAATAATAGAACAGCATCATAAAATGTAGATATTTGTTGCTTCCTATGAAAGTGCTTACTTAGTAAGCTAATTACAGCATTGCTCTTTTAATTTAAGAAACTTTACAACAAATACCTTTTGTATGTAAGAAATGATTACATGCTTAACACTGAGGGATAAAGAATTTTCTGAGCTACAGACACAGAGACATACAGACAAATATATAGACAGCTTATAGATTCAATTATAATATTTTAGCCATGGGTTAAGAGTAAATAACATTTGAAAAAATGAGTTAACTCATCTGCCCATGTGAAAGAACTGCTCTAATTTCTAACGGATTTCAAATTCTTAATTGATTTGACCACCAAATATATAAATGGAAAAACAAATTCTCAGTTATCTTTTACCCGATAGAGGCCAACTAGAACTCTATAAATCATTAATTTATCATCAAAGGATCAGATCATGAAACCAAATTTCTAATCACTGTTGTCACTGATGGCAAATCAAATTTTGGGTATAAATAAACCAAAACCCAAAAGGAAATGTGAAAGTATCAGAAAGAAAAAAAATGAGTTATCAAAGTTCTACAAATGTTTTAAATTCATTTTTGAGACCTAGGAAAAGATATGCCTGGGTTTAAGCTTTCCACAAGAGGTGCGCTTCTCTGGTGACAAAGAATTAATTCCGTGGGTAAATCCATTGGGCATAGCTGTGGAAGACTTGCAGAATAGTAAAACTAATATTTTTTAAAAGCTATAATTATTTTTTGATTTTTATAAAGATAAAATCATGACTCATGCAAATATGAAACAAATGTGTTAAAATCTTTAATTACTTTTTAATATGGGATTCAGTAAAATGTTATATTCAGTTCACAGGTGAATTCAAATAACTTTCTGTAGAAGTAAAAACTATTTAGTGATACAGGATACAGATTTTCCTTGGATCTGGGTGTGAACATAATGTTATTTCCACCATATCAGTTAACATACAAGCAGTATCTATAAAAATATGATTAACAAAAAATTTTAAAATATTTGTAAAACAATTGTATATAATGGATATTTAGTTAGCCTTGTATAATTTACATATTCCTTTCATAATTTGAGTGCCATGAATGACACATGGCTGTATTTTTATTTGATTTATGAATTTAACATAAATCAAAACTGAATTTGTTTCATCTTTGCTAAAGGAACACAATAATTTAATAGATAATGGAATGCATGGAATTCAAAATTTGAAATGATTGTAATATTACAGCGTATGATGGAGATATAAAATATTCTCATTTCTTGTTTTTATAGATGTATGCAAATGGATGCAGCTGTTTGACTGAGGGAGATTGTAAGGAATATTTTTGTCTGTGTATTCCTAGAAGGCCTAGAAAAATGAATCAGGAAAATATAACTGACTATCAAGAAAGTGGGTGTCAACCTGAAGCTGTTCATGATGAATTTAATATACCCAGGTATTTATGCACTATTTCAGCAAAGGGTATCTCTTATTTATGAAAAAGTTAATTGTACTGAGAAGCTATAATTGAATTATTTTATAATATTTAATAGTAATTTTGTTCAATATATTAGGATTTTTATGTTAAACTTATAGCTATATAGTTATAAAGTATTTTATATCATGAATAAAATATGAGCAAAATATAGTTGGAAAAGGCATAGACTTATTGGGAAATAATTTTTCTATATAGTCCTAAACTTAGTATTTGTGGTAAATAAATTGTGGTAGATTCTCATATATTAAGATGTATATAGTAAACCCCAGAGAAACTATTAAGAAAATACCTTACCTAATATGGTAAAAATAACATTACAGGTATTAAAATTTTGCTCTAGAAATATTTAATTAATACAAAAGAATGCATTATTAGAATACTATCGGTATGAAAAAGACACAAGTCATAAGAAAAAAAGAAAATAATAGGCATAAACTCAACTATACTAATAATAACATTAAAATCAAATAGATTAAATATTCAATAAAAGAAGATTTTTCAGCCCATATAATTTCTGGATATAGACAGGTGTAAACCATCTACAGGAGACAGTTTCTACATTTAAATGTACAGTTAGATTAAGAGTAAAAGATTGAGAAAAGATATAAATATCTTTCAAATAGTAACCATGGAGAGCTGGACTTTCTATATTAATATCAAACAAAATAGACTTTAATAGAAAAAAAATGGTTACTAGGGTAAACAGACTTCATTTTATAAGGAGAAAAGAGCCAATCCATCAGAAGACATGACAATTATAAACATATGTGCCAAACACCAAAGACCCAAAATAGATTAAACAAAAATGTTAGAATTGTTCATCTGGGGTATCACTGGCAAATATGTTTTCACATAACTCATATGACTCCACTCCAGGAAGACAAACAACCCAATTAAAAAATGGGCAAAGGGCTTGGACAGACACTTCTCCAAGGAGGACATACAGAGGGCCCAGAGACCTATGAAAGAATGCTCAGCATCACTAGCCATCAGAGAGATGCAAATTAAAACCACAATGAGATACCAAATCACACCAGTGAGAATAGCCATTATAAACAAATCGACAAGTAAGTGTTGGAGAGGTTGTGGAGAAAAGGGAACCCTAGTACATTGTGGGTAGGAATGCAGACTGGTGCAGCTACTGTGGAAAACAGTATGGAATTTCCTCAGAAAACTAAAAATAGAACTGTTTTTTGACCCAGCAATTCCACTACTGGAATTATATCCTAAGAATCCTGAAACAGCAACCCAAAAGAACCTATGCACCCCAATGTTCATAGCTGCACAATTTACAATAGCCAAATGATGGAAGCAACATAAGTGCCCATCAGTAAATGAATGGATCAAAAAACTCTAGTACATTTACACAATGGAATACTACGCAACAGAGAGAAAGAAGGAACTCCTACCCTTTGTGACAGCATGGATGGAATTGGAGAGCATTATGCTAAGTGAAATAAGGCAGGCGATGAGGGAGTAATACCATGTGATCTCACCTTTAACTGGAACATAAGCAACGAAACAAACAAGCAAGCAAAATATAACCAGAGACATTGAAATTAAGAATAATCTGAGAGTAACCGGAGAGGGTAATGGGGGGAAGGGCTTTGAGGAACAACTATAAAGGACCCATGAACAAAACCAAGGTGGGGGGTTGAAGCAAGGGAGAGGGGTAGGTTTGGCTGGGGTGGGGGGAGAGTGGTGAGGGGTAAATGCAGACAACTGTAATTGAACAATAAAGTAATTTTTAAAAACATGTTTGAATTGAAGCAGAAAATAGCCAATTGAATTATAAAACTACAAGACTCCAATACCCTACTTCCAACAGTGGATATATCCCTTTGCAGAAGATTAACAAATATGTAGAAGATTTGAACAATGCTATATACTAACTAGAACTAGCAGATAGCTCTACATTATAGCAGATAGCTATAGAACACTCCATTCAACATCAGACTGGCATTTTTCTCAAATGCACACCAACATTTCTATATAGTCCATATGTTTAAAAAGTTGCAATATAATGAAAAGTATGTTGTCTGACCACAAGGAATTTGATTAAAAATCAAAACAATAAAGCAATTTGGTATATTCACAAATATGTAGAAATTAACATAATTCACATAAACCAATAAATCAAAAAGAAATGACAAAGATAACTAGAAAATCACTTGAAGTTAATTAAAATGAAGATACAACATGTCAAAATTCATGGGACATAGATTATAACAGTGCTTATAATAAAATTATAGCTATAAATGCTTATGTTAAAAAACAAGGATGATCTCAATCGATATCCTAAATTTTCAACTTGACACATGCAACACATTGGAAATTTCATCTAAAGCCAGCCAAGGGAAGGAAATCATACACTGTAGTGTGAAGTTAGAGTATAAATAATAAAGAATATTGTAAAACCAAAAGTCTATCCTTTGAAACAAATAACAAAATGAGTAGAACTTACCAATACTATGAAAAACAAAGAGAAGAATCAAATTTCTAAAATCAGGAATGAGAGAAAAACATTATTACAGAAATTGGAGAAAGAAAAAGGATTATTAGAAAACACCAGAGACAACTGTGCTTCCAGATATCTATGATGAAATGGGTACATTGCCAGAAAGATACAAATGTCTTAAAGTGACTGAAGAAAAAACATAGAAAATCTGAATATATCTATTACAACTAAATATATTAAATTACTATTAACAGACAAATAAATATATATTTATTTATTTATAAAAAACGTCTATACCTAAATGGCATTACTGGCAAATACTAACAAACATTTATAACAGAATTAATAGAAATTATTTGCAAACTCTTCCAAAAATAAATGAAGAGAGGACATTTCTCAACTCATTCTGTGAGGCCAATATTATAAAAATAATGAAGCCAAAGATGTCACAAGAAAACTGCAAACCAATATAGCTTATTAGTCTGAACATAAAAACCCTCAACGCAATTATAGCATAACAAACCCAGCACATAAAAAGGATTACATACCATGACCATGTGGGATATATCACAGGAATACAAGGTTGGTTTAACATCCTAAAATCAATATAGATAATATACTATATCAATGGAATATAAGAAAAAAAAACACACAATGATTTCAATACATGCATGGAAAAAAATCATTTGCAAGAATCCAATACTCTTTCATGATAAAAATAATCAGCAAATGAAGAATACAATGGACCTTTCTGAACCTGATAAAATATTTAAATTAAAACAGAGAGAAAAAATAACATTACATTTAATGTTAAAAACAAAAATGCAGATGAAAACAGATAAAACTCTATATTCACATATAGATCAAAAAAGGTTAATATCTATTGGTATTGGTGAGAATTTGTAGAAATTGGAACCCTCACTCAAGACTGGTGGAATGTAAAATGTTGCATTCAGATGTTTTAAAAATAGAGTGTCTGTTACTCAAAACTTTACTTATAGACCTTTCATAACCCACTAATTCTATTTCTAGTATATACTGGAGAGAAATGAAAATATATATTTACACAAAAATATAAATGTTTATAGTTTTATTTATAGTAGTCAAAAAAATAAGACAACCGAAATGTTTGTCAACTGATGATGAATAGGTAAATGGAATTTATTATATTCACACAGTAGAATATTATTCATCGATAACAAGGAATGAATTATTAATATATGCCACAACATTGAAAGAATCTATAAAACATTTTGTTATGGGAAGGATGACAGTCACAAATAATGTATGTAGTAGAAGTCAATAAATATTTGTTTAATTCACAATGATTTTTAGGATATTTTTGTTTAGTAAAATAGTATTCCTTTGCTCTGTGGTATAACTGTTATACCTGACTTTGTGTTTATTTCTTTGCTTATGATAACTTTTCTTTGATTTTCATAATTCTTGGAATTTTTGTAGTTAAAATTATCAATCCATTATGGCTTCTTGACATTGTCTCAATTCATACTTAAAGTACAGCCTAGTAAAGTTTGCCAATACCAGTAGTTCATATAAAATTGTTTCTCTATATCAGTCACAATTTGGAAATTATTATATATCATCTTCTGTAATAGCAAAAGAAATGCAAAATCTTAAATTAGCTTGCAAAAAGTGCTCAGGTTCTCTATAAAAAACTTTATTATCCTATTAACCTCAATTCAAAACAAAAATAATAGATGTTCTGATTACATTAAAATATAATCCATGCATTTAGCTGTGATGCCTTAATCTGGCCAAGATACCCTTTTTTTTTTTTTCAATAATTCACACATTGAATGCTATACCAAAAATATTGCATTTTATTTTAGAAATGAATCAACATGTTCTAAAAACTATGAAATGATAATAATTTATAAAGAACTAAGTTATGTTTTTAAATAAAAAATAATGGGATGAGAGTTCATGTACCATCTAGTATGACAACTACAAAACTCATACGGTGCCACTGTCAAAATAAATAACTAACAGAGAGCTTTGAGGAAAACCCGTGTACTTATGGGATCTTGATATATGAGATATCTGTCCATAATTTAATAAAAATACATGGGTTTCTGTAGTAGCTGATACTAGGGAAACAATTTGACTTATAATTAAAAAGCAAAATTAAAATGTAACTAAAAGAAACGGAAAATATCTCTGGTTTTGGAATGGAGAACTTTTTTTCCCCATTTCTTCAAATTTTGTTTCTTTTTTTTTAATTTACTTTTTAATCACTATTCAAGTACAGTTTCTATCCTTTACTTCCATTCCAGCCAACCCACCCAGACCTCCCCTCCTCCCTCCCATTTCCAACCCCCCTAGTTTTTGTCCATGTGTCCTTTATACTTGTTCCTGTAAACCTTTCCCATTCTCCCCTGAAGTTCCCCTGAAATTCCCTCCCCTCTGCCCTCTGATCACTGTCAACCTGTCCTCTATTTCAGCATCTTTGGCTATATTTTGCTTGTTTCTTTGTTTTGTTGTTTAGGTTCCTGTTAAAAGCTAGATCATATGGTATTTGTCTTTCAATGCCTGGCTTATTCCGCTTAGTATAATGCTTTCCAGCTCCATCCATGCTGTTGCAAAGGGTATGAGCTCCTTCTTTCTTTCTGCTACATAGAATTCCATTGTGTAAATGTACCATAGTTTTTTGATCCACTCATTTACTGATGGGCATCTAGGTTGTTTCCAGCACTTAGGTATTGTAAATTGTGCTGCTATGAACATTGGGGTGCATAGCTTCTTTTGGATTGGTGTTTCAATGTTCTTAGGATGTAGTCCCAGCAGTGGAATTGCTGGGTCGAAAGGCAGATCCATTTTTAATTTTTTGAGGAAGTTCCCTACTGCTTTCCACAGTGGTCGTACCAGTCTGCAATCCCACCAACAGTGCACTAGGGTCCCTTTTTCTCCACATCCTCTCCACAACAGCACTTGTTGTTTGTTGTTTTATTTATGATGGCCTTTCTGACCATGTGAAGTGGTAT
>CM052541.1:118561563-118638622 GCA_028533065.1 Trachops cirrhosus | reverse complement strand
AAAGCACTTTATCTGCCCTTCCATTCTAAATGTTAGCTTTGCTAGATAGAGTAATCTAGGTTGTAGGGTCTTGCTTTTCATCACTTTGAATACTCCTTGCCAGTCCCTTCTAACCTGTACAGTATTTTTTGAAAAATCAGCTGACAGTCTTATGGGAACTCCTTTGTAGGTAACTCTCTGCTATTCTCTCGCTGCTTTTAAGATTCTCTCTTTATCTTTAACTGTTGGCATTTTAATTATGATGTATCTTGGTGTGGTTCTCTTTGTGTCCAACTTGTTTGGGATTCTCTGTGCTTCCTGGACTTGGATATCCAAGTCCAGGAAATCTCCTTCACCAAATTCAGCCTATTTCTCTCACCAAAATAGGGAAGTTTTCTTTCATTATTTTTTCAAATAATTTTTCAATTCCTTTCTCTTCCTCTTCTCCCTCTTGTACCCCTATGATTCAGATGTTGATATGTTTGGAGATGTCCCAGAGGCTCCTTATTCTATTCTCATTTTTTTGGTATTCTTTTTTCTTCTTACTCTTCTGGTTGAATGATATTTTTCTTCCTTATGTTCCAATCATTGATTTGAATCTTGGCTTCATCCCCTCCACTGTTGGTTCTCTGTGGATTGTTCTTTATTTCACTTAATGCAGCCTTAATTTCTGCTTGGATCATAAAAAAATATTGTTGAAGTACCTAATATTTTCTTTGAGCATACTGATAACCAGTGTTTTGAACTCTGTGTCTGATAGGTTGCTTATCTCTATTTCATTTTGTTGTTTTCCTGGAGTTTTGCTCTGTTCTTTTATTTGGACCATATTCTTTATATTCTCAATTTGGCAGCCTCCCTGTGTTTGTTTCTGTGTATTAGGTAGAGTTGCTTTGACTCCCTTTACATAATAGCATGGCCTATTGTAGAAAAGGTACCTGTAAATTGTGTGGGGCAGAGCCTTAGGCGGTTACCAGGGCAGGGCAACCCATTTCACTACTTTATGGCTCTGTGCCCAGGAGGGGTCAGAGAGGGGACAATGCCACTCCCTGGCCTCTGTAGAGTGCCCAAGAGAAAGCTTTCTCCCTGGCACTTGCTCCATTGCCAGTCACTCCACTTTCTCCCCTTCTCTCTGTAAGCCACTTATGCCCTTCCAGCTGTTGACCTTGTGCTGAATCCCAGAGATGGTCTGTGTGAGTCCTAGTTCCATTGCAGGCCCATTAAGAGAAGTCTCTTGAGAATCCTTCAGTTTCTTCGACCATCCCAACTCCCAATGGTTTTTGCAGCCAGAAGTTATGGGGACCTATGTTCCTGTTGCTGGAACCCTGGGCTGCACAGTCTGGTTTGGGGCTGGAATTGCTTACTCCTAAGGTATCGCTCCAAATTTTTACCCACCACACTCTTGAATATTAGATGACCCTTTCTGCTGCCTCCGTGCAAATCTCTGTGACTCCACATCACTGCCCCTCCTACCTATCTGGATGAATGTGACTTCTTTAAATCCTTGGTTGTTGAACTTCCATACAGCTCTGTTTTCTAATGAATCTTGTTGAAATTTGTTTTGTAGTCCAGTTGAATTTTTGCTGTAGTTGTGAGCAGAGGCAAAGCCTGTTTAGCTACACCTCCATCTTGGCAGGCTGTTCTCTGTTTTAGTATTGCAAGATCATGAGACACAAGACCTCTACGGTATTGCAAAGGATCTTCTGGGCCTTCCCACTTGCTCTGCCATGTGAGAGGACACTTTTAGTTTAATAAAACACTTGCTAAGTTTTGTATTTCTGAAGTCAGTAAGGTAGTTCCTCTGATGACTTTGCTGAGAACAGCAAGAGACTGATGGACACTTTGGACTAAGCTGATGGCATTAAATTGTTCAAGAGTGATGGAAGATAATAGTGGAGATCCTTGTCAATCATTAGGAGGAGACACTTTCTGATAAATCAGGTTGGAATTCTGGTTTAACTTCTTCTAGAGATTGAGGACAGAAGAAACTTCAGTAGACCAGATTTCTCTATTAAATTTGCAACCCGCTATTATTGATCTGCCTATGATTGCCAACTGTGAAATAACCTGTGAACTGATCATGTGCTGAGATGAGTGAACAATATTGGCAGGCAGACCAAAGAAACTAGGTTTGTCATCCTCTGGAACTTTTTCAATGACAGCATAATAGTCCAAAATGCTGCAGGGCTTTGGTAGAGAAAAGAAATATGGAAAAACACTTTTCTTGTTCTTTTGTTTAAATGTATCAGTTGTTGCAGAATTAAAAAGCTATTTCAGGCATGATGGAAGAACTCTAAGGTCCAAATAGTTATCTATATGTCCTCCATAAATAGCGTGTTCAAGTAAACCATGTAAAAATTCCTTGTACATCTGTGGTACTGTCAAAAGGGCCTTTTAGTAATGTGGTACACAGCCTGAAGTTCAAATAAGGAAAACTCATAAAATTAGGTCCAACACTGTGGAACATAATTTCTTTTTTCTTGACATGCAGCATGAAGCCATGCAAAACTGAAAGGAGCATGAGCTCTATGTATATTACCTTTTTTGCCAATTTGGTCAGGGGTCTGAGTTTTATAAGTATGCATTAAATTCTTTAAAACTGGAGGTGACTCATATGTTATCTTCAAACTTGACTATAATAAAATGAGAGTAAAGCTGAGACAAATTTCTGTAGTGAGCCAAAGACAAAAGGTATCTTTGAGGATGAAGAATATTCAACTCTTTTTCCAGAACTGGCAGCCAAGATACCACAAGATGTGAGTTTTTCAAACAGAGCCATTCTCCATTGTGGGCACATTCTTTTAGCATTTAAATTCCTAAATCAGCTTGAACTTGACCCATGGCGACCTAGTGATAACACTCTCCACTTCTTTCAGCATTAGCAAGTTCTTGAAGGTCCTGAGAAGGATCAGCACCTGGAGAAATAATTATCAAGATGGGCTCAATTTCTATCATTTCTTTGTACAAATGTTTGTTATTTAGAAGAAGTGAGAATAACTCTGAGTCTCAGAGTTTTACATGCTAATATAGCTATGGCACTTTGTAGTCTCTCTGGTCTGAGACCCTTTAACACAAGAACCTGCTAAAATAAGGAAACTTTCTTTGCAAGAATAGATGAAAACTCTTGCTAACACATTGAATGATTATAGTAAATATGCCACAGAGCTATATCTTCAAGGCAAAGGGTCTGATAAAGACTGGGGAGAGCAATTTTTAATGTTGCCACTGCCCCGCTTCTTTCCTTACATATCCAAGGTGGAAGTTGACCATGTACTCTTTGGTGAGAGTCAGCTTTCTACAACATGTCTCCAACAACAACACTGGTAAATGTATCCCATTCACTTCCTTAAAAATGTTCAAGATGCATGCCTCCAACAAAATGCAAAGCGAATATCAACTGATCAGCCTTAAATAGACAACAGCATACATATTCATATTCCATATGTTTTAATGAGCTAATAAGAAACTGAATTTGCTCTGTGTTTTCAGAATCCTGTTTGTTTTGCAGATCTCACTGGGAAAGTCAAAGAAATGCAGCCAAACTAAAATGGTACATGCTATTAATTTTGAGCAAGTCAGAGATAGTGAAGTACATCCTCCTGCACTCTCCATCAGAGGAAGATAGGCATCCCACTCTTGATCAAGAAAAATTTGGAGTTTGTAAGATGCTTTAAGTGACTCTTGAATAAGTGCACTGCTCACTTTTGTCTGGTTTAAAGATTCAGTCAAATCCTTATTTTCCAAAATATTGCCTTGAGATGTGGCAAGTATCTCTAAAAGTGAATCCTCCATCGTGGCTAACAGTATTTTCTTATCTTCTTCCTGTTATAATAGTTTTGTTTTCTGTTCCTCTAAATCAGGTTTTTCATTCTGAATATTTAAAGCCAAAAGCTGTCCTCATAATCTACTTCTTGTAGCAAAGTTAACCTCATTAATGATGGAAGCTGCATCCAGTGAAATCAAGGGATTTGGGTTTCTTGTAGACAAAAAAACAGGTGAAATTCTTCATTGTAGTCAGTCATTTTGTCATGTATTTGTGCCACATAACGTGGTCCTTGAGCAACCAGATCTCATCTCAATAGTGGGTAAAGGGCAGTCTATACCACCCATCTCTTGTATAATAAGGGTTTTCCTAAAATGTACTGCCAACCCAAGAGTGGTGATAAAGTTACTATCATGCTGGTTACTAACTTCCAAATACAAGCCTTTCAAATGTGTTTTTAACCATTCTGTGGCTTGGGAAGAAAGATCTAAAAGAAATGGCATGCTTGACTTTGTAAGATAACAATAGCATTCTCTGTGGAAAGTCGTCTGATGGTAGGCCTTCACATTTCCAAATTAACTGCTCACTTTCAGTACAAAGAAATCTCCTTAGATCAAATTTTTCAAGACAAGTTGACTTGGTCCATTCTTCCAAACAGATTTTTCTCAAACCCTCAGGAGCAGCAGAAAGATATGTAATAAATGCAGCAGCTAGTTGATCTCTTTTAGGAGGAGTAGCTAATTCTGCTGTTATCTCTGCAACTTGAGCATTCCATCTCTTGTGTTCTCTATCAAGCTGATTGATTAAGACTTCTGCAGCTTTAATTGTTTCTCATGCTTTGCTTAATTCAGTTTCAAACTTGGCTGGCTCTGAAGTCCTCCTCTGAAATTTCTGTTTAAGTTCTGATAGTTTTTGATTAACAGAATTAAGAAGCTCTTCTAGTTTTCTTTTTCTGTTTTCAGTTTTCCTCAAATTTGATTCTATTCATGCTTGTTCAATTTCCAAAGGCTGAATTTGTTCTAAGATGTAGGAATATTGTACACTCCCTTTAACCCAGGCACTCAAAGGAATAGCTGCAATACTGGCATGCTTAGCATTCTTAGGATCAAAAGATCCTTTATTTTTTAAAAGGAAGGTCTTCAATACTCTTATTTCCTTTGGAATATTTTGTGCATCGAAAGTTGCTATGTCTTCTTTCACACCTCTTTTTTCAAGAAAGCTTTTCATGCTCACCCAAGACATATCAAAGATACTCATCAACCTTAAAACTCCTTCAAGAATGTCTCCTTCAAACTACTTCAATATGCTAACTGTCCTTTATTCAAGTCATAGTAGGTGTCCATTGGTTTGTGAGAGTATGGAGGAGATTCTTGCACCCAACTAAAAATCTCTTTGGTAAATTCTGGACATGATTTCATGTTCAGATTTCTACCAGACACCCTGCTTCAGAACCCATTGTAAGGCTTTTTCAAAATAATCTCCAATCCAGTTTTCAAGGTTATTCCTAAATTTAGGAGGCTGATTCCTCAACCAAGATTTTATCAGAGAAATGATATGTGTTTCTACATCACTATGAAAGATCATTCCCATTCTAGATATTTTAGCTGGTAAGGCACAACTTCAAGCTTTCCATCTCAAATATTTCTGAATGCTGACATGTTTTTTTGCTTCTTTTAATCCTTGGCCTATCATTTGAACATTTCCTGTGTGGTTCCTGCATGATTCTCCCAAGGGATCATATCACTAATCATACAAACATTAAAACTACATATCTCCAATGATGTCCTTCAGTTATCAACTTCTTTGCTCCAACAGCCTACGTAGCTTGTATATTACTGATTCAATGAATTCATTTAACGTAGGGGTTATCTCAGTGATCTAGCCCTTACTTTTCATGCTAGTCAAAGAAAACAGTGAACAAATTTTTCTACAGGGAAATAATTTATTGTAAAGAATATATCTTCTCCAGTAGCTATATCTTTCTCAGCAGTCTTCCATATATTATGCCATAAGCAAAACATGTCACAAGTAGCTGTATTTTAAAACCATATTTTTAAAAAAGTCATTCACATTGAGAAATTTGTTCTACTGCTAATTTTACAAAATTTTATCAGTGTTTCTATGCATCTTCTTGTCATTGTTTACAGACAAATTTTAGTTGTCACTTTGTTGTTTTTCTAACAGTACTTATAAAGGTAGATTTTTTTAAAAAATGGAATTTGGGGGGTTTTGTTATTAAGTGAAAATTTACAAATAGAATTCTATGTCTATAGGCTTTTTTGATGAAATTGTATAAAATATTGAATTGAAAGTTACATGATTTTAAATATTACAAAAAATGTTTATCTTCTTATTTAAGATGCTTAATTTTTGTATCACTTACTGATTTTTATTGCTCTATACAATCTATCAGTAAACATCTCAAAGCATTATGTATCACATGCTATAAAGAGAAATACATATATTTTAAATTGGGGTGATTTTGAGTTTTAGAAGACCTGGAACTCAAATTACATTAGAATATTATTTTTAACTCATAATATGGCTGATAAAGTCAGAATTTGAGAAATATCAGCAATGTCATTTTATTTTTCACTTGTGTTCTCATTACTGTTAGTTTCTTTCTACAGTTGGGATATTTTGTTTCATTTGGTTTTTGTTTTTGTGTTTGCTTGTCAATTTTGTAAGAGTACATTTTATTAAATACATAAAATATTCTTTTTATTTGATTATTTATTTTAATAGTTTATTTTTATTGTATTGTTTCCATTACCATTTATCCCTCATACTCCCTCTCCTACCTCCACCTGTCCCCCAACCCCTGCTGGCAATAACCACACTGTTGTCCATGTCCATGAGTTCTTTTTCTTTTTTGCTGGATAACTTATTTGAACCTACTTAATAATGAAAGGCATCACAGCGTACTGAATGGTGACAACCAACCTGGGCCCCACAGAGGTATTTAGCAGCCACTGTGGATCTCCTTTTCTTTTAGGGTATTTTGGGTGTAATACACACCCCATGTATACCCTAAGGAATGAATAAGCATATCTATGTCAATTTCAATATTAAATTTTAGGACAATATTCTATTATTTCTTATATTTAGATAAATATACATATAAAGGGAAATTCTAATTTTTGTACATATACAATTTTTTATTCCCTGGGATATATTATCCTAAGTTTTATACTCCTTATGGACTGCTAGAAGATTTGATTTATAGGGAAACGTGTTTTCTATTTTTTTTCACATTGTTTTCTCTCTTTTATTCCAGATAATATATATCTTGTGGTACTTGACAACTGATTTAATGATCCATTATTCTTGTGTCATATAGGGTAACCAGAAACACAACCAGAGACTCAAATCATGCCAAACTTGCACACATTGCTGACAAGAGACCATCCCCATGTACTCTATCATCTCACTGTGGGACAAAATGACGCATATCATTTCTCCTGCATTGAACTGTCTCTTAACAAGCCCTCCCACCACCCCTCACTGGCAGTTCTGCCAGAATATCTAATGACTTATCATTGTTATTATTACATTTGTTATGTGTCAAAGAGCAAGTCCTAGGTCAGGGATACAGATTAATTCGCTAAGAGATACGTTGACACATTCTCAGTGATATTGCTTTTTATTCAAATGTTAATGTAATAGTTATGGCAATCACAGCATAAGATAAAATAAAGTATCTCTGGCTTAATAATAGCAGGCCATTAAATCACAAAATGTTTGAGAGCTCTCTGGGGAGTGTTAAAATTGAGCTGCTGAAACCAGCCTGGGAAAAAATAATCTCATAGGACCTTTCCTCTCCTTTTTCCTTTTTCCTTCTTCCTTCTCCCTTTTCCCTTTCTCCTCTCCTTTCTCTTCTCTTTTCTTTTCTTTTCTTTTTTTTAAGAGTACATATTAAGGGCACTGGCTGGATAGCTCAGTTGGTTACAGCATTGTCTCCACATGCCAAGGTTGTGGGTTTGATCCCCCATCAGGGCACATACAAGAATTAACCAAAGATTACAATAAAAGGAACAATAAATTGATATCTCTCACTCTCTCTCTCTATATATGTGTATATATACACTTGTCTGTATATACATAGAATATATATATATCCCCATCATTCATCGCTCTCTCTCTAAAATCAATAAATTAAAAAAAATTAAAAACAAAGATATCATAAGGGAAAACATAAGCAATCTAAAATCACTACTATAAAGGTCTTGATATATTATATAGATTTTATAATACATGCAATTTTTTATCAAAACAAGCATGATGAAGATCTTTCAAACTAGCTAATATAGTTATAAAATATAAAAATAATTTTGGTAAAATTTTATCGTGATTTTTAAAAATATTTTCTTTCCAATGTAGCAAAATATTATTGAAAAGTTACAGAAAAATTGATATATGGCTTATTGATGAAGATAGGTTGGAGTGGTTCTAGACAAAATGATGGTACAACAGAAAGAAAATGTTATATATTATAATATTCTTATTCTCTTTGGTGGGTTACATATTTGCCACTGCCTGGTAAGTAGATTGAAATACATAATGTAGTTATTAAAGGAAAATGCACTTTCTTCCAAAGTTAGTTCATTCTTTCTTCAAATATTTTCATGTTCATCATATCATAGGCAATGTTTTCTTCACTGGAAATGTAAGGATATTGTACAGTTACAATTCCTAATGGAGGTTTTACTTTAAGGTGAAGACAAACAGTAAACAAAATAACAACATAAATTAGGAGTCAAAAGGCACTGTTGAAAAAATAAAGAACAATAAGATGGCTTGAGTATGGAGTCCTATATGATACAGGGTTGTCAGAGAAGGCATTTCAGAGAAACTGACATTAAAAAGAAATCTGAGAGAAATAAGAGAATAGGTATCTGGAGGAAGAGAATTCCAGACCCCTAAAGCTCAGGTCCTGAGGCAGGTGAACATGTGGTTTTGTTCAAGAACTTTTAAGGAAGACTCTATGTTTGAACAGAAATGAGCAAGAATGGTAGGAAAGCAGATTAGAGAGGTAGGAGACCTCCTGGAGGCCATGGTAAGTAATTTAGCCTTTATTATGAAACATGAAGCAATTATAAATGCTCTAATTCACATTTTAAATAACAGTATCTCCAGTGAAATGGGAAAATTAGCACAATTAGGCATGACAAAACTAAAGTGCACACCTCCCAAGTTCTCTAAGGGCTGGGACAAAAGAGACAAACTGTTATGTAAATACAATAGTCCCAAAAGTATTAGGAGGCAAAGACTATCACCCTCTTATATCCAGCTTACCATCACAGAAAAAAGGGAAGTGGAGATGAGGCAGAAGACAAAATTTTGAGGTTTTACTGCTTAGTTAATGAAGGTAACTGGGGAGGGGGTAGGAGAAAGACAGTTGGTTAAGCTCTTTGTGTTTAAATTTTCTCAGCAGTATAGTGGGAGTAATGTTACTGGCTATGGTGCCATATGACATTAATTGCTGCTGTGGTTTTTATTATCATTGTTACTATTATGTTTATTGTACTGATAAAAATCAGAATTTTAAGCCTGTATTTAAAAGTATTTTTATTTTTAGTATAAATAAACAACATATTCATTATTATAAATTTATAAATATAACCATATATAATAAATATATATAATTTATATATAACTATATATAATTTATATTTATAACCACATATATTTATAAATATATAAATATAACCACAATATAAAATTTATAATATAATATAATAAATAGAACTGTTTGCACTAATCATAATACTCAAAAGCATCCCACACTTTTCACAATATTTTAAAAGACAGAATATGAAATAAAAGACATGGCAATAAATGTTCTATCATTTAGCTTGGTGAATACTATGTTTCTTCCCTTCTTCATACTCCCACATCTACCCCCACTAATAGTTACTGCTTTAATAACACAAAAGGGAGTTATAGAGAAGACAGAAGAATCATTTATGTTTATATCCCTGACTTCAGCTTGATTATCAGGTCCAATTAAATGATATATTCATTTATCAAAAAATATTTATTTACTTAATTTCCATTACATGTCAGGCACTATTATTGGCACTGGTGATACAGCAGGGATTTGACAGAAAAACTCCCTACCCTATCTGATGGAATGTACATGCTTGTGAGGATGTGATACAGAATCCAAGAATAATGTATGAGGTCTGTCCAGATGGTATCCAGCCATGCATTCTGAAAAAGAGACATTTATTGAAAATACAAGCTACAAGAAACATTGTATATAGGACAATGATGCCTCAGTCCTCTTCAAAGTAGGCACCTTGGGACCTCACACAGTTCTCCCAAGTGTCACCAGCTGCCCCATTTTTCCTGAATCTCATTGCCAGTCTGAAATCTCTTCCCTTTCAAAGGTAATTTTGGTGTTGGGAAAAGCTAGGACTCATGGGGTGCCAAATCTGGGTTTTTGGGGGGCTGAGTCACCTGGGTGATTTGATGTTTTGCCAAAAAATTCTGAGTAAGACATGATGCATGAGTAGGCACCTGATCATGATGAAGCTGCCAATCACCAGTTGCCCATAGCCATGGCCTTCAGAACCATGTGAATAATTTCCTGGGAGGAATGTCCAAGCTCAACACAAAATTTGATGTAGTTTTATTGCTCTACTCATTAGTCATTTTGAATACGATGGCCACACCAGTACACATGCTCACTCAATGGTATCTACCGCCCCCACAGACTAGTACAGTGAAGTCATCATTGTTCACACATGTGTATTCCATCCCATTCTCCTTGGCTTCTGGGTTACATTGATGTTGCACAAACTGTTTTCATTATATTAAAAATGGCTGGGCTTTTCCTGGACAGACCTCATATGCATTTAGGTGGAAATAAGTGCAAGAAAGTAAGAGAAAACCAACTATGTTGGAGGGTGACTGGAAGGAGAACCATATATCCTGTGGGCAATGATGTAGTTTCTGGGGAGGTAGCAATTGAGCAGATACCTGCATATAGCTAATGAAAGTAGCATAAAAAGATGTGGGGAAAATACTGGTACATGCTAGAGAGAGGGAACAGCATATGCATACCCCCTCAGGCAGGAAATAGATTGCTTAATTAAAGGAAAAACAAAGTCTATTTTTAGAGCACAAGGAGCAAAGAGATACAAAGAGAGAAGAAGTTAAGAGGAGTGGGAAATGCTTTTAGCATGTGGACCATTGTAGGTCTTAGTTCTGACTAGAACTGGGGTTTGAGAGGAGGCCAAATTCTAGATGAATAGAGGGAGAATGAAAGTAATAACAGATGAGGGGAAAAAGGCAAACACAGTGAGATATCTTACCAAACAATAAATGATCACAATACAAGAACATAAACACAGGCATAAGATTGCATTCTTAAAATTTTAACTTGCTTTAGAATTGATATATCATATCTGCATATATAATCTCGTGTTATAGCTCATGATAGTTTCAGAGGCTGAATGTTATAGTCTAGTTCCTTGCTGGACAGAAAGTTTGTTTGGAGTGATTGCATATGAACTTTCCCATTGGAATTCCATTTGTCTCTTCTCCTTTGGGGATATTAAATAATGAGAGAATAAAGAAAAGGTTGCACGGTAGATAATTTATTTCCCCATTTATGTGTGTGTACATAGTAACTGGTATAACTAATTCCGCTTAATGATTCCACTTAATAATTTTTCTTAAAACCTAGAGGATAATTTTCAAATAATATATAATAAAGAGAGGCTGCAGTTACTAAGCACACTGGAGAATAGTCTCACATTATGAAATGAATTGGCATAATCTCAAATCTGGGATCACTGGAAGCAGAGGGCAGCTTGATAAGTATATGGCAAAGAAAATAAATAATACTTTGTAATAAAACCACATGAAAGAAAGCATGAATAAAAAGATAAACGTGGATAAAATTGATATGTAACTGACAGTTGGAAAATGGAAAATCTAAAGATAACTAAAGATAATTGTGAGAGTAGCCACTGCTCCTAAGGTCAAGGGAAGAGGTGTGATTACCAAACCTTAAAGTGCAGAGAGGGGTCCCAATGAGCCAACAGTCAGATCCCCTAGGAAGGGGTTTGTATAGCTGCTGCTGATACTTTAACAAAAAAATAGAAAGTATCTGGGCTTTATATACCCCAATCCAAATTTTTATTAGAGTTAGAAAAAGCTTAAAATCCTCTTGGTGTACTGTTGTTATATTCTCATGTGGCAGCTCCTAGTTACATGTAGCTATTTGCATTTATATTTTAATTAATCACAATTAAGTAACACTAAATATTCACTTCTTAATTCTTAGTAACCACATTTTAATGCTCAATAACCACATGAGGCTCACGGATACTGAATTATATAATGCAGACATGTAGCACTTTGATCACTGTACAAAGTTCTATTGGACAGTGTTTTTCTAGAAAATCACTCTTAGGAAACAAGAAGAGGTGGTTTTGAAGATTTAGGTAAAAGGGGTACTATGTTAGGAATAAACTATAAAGAGCAAACTGAAAAAGCTGTGAATCATATAATACAACTTAATTGAATTATATTATACCCATAAAATTTTTGAATCATTTAAAATTAGGATTTTGAAGAAAATTTCATTATATTAGAAAACATTCCAAAATACTATGTGAAAACATATATATATATATTTAAAAATTGGGATATTCCCAATTTTGGAAAGAATGAGTTTTATGCATCTTTGAAGTACTTTCAATGTATAATACCAGTGCTAGTTATTTATGCATGGTAGGTTATCCAGTATTTCTCCTCTTTAAAAAATGTTCTTATTTGTTCTAATGTACAAATATTATTTATAGTCAGATATGCTATTTTCATAGTTAGATATATACCACTGTAAAACAAGATGAATATATGTATATAATGTAAATAAAGTGAACAGAACTTGTGAAAATTTTAAAATAATGTTTTGAAAGGGAGACAGTGCTGTCCGCGGAGCAATGGTGCTGACGGAGGGGCCTAGGGACTTCTCCCCGTATGCACATGAGCTGCAGGTGTCCAGGGAGCTTCCGGCTCATGGCATTGCAGTGGCCTTGAGGGTTCTTTCTAAGTATCGGGATTAGGATTTTAAGAAAAAGATTCCCTTGCTTTTAACATAATCTAAATTGAAGTCTCTACAAGTAGTCCTTTTTCCATGTGGTAATCCAAAATAGAATTACATGTAAAAGACTGCAGTTTTTAATATATTTGAAAAATATGCTGTAAGATGTTTGCAGTTCTTAAATTAGGGGTAAAAAGCAAGATAATATTAAACTCATCCATTAATTTATGTTTATAAATTTCCAAACTAGGTAGTATAGTAACCTTTTTGTAAATTTTGTATTAATTGAGTAAAAAAGTGTTTATATAAATGGAGTATGTACATCTCTATATACATATGTCTACAGATATGACTATATGCCAAAAGTTCATTATATTTAAATATCTATTCATATGTGTATAAAATATTAATGTCAATATAAACTCTGTTTCACAAAATATAAGTTTGCATAAGTGTATATAATGCAGGAAAAATGATGATACAAATTGTATTACCGCTATATAACATTAATATAGACAAATATATTAAAAAGATAAAAAATAAGTAATATTTGGTTTTTTTAAACATTGTAATATTAGTATTCTTTGTTATAATGTCCAAAGCACTATATTAGAACATAATGTGTAAAAAAATAGAGAATGTCTAACATGTATGAAGACGCCTTTTAAAAATCAATATAAAATAATATAACCAACTTTGAAATAATTGCATATCAGTAGTAAATAGTATCTGGTCTATAAATAATATATAAGCATTTTCTTAAAAGATAGTGCTTCATTTGGCTATAAATATTCTATAATACTAATATGTGTGTAATTATAAATATAAAAATTAATTTTTGAATTTATTCTCAGTGACATTTATATAGCTTACATATTATGGCAAATAAAGATTAAAATCATTTCTCATTCATCTAATCTTAAACACATATATCTCAAAATTAGTGAAATCTCTATTTAAATGAAACCTACATTTAGATGAGAATTGTTGAACCATGCCAAGCAATCCAAAATTTATTGAGCCAATGGCACTTACTAATGATGCTAATACTTAAGGTCCATCCGCTAAGCAGGACCAGGTGAGCAAGGCAGGCAAAATGTTTTAATATTACACCTGCTTAGGAGAAATAGAATACTAGACAATCTGGGATCCATCTTCTGCAACACATTGAGCTCTTGTGAAGTGAATGCATGTTACAGGATCATCAGTTAAATTCCAAAATAGATGTGTATCATTTTGAGGAGATCACTTACTTTTTTATTGATTTTTAGATATACAAATTTCAGATGGTATTAATTTGAAACAATTATCCAGATCTGATACACATGGTCATTTTATTCCCTGAAGACAAGGTCTCATGGATAGAAATACCTCTTTCAAAGAAAAGGGGTGAATTCTAAAATTCGGGAAATTACATATACTCTCATATTATACTAGGCAATTTTTATAATTTTATATTTAAATACTTAATACATTATTAAAAGCAATAATACAATTCCAAGTATTTTAGAATTTATATGTATATACATATTTTTCTTTCATATACAGAAAATAATAAATTATTAAAAGAATTATTCTTAAAATGCCCCTTTTTAGTGATTGAACTAGACCTGAAACCAACTGATAAAATGGACAGTAGGAAAGGAAGATAGCTCTTAGAGTAGTCAGAGAAGACATTTCTGAGGAAGTGATAATTCAGTTTATACATGACTGACAAGCCAGAAAAGCCACAAAATGAGTTATGTGGAAAACTTTCTACCCCAGGAGAATAAGGAATGAAACAATCTTTATGACCGAGGTGGGAAAGGGCAGGCAGAGAAATAAACCTGAAGTTGGAAAGATAAGCCACGGATGAAACACAGAGAATGTCCTGGGCTGTGGTAAGAAGTCTAGATGCCATGATAAGGATGGTAAGGTGCCACTAGATTAGTAACATTATGATCTAAATCAACACTGAAAATACTCTGACTGCTATGTGGAAATGAATAATAGGGAAAAGAGTAAAAGCAACTCCTCCAATCTCAACTATGTGATATTTTTCTTTGCCTCGCTTGAGAAATGTTGATAACCTTGAAAGGGGAAGTGGTGGCTGAATTGGAGAATAATGAATAAGTAGTATTTTAAAATAGAATAACCTGGGCTTGCTGGGGAATGTTTATGAAAACTGAATGAGGGGGCATCAAGGAAACCTCTTTATTTTTTTCCTAGGGTGGCTTTTTAAGAGAAGAAATATGGGCATGAGAAAGCATGAGAAATAGTGGTAGAGCATCAGGTGTTTTATTTCTCGCATATTGTGTTTAATGCATCTCTTAAGTATATCCTGATAGAAGCTGATGATAAGGCAAGAAGGTCCTCTAATTTTAACAAAAGGAAAGCGTGCAGGTGGATATAGATGTAGGCATTCTACATGTGGGATGGGAAGAGCAGGAAGCAAGTCAAGATGATGATTTCCTTTACCTTCTAAGATTGGGGCTGGGTGGCAAGTAGCAGAAAATGACAATCAGTGGAACTTAGAAACCTAGTATGATATCTGGGCAATTTGGGGCTCCATTTTAGATTGGGGATTATATATTTATTATAAAATAATTCTCCTTTATTCTAAAATTATACAGTTTTATATAGCTGCCCAAGTAAATGCACAAGAAAAAGTGAACAGTGGAATTTTGGCAGAGATCTATGCTGCATACAATGAATTGTGAAGAGGTGGTAGAGGAGTGCTCTTAAAGTGATCAACCATGTCATAACCAGAAATGAGAATAAAGGAAAGGTTGATGAATTGGAAGAAATATAAGGGCCCATAAACTACAAAAAGATAGTATTTTTACAATAGCCACTTGATTAATAAAGGGTAGAATGCATCACAAGCTACTGTGGTTTAAACATCTGTTCTCATAACACAAGAGAAACAATCTAAAGACAAATTAAGTGATCAATTCCTTAACAGAATGACTCACAGTTCTTGCTTTACTCTCACATAATGTTCTAGATTTATTACATTGTGTTCATGTATTTTTGTTCCATAACTGGACAGATTTTAAATCCGAAATAGAACAATATACAAATAAGTAGTGAGTAACAGAGTACTGAGTCACCTACACAGATTTAGCAACCATATAATAAAATAAATGTATTAATGCAATTAGTCATGTCTTCCCATGTAGGCCACTCCCAGTTTCCCTTCTTGTTAATACATTACATCAGAATGCTGTGTTTGTCACATCTAACAAAATAACATTGATACATTATTATCAATTAAGGTTTGTAAAAAGTAAAATAAGATGGAATAACTTCTGTCACAGGTTTTTAAATGAAGCTGGGAGGCATTTAAGGGGGTGGACCATATGCACATCCTCACCAGGAGGACTGGGGCAAACCACAGATATTCCAAGGACTCAGCAAAGCACACTTTGCTCAGTGGTAGCCTTAAGTAACCACCAATCAAAACTCTTTATAAACAATTTATACATTCTTTTTCTTCCTTTAAAGGCCCATGACTTCTGCTCCCTAATTAGACAGTATTTGGATTGCTGCCCAAAACTGTCATGCAAATCTTTGATCACAGACAAGCTTTTACTTGATTATTGCCTCATTATAATTTTTGGTTAACGAGTTCATACCTAATTCAGTTTTACATAATTTTTTTACTTAATGTCCTTTTTTTTCTAACATCCCATCTAAGATACAACATTACCCTATGTCCAAATACCTCACATTCTGAGGTACTAGAGGTTAAGACTTCAGCATATAAATTGGGAGGGACACATAAATCTGATAATAGTCTCCAAAGCAACCACTGATCTATACATCTGACTATTCTGGGCATTTCATATAAATGGATATATATATATATATGTTTGTATATATATACACACACATGTAATTATACATAGGCATATATATCATAATATATACATATATATTATATATATAATGATGTCTGCAACTTTTTCTGTCACTTAGAATGTTTTCAAGACCCACACACATTGTAGCCGTGTCAGTACGGTTGAGCCCCTCTAGTGAATTTTTCATTTCTATTATTAAAATTTGCATCTATAGATTTCCCATTGTGTCTTTTCATATCTATGTCTTGATATTCTGTATTTGATAAGAAATTGTCATTATGATTTTCTTTAATTAATCTTAGTCCCCTTTGGTTCTTGGAACATATTTATAATAGCCCATCTGAGTCCCTTGAAAGGCAGTTTTTATTTTTTGCTTTTTTTCTATGCATAGGTCACATTTACCTACTTATTTGCATATCTCATTTTTGTTGTTATTGCACAAGTGGACATTTTTGATAATATGATATAGCACCTAAACACAGATCCCACCCCTCACCTGGTGGTGGTTATTGTTGTTGTTTGCTTGGGGATATATTTGTTTAGTGACAAGTATAAATTAACTCAAGTATATTTTACCTGTTATGATGTCCCTGTTCCTATTATTGATTTTCCATTTTTATCTTTAGCCCAAGCTACCCAGGGATTGCTCCTGGGGTTGTGTGGGTGAAGTATATGTGTTAGTCATTCAGTGGTAAAAGGTTCTGCTTAATTCCTCTTAGCCAGTTAGATCTTCCTTTTTTACTGTTCGTAGCTTGGAGGCTATATCCTTCAAGGAAGGTAAACATCCTTCAAGGAATTTATGTATTTTTGCTTCATGTTTAATCAGAGACTATTAGCTCAAATGTTCCCTCTCTGATTGTTCCTTAGAGGGTGCAACTTGGGCATGCACACAATCTTCCACATTGGAGGGGGTAAGTATTATTTTATTTTTAAGCTGGAGTCCTTTAAGAGTAACCCCTAGGGTAGAGTAGCTAATTGTTCAGTCAGTGTTTCCTTAGCAGTTCTATTTAAGCCCCTGTGGCAGCGAGCTTTCTGCCCTGTGTTGACAGATCTGTGTGTGGCTTGGGGAATGTATTTAATTCCACCCCACATCCTGCCCTGATTGCTATGAGTAGGTGCAACCCTGCACATGCACATGGACTTCTCAAACCACGAAGTTGATACTGATTCCAGCAGGGCTCTTTTGGGTGGTCTTTCTCCCTGAATCTGTTAAACTTCTCGCATTTTTTTTTGCTTGTGTTATGGACCTACTAGCCTTTTCTTAATTGCTTGCCACCAAGATCTCCATTATTTTTGACAGTACTCTTAGGCATGGAATTTTCCATTCTCTGTCCCAACTAAACTCAGCACCCTCGAGCAAAGCTGCAGAACTCTTTGTGCTACATTCCCCCTTTCCCATAGGCAGAACCCCTTGCCAATGCACCAGAGCTGGAGGAGGAGCCCACTTTTCTCAGAGTTGTACTTCTGCTCTAAGACTGGGTACTGGTTAAGGGAAGTGAAGTGGATTCCCCTCATCATTCTAGGTTGCCGCTTCCAGAATGGAACTTCTACTTCACCACTGAGATGGGTCCTAGGCAATCAAGGGCTCAGAATTCTGTCATCTGTCAGAGCCCTACCATTCTAAGGCATATTTCCTTCTTGGGGGGCTGTGTAGAGGATGGAAGACCTGTCCTTCCCTGCTACACCTGACTGGAATAGAGCTTTGGAAACATGGGGCTAGACAGTATGATGAGAAACAAGGGCAGCCTGCCTCTCCAGAGGTGAAACTATACCTCTTCCTTAGGAATTGGGAAGAGAATGAGCCCAGGTCTTCTTGGTTACACCTGCTTGGAACATGTTTATAGTAGAGATTCTGTAACACAGAATTGAATGGTAGTGAAGGTGATGAAGGTTACATCTCAAATGCCACAATTCTTGCTGCTTCTATCAAGATTTAGTAGAACATTTAATAAAGTGTGTCTTTATTCACTGTATACTAGAATATTTCTTTATTTGCTGAATCTTTTTTAGGACAGTAAATGCTAGCCTTCTTATAATTTTCATCAGTTGTTTTGCAGAAGGTAAAGCTTCACTGAGCTCGTTATTCTCCCATTACAGAAGTCCCAGATGTTTTTTTGTTTGTTTGTTTTTGTTCTTAATTTCAACAACCAATCATTCATTGCTGGTCCCAGGCTCATTTTCCATTATCTTTTTTCTTGCTATTTACTCTACAAACATTTAACTCCTTATTTCATTAACTTGTTAATCTCAGCTCCTTCTTTCTCTATGGTTTTCTCTGTGTTCTTCTGACTGCAAGGATCTTTGTCTACCCTCTACACTTCACCTTATGACCTTCTACTCAACCTTCAGATCTTCATTTAAACACCATTCTCTGGGCCAGGCTAGGTAGATCATGCCCTTATGACTCATGCTTGCAACTTTTTGCTTTTGACTGGCAGCCTTAATTTATTTTGTGTGTTAATATAATTACTTCTGTCTTCTGGGGACAATGATAGTTCCCCTAAGGTAAGAATCTCCCTACCCCCCAAATGTGGGCCCTGGCCCATACTGTATTCCTATAATTCTAATCTTTTTGATTACCTAAATCCAGTAGAACCACTACCTAAATGCAGTGAGTATCTGAGTTAATGTGAGCCACCGTAACAAAAACAACCTATATGTGCTATCCATTTAGCTCTTGTTCCCAAAAGGACTGAGGTGAAAGACTTGTCATAAAAGTTTATCCATATGGGCAGATAACAGAGAACTCCTCCACTGAAGCCTGGTGGAGAGTGAGTTCATCCCTGCTGGCATTTAAGCTTGGATGAACAACCTTTATGTGCCCACAAACTATAGGTTACACGGGCCAGTTGGCAACAGCCTTCTGAGAGTCCTTTACTGATCTGCTGCATGGGCTCACCTCAGGTCTGCAGGTAATCTCACAATTACATGATTCTGCATTTTAAAGAATTCTATTTTGGGATGCTACTTACTGCAGTATAGCAAAATATTGCTGTATTTACTAAATTAATTTTAGATATCTACTCAAATCCGAGGACATCTTGAGTTATGATATACCTTTTATTCACAATGATGAATTTCACCTATATTCTATTTCATCTGAACATTGCTCCTTCTTTTGCCATTTTAAAATTGATTTAAAACAGAAAAACTTCTAAGAAACAATAATAAAAATAATTGTTGGCTTTATTTAGAATCTTTATATAAATTCATGATTGAAACATTGTTTTAGACACCATTAGTTTCTACTATGAAAATTGATATAACTTTTAAGATCTAGATTCAAAATTGCCACCATTTTTACAGCATTAAAAGATATTTTTCCAGTTTGAGTTAGATTACTTAATTTATAAAATTTTATTTAACCTTTTTTTCTAACAAGCATGCTATTAGTCACTTGAAAAGCCAAGGCACAATATTTGAATTCATGGGGTTTATATTTTGATGCAGCACATATATATAAAACCAGATAAACTATGTAATTTATTTGGTCACTAAATAAGGATAGATATGTACAAAATATTGGTATAATGTGCAGATAACTATATAACATATTTTGAAATAAAAAAACAAGCCCATGATTGGACTTCCAGGAGTTAAAGAAGACATATTATAGCTGGTGACATTTGATATGTTTTAAAAATTATGCAGATGTTCATTAGAAAATTGGTAGTGGAATACATAGAATTTTTTGCAATTAACAATATGGAATGAGTAAAGTCACAGAGGACTTTGGGGCTTGGTTTATTAAAATAACTAAAAGTAGATTAGTATGTATGAAATAAACATTAAGTGTGGGTTAAGGATATTTTAAGGAGCTTAAAATCCATCTTTGTAGCAATAAATTGTCATAGAAACCAAGACTGCATTGTAAAGAAATATTAAGAGATGAGTTTGAGCCAGACCTTCTGCCTTAATGCATTGCTAAAGAATTTTATCACTGTTATTACAGAGCATGTCAAGATTTTGTTCTTTAACATGGAAAATAAAATAGCTAATTTACATTGTTCAAGTTTCTCTTAAATATGCAGAGAGGTTGTCAGCCACAGTTGTACTGTGGCTGAGGCACATTTAATCTGCTAGAAGTAAATTGAGATAAATGGAATATGTATGACACGCTGAAGAGTGGAATGCATAAATGTGCAAGGAAAACATGTGGCTAAACTGCATGATAAGACGTCTTAAGGGAAGAAGCCATAAGAAAAGTAGTTAGTATGAAAGTTAGGCAATTTTTCTACTGTAGTTACTTTATATGTCACAGTTATTTTATATAATTAATAATGCTAAGGGGTTCAAGCTGAGAGTGATAGTAAGAAAATTACAAATTAGAAGATATGGGTTCCATTCCTAATTTTTTCATAACAATTTTTCAGACAAGTCTCTAATCTTCAGAGTTTAAGCGTTAATATGGTAAAATGGAAAACTTGTGTGATTCTGAGTAGTTTATATTATAGGTAATTTAGCAAAAATGTATTTGTTGATATTGAAAATATGTGTATACCTCCTAAGAGAATAAAGCAAGATATTAACTTAGTATTTTATAATAAATATATTTATTAATTAGCTAGTAGACTATATCAATATTTCTTTCATGTGAATAAAAACTCCCTAAAGTGAAAAAATTCTTATAGAGCCAAATTGTTGATTTAAATTTTCATAATGTTACCAAAATTTCTATGGTATAATTAAAATGTACATAAGCAAAATTAGGCATATGTTTCTTAGGCTTACACAGACGATTCAACCATAAACTAAAATAAAATTACAAACTACCCTGGCTAGTGTGGCTCAGTTAGTTGAAGTGTTGTCTTGTGTGCCGAAAGATCATGGGTTTGATTTTCACCAGAACACATACATACTTAGGTTGTAGGTTCAATCCCCGGTGGGGGAACCTACTACTAGAAGCACCCAATTGGTATCTCTCTGTCTCTCTCTTGCTTCCCCCTGCCTCTCTCTCTAAAAGCAATGTAAAAAATGTCCTCAGGTAAAGATACAAAAATAAAAATTAAAATTACAAATAAAATATAAATCTAATAAAATGAAAATTATGATAACAGCATTTTTTTAGTGGATGATGGTTAGTAGCTACCAAATAGTTAACAATACCCATGTGGGTATTGATGTCAAGGATAGCTTCTCTAAATTTTAATAGGTTGACATTTCATGTTATATAAATAGGTCTCAACATTTTACCTACTTTTCTCAATGCAAACTACTATGAAAGCTTTCTTCACAAAGCAAGTTGGGACACTTTCAATTTTTGCCTCACACAAACTAGATTAAATCATCCTTTTTTTAATTTTTCTCATACATAACACAATTGTAATTTTTCTGCTAGAGTGAGTAATCATAAACACAAATTCAAATGAATCATGAACTTTAATAAATTGTTTATAATGCAGGCACTCTGAAGACCCAAAAGAAGAGAGCCACACACATTTCCCTTGGAGGGGAATGACTCATGGATGGGATGCCAATAGTGTCAAAGCTGAACTGGAAGACTAAAGAAGACAGTAAAGGAGAACCCAACTGAAATCATAGCCATAACTCGTGAAACTGTGTTAGGGAGACTAAAACAGCTCTACTTTTCATTGTTCTACTTGCTCAGTCATTTTGAATGTGACAGCCACAAAGTACACATGCTCACTCAGTGGCTCACCAACTAGTACAGTGAAGTCATCATTGTTCTTGCATGTGTATTCCAATCCACTCTCTTTGGTGCCAGGTTCATCGATGTTGCATGAACTTTTCTCATTATATTAACATAGTTCGTCTTTTTTCCAGACAGACCTCCTATATGGTGCTGGAATATGATTTTACTTTGGTAGGCACACAATGCAATATATGGATCATGTATCATAGAAATGTACACTTCTAAATAAATGTACATTTATTAGTGTACACTTAATATAATCTTATTAACCAATATCATCCCAATGAATTTAATTTAAAAATAAACAAAACAAGAAATCTCAAATGTTAGAGGTCTATATGCTATACAAGAAAAAATTGGGTTATCAATAAACTTTTGCTAAATCATAAAAAATGACATTATTTTTTAATTTAATTTTTTAATTAAATTTATTGAGTAATATTTGTTATTAAGACTAACCAGTCTTATAAGGGAATAACATTTATTGACTTTACTCAATTATTCATTTCTTTTATGTCAGAGAACAAAAAAACAACCAAGGACATTATTTAACTATGGACTTCTATTTAGTTTTTATCAATTATTATAATCATTTCTATGAGGAGTCAATCTGCCTAATGTAAGCTTGGCAGTCACTGAAAAACAGCCCCCACCTATATAACATTTTTTTTCTTTTCATCTCTTTTGATTACCTCTAACATCCCCTCATTTCCTCATTTTTTTTTTCTGAATGTAGCTGAAAGTATATTTCACAGTCGTCTTCTGGCATCCATGTGGGAGATTCTTGCACCTGCATGTGCACCACACACATACATCTTCTTCAATCAAGACTTTTAAAACTTCAAAGAACTGTGGATAGGCAGGTAATCACTTTCAGCAATCACCAAAAAGCCATTATTTTACTTCCTTCTGCTTTCATTCACTGTGACAGCATAATTTTATACATTCTTCATATTACAGAGGGATAGCCAAATCAAAAGCCTAGAACGGATTCTGAAATGAAGAAAACTAAAGATCTTCACTTTTTCAGGTATTATTTTCTCAAAGCTAAGTCTCATGGAAGAACAACAGGAAGTGATGAAGTATAAATTAAATAAATAGTTCACAGGGTGATTTTACATGTATTCAAAAGCACATTCAGCATTGATGTAACTGAAACCTGTGAGTAGGATGCACACAGGACAAATAAATAAACCCTGCGATGAACTTGCTACATTTTAAAAGAAGCAATGGTCTACACTGAGGAATACATTAGGAATAATTGTTTCTGCCTTTCTTACAACCTCAGAACAAAGTCCTTAGAACGATGAAGAATTTAGTAATATTTGAAAGTTGGAACATTTAAAATTCAGATGGTATTTTCAATCCATATTTTTTTGCTAGTTCTTCCAGTAATCATTTAAACAAACTAAAATAGTCTAACTAAAATTCAAGTAATTTTTTGTTCCATATTTATCAATATTTTTAAAAAGCACTAAAGAAGGTTAATGAAGATAAAGTAACATTATTTTTTAAATACCAATTTTATTTGTATCCTTAAGCATTAGAAAAATTCTCAGTAAAATTTATTATCAAACGCTAAATAGCTCTATATGGGGCCATGCTATTAATGAATAGGGCAAATATATAAATATATGATGGTGGTCCTATGATATTATAATGGAGCCAAACATTCCCATTATCTAGTGACATCACAGTAGTTCAAACATCATTACACAATGCATTTGCACATGTTTGTGATGATTGTAATCTAAACAAACCTACTGCACTTCCAAATGTCTGAAAGTGTAGCACAGTGCTTTTCAACCCGTGTGCCACATAAGGCAAAGTGGTGTACCATGGAATTTTTAAAACCTGAGATATCTGACTTCAGGGTACCTGACCTCTTCTCCTTTAGATTGTCAAATTTAAAAAAAAATGACAACAGCCAACACAGCAATAACCATCTGTTGTGAATGGATCAAAATTATTATATTACTTTTTGTCAGCAAAAAGTTTTTCTTGGTGTGCTGCAGAAGTTAGTAATTAGTTTATGTGTGCTATGAGATGAGAAGTTGAAAATCACTGGCATAGCACAAACAATTATGTACATCACAGAATATTTCATGTATTTAAATTTAACATTTACTTTTAACTTAATTTTAATGGTACATAAAATGTTCTTTCCTATAGCTCACAGTACTTTTTTTCCAGAAAACTAGATCTTTATTTGTACTTCTTAGAGCAGTAGATCATCTCTGTCACTCTGGCTCACACCCAGTTTTACTCAATGTTATAGTACATAATTAATGATCAATATAATATTTGATAATAAATGACTGAATTACCCAATACAGAATGCTTCCTCCCAAAAATAAGTCACCACTATATTCTAATGTCTAGCTTATATATAGAGCCTCTAGAGAGAATTTTAAAAGTATCATTTGGACATAAAAATGATGGAAAACAACATTTGGGATATATATTTATTTTCAGTTTCAATAATGAATTATCAGAGTTTTTATTTCTTATTTGAGCCTTAGGTTTTTTTTCTTCCTTTTATGCAGTTTTATTGATTTTCTAAGTATTTGAGTTTTCTGTTAAATACAAATAATAGGAAATAAGGAGGTAGATTTTTTTTCAGGACTTGAGTTTTAGAGATAAAAAGAACAGAGGGATAGATGGAATTCTCAAATAAAAATGTTAAAAATGAGATAAAATAAAACTAGTCAGTACACATTCAGACATGATAACTTTATTTTGTGGTCAGTTCTTACCTCTTTCTTTTCTTTACCTTCCTCTTTTCTTGGTTTATCTCTCTTCTCGTCTCTGTTTTGTCTCTCGCAAGTCCTCTCTAATTGACTTGGGCTTTCTCTGCCTATTTTTTTGAAAGTCCAAGCTCCCTATAGTTTTATGCTTGGTTTCCCTCTCAAATTAATAGATTCTACTGAATTCATAGAGTCCAGAAGTTTCTAGTTTTTTGAATTTGATAATTACTCTCAGTTCTTTGGATGTAAGCTTTGTTTCTGTCTTGATCAACTCATTTTATGCCCATCTGCTTACTGATAATCTTTACCATATTTCCAAATACTGAACTCTTTCTGTAAAAGCACTACTTCCACATCAAATTGACTTTCTTTCTCAGTTAGGAAACACTACTATTTCCTCAGTCACAACTGAGGGGAATCTCAGAATCATCTTTGACACAACTCTCCTTCACCTAAAAACACATCACCTTAGTGACTAGGTTGTGAAAAATTATTGCTCTGTAGACTTTCTAACAATTCTATCCTGTTCTCTTTTGTCTCACTATTTTAATCCATTCAGGATGCTATTAAAAATACCATAGACTGACTAGCTTATCAACAACATAATTTTATTTTTTATAATTCTGGAGTCTGGGAAGTTCAAGATCAATGAGCCAACAATTTTGGTGTCTGATTAAGAGCCTGCTTTCAGGTTCATAAGAGAGTGCCTTCTGGCTGTGTTCTCACATGATAAATGGGACTCTGATCTCCCTTTGGGGGCCTCTTTTATAGGCACAAATCTCCTCATGAGCATGAGGATTTCATGCTCATGACTTAATCACCTCCCAAAGACCCTGATCTCATCGCCTTAGGTGTTAGGATTTCAACATACTAATTTCATGGGGACACAAACATTCAGTCCATAGCATGCGTTATTACTGTCTTGGGACATTTCATTCACCTCTTTTTTAAATTTTGTGCTTTTCTCTATTGCATTGCAAATGAAGTAACAAAGGTTTCTTTCTAAAACCCAAATGTGCATGATGCATGTGCAGATGATGGCTTATTGAGTTATACACTTAAAACCTGTATGGTTTTGCAAACCAATATCACCCCAATAAATTCCATTTAAAAATATCAATTACTAAGAAAAAGAATATAATATATCATATATGCATAGTTATAAAATAAATTTGGTTAAATAAATCAGATTTATAAAAATAAACAAACCCAAATGTGATTACATTACTGTCATTTTATTTTTATTATCCACAGCCCAAGCTCTTTCTATGAGACTCCAACATCTTTCACAATCTAGCTTACTTAATCTAACTTACCTTTTATAACTACTTTTAATGCATTCCATTTACCTTTCAATGACTAGCTGTAATACAAAATCAATTTACTTTTATTTTTCTCTTTTTTGCTCATAGCTTTTTCCTGTTATTCAACTTACCACTTCTCTTTTTTCTTCTTCTTAGAAATTACTATTTTTGCTTCAAGATATAACTCATATGCTCCATCCCTTATTATCGGTTTAACTCTTTTCAGCAGAATGAAAATCCCCCCTATGTGTGCTCCCATTTATATGTCATGTAAATATGCCATCACGTGGTTTGCTTTCCAAACAAATTCTAGGGTCGTTACAGGCTTAGACCTTGTTGGGTTTTTAATACAGTGCTTCACTGCTCTGGAAAGAATATAAAATAAATATTGGAAGCTTCAAAAAATATGTTCTATGCAACTGACAGAAAGCTTTGCTTTCTTCTTACAGAAGAAGCACTTAAAGTTCTAGCAGAGAAAGGTCATTTCGGAGTGGCCACTTGGGTCAGGCAATGTCTGGAAGTTTTGACCTGGGTTTGAGTATGAGAGTAAAACCCAGTCTAATCAAACAAGTCACAATGGAACCTAAAATGTCAAGTACACATTTTAACCCTTAAACTTTGATGTTTCAAACTTTAAAATTTAAAGTACTGCCACAGAAATATTTTAGATGCTAAATGCAGGAAAATTGATAGAAACTGGGGATTGATATTAAATCAACATGGAAATTTTAGTATAATAAAATGAAAGTGTTTCACTCAAGTAGGCTGCAAATGCTCCTTCAGACTAAACTGGATTAGGAGAGCTGCTGGCTTCACTGTCCACTTAATACTATTCTTTGTGTGTCTAATTTGTATTTCTAGTTCGCTATGCCCAAAAGAGAAATAATGCTATCCTCACAATTACTAAAACCTGTGTCTTCCACCTCTTAATTAATAGGTTTTCTGTTCACACATTTACTCAAACCAAATACATAAGAAGCATCTTTGATGTCTCTAACCTCACCCCTATCTGCAAATTGTATCTACAAGGCAGTCAGTCAGTCCTGTAATCTTTACTGCCAAAATACATCGCATATTCATTCATTTTTCATCTTTATAGATGTCATCTGATCTAAATCACCGAACACTCCTCTTGGATTAATGAAATAGCTTTTCAAAATGGCATTCTTGCTTCCATTCTTGCTACTTCCTTTCACCAAAGTCAGTTTTCCAAAGAGCAGTCAATCTTCCAAATACAAAAATCAGCTGATGTTACTTTCTTTGTATAAAAGTATCCAGCGACTTTCTCAGTTCCCTAGAGTCAAAGCTAAACGCTTCACTGAGGCATAAAAGGTGCAATGCCATCCTGCCTCTGCTATTCCTGTTCACTTAACATCAACTTCTCTCTGCTTCCCTCTAATCACAAAACCCTGATCTTCATTTGTTCTTACATAAGTATGAGGTCACATGCTGTTCCTCCTTCCAGAACTCTCTATGAATTGTCTCCGTGGTTGTCTCCTTTGGGACATTTTGGTCTCAGACTAAATATAATTCTGTATTAGATCCGTATGGATTTTCCTACTCCTGTAGGATTTTCCATAGAGGAGTAGTACCCTTTCTCTTCACTCTCATCACACCATTCCTTTTAATTGCCATCCTGTCATTTATCACTACCTTGTATATAATTTATATGTATTTATTTTAACTTTCTCATGTGTTTCCACACTAGATTGTAAATTCTATGAAAGAGGGCATCTTCGTCTATCTTGTTCAATACTGTCCTATACTGAACTTCTCATGGCCTTAACTGCATTTACTCTCCATAAAGCTATCAGTGATGTTTTTAAACATCTATGTTTCAAATGCAACTTATATGGAGTTAAATTCAAAGTCCTACTGAAGCAAGTTCTATGGAGCATGATATTATCCTAACTTGACAAATTTACTGCCCTAACCACATTACAAACACCATTGTTGACTCCAGTTTGGTAAAACTGCTGGGCTCTGTTATTCCTCCTGAATACTAAGCATATTCTGTTATTTGCTCTCTAAATATAAAACAGTTACATTGATCTCCCTCTTGCTTTAATGTAACCTTAACAGATAGATGATTTATGATGAATCAAATCTCCTTGAAAAATACTACTACTACTACTACTAATAATAATAATAATAATACCATGATCACTAAAAATTCCTTTACTCATTATCCTCTTGCCACTTCAGTTTTCTTTATAGTAGTTCTAAACACATTAAATAAATGTGTTTGTTTTCTCTCTCTTTACACTAAAATATTAGTGACAAAAAGGTGGGGAATTTTTTTTGTTCACCATTGTATTCCTAGCACCTAGTATAGTGTTTGGCACAAGGTAGTTTCTCAAAAATGTTGATCGAATGAATGAAGATTAGGAGTTTAATGAATGTTTGTAGAATAAACTATTAAACAATTATATATACACACACATACATTTTCATTTTATTAATTTGATACTGTAAATTATAAGTGGGGATTGTGAGAATAAATATGAGACAATGGGATTAGTAAATCTTATTTGTGCTTGAGAATATGAAATGTATAATATATTTCTTAAGTATATAGTACATCTCTTTATAAGTGAAGGTTAGTGAGTCATAATTCATTTAACCTGCCTTTTTTAGAACTCATCTTTAAGTCAAGGGGTACTTTTCTAAAATAGTACCATTGGGAGTAAACAAAATTCTAGCAAACTAACAAAAATTAAAAAGCAAAAATATGTTAGTGGAATAACATGATTTGTTTTATTGACCTATATATAGTAGGTCTGTTTAGTAAATTATGTATCCAATTGTCTTTCAAAATAGATTATATTAAAGCATTTGGTATCCACGGTAGGTTCAAATGATATCCTTTACACTGCATGCTAGATGGATTATTGGCTAGTTGATGTTCCTGGGAGCTAATCTGTGACATTGACAATTTTTATCTATAAGTCTGTTTTGGAAATATTTACATTGTGTGATTTATTGTTTCATAGTTGTTTTAGACACAGAGACAGAATTTTGTTCTGTATGAAATATTTTTCCACTAATATTAAAAAAATAGATCTCTATACCTGTGTGTGTATTAATAATAGAGAGTTTTGTTTTGTGATACATGGATATGATGTGCTCACACTATACTCACAAGTAAAATGAAAAACTGCTTGGTTGCTCTCAGACAAGTTCTAGGGAAGATGGTGAAATACTCACTTGACTCACTTCAATATTTTTAGTAAAACAGCATTCTAATATTTAAGTACCCCGGAGTTTCTTAATCTAATTTCAGTTTACTGCTTTCTGCAGATACAGCTAAAGCATCATGAATGAGTCTTCTCTAAGGGAAAAAAAAAGCATGAACTATGCCAATCTAATAGTATGATTACTTGATTACTACTTTTTATCTTAAAATAATATCTAAATTATCAAGAAATATTCACACGTAGCCATAAAAATAAAGCCATATTAGTATAAGGGAAAATATATTCTAATGAGTTTTATAAAAAAATATTTTTATATTAAATATTTTAACAAGTAATATCCAGAAAAATAACTTACAAGTTTATGATGGCATTGTCAAGTAATGTTATTAATTAATGCATCATTACAATAGGCCAAATGGAGAAAAAACACAGATGGTGATTTCAAAACATATATAAAAGTCAGTTAATAACACGAAAATTCATACCAAATTTTTAAAGTAAGCAAAAAGTAGGACACATCCTTAGTATAATAAAATACAGAATGGGATAAAAGTAGGTTTACAGTTGTGAGTACATGAAACACAGAGATTATTCTTATATTACTATTTATTAATTATTGTATTATTTTTCATAGAAATAACTGTAAACTTACTTTTGACCCATCATGTATGAGGGGTGCACCCCCCAAAAACAGATTTATGTTTTGGAGGGCTGGCCCCTTATAATACAGGCTTCCTCCACTAGGGGTGTATTCTAGGAACCCATCTGTATCAGTGTATCAGCTGGAGGTGTTGTGAGAGACTGTGTTCAGCTTCCATGATTTTGTGTTTTGAAGTCTCTTTCAATGTGTTTCCCATTTCATGATGGGCGATTTACAAGTGGACCTGCTCACAATGCACTGAGTGTTCAGTAGTTTTTGACCAAAAATGGCATGACCCCCATGCCTCACCCTCCCAATTCACTGGATCTTACCCCAAGCAATGCTTTTTTGTTGTTGTTTCCCTGGATGACAAAAGTCCCCAAAAGGAAATATTTTGCTGATATAAAACAAAAGATGGTAAAACAAGAAATGGCAGAAGCACTAAAAGGCATCAAAATCAACGAATTTGAAAACTGAGCAGTGGAATTACCATCTCAATAGGTGTAGTACATCAAATGGAGAGTACTTTGAAGGTGACTAAAGTTTAAACATGTAAGAATAATAATAAATACACAATTTTTATAAATAAATTCCATTTTTGGAGGGGGTTCCCTCTTCCTAACTTTAAATCAAATTCACATCCAAGAAAAAGTAAAAGTTGCAGCTAATATCATTGAAATGTGAGTAATTAGAAATAATTCCTGCATAAATAACAATATGATAATTTCTTACAATCACTAATATTAATTAATGTAGTCATTTTAATCAAATGAAATAGGAGAAAACACTGTAATCTTAGACCACCCAAGAAAACATGACCTAAACTAGGTTTAAAATTGTATAGAGTTCCATCAGCAACACAAGTCTAAAAGGAACATTGGGCAAGCTTTAGATCCTCATTCGTTTTGTAAGTTGTACCAACACCCTAGACCATTTTCAAGGGCATGGGTCACTCCTGCTCCTCAGTTCCACTGGACCTGATCTTCTGTCTAGTGTTAAGAAAATCTTCCCTGCTTATCTCACTGTTCTCAGAGGAACTCTCCCTCCTCACCCTTTCAGATAGAGTACTACTGGACAAAGGCTTTATCAGAAGGTGAGAAACATATTTAAATAATGATTATTTCTTCTTAAAACCCTGCCACAACTTTCTGGTTTTGCAAAGGAGCACAGAACCTGCTTTCAGCATAAATGGAGGAAAGGAATGGAAGGAGAAAAGGAAAAAAAAATAAACTAGTATCTAAATTAATATCAAGTTTTATCAATGTAAATAATCTATATATGATTGCAAGCATTAATCATTTGAATCTTAACACTTAAAATTAATATGAAATAAATGTGACAATAAATACTCTGTTATTACTTTTAGCTATGTGATTAAAAGTTGCTTTCACACATTGTTTTTTTTAACCCTTAGACCACTGGAAACATACAACTTTATCAACACAATAAAATAAAAAGAGAAAATAATTGTTTTTTTGTTTCTTGGGTTGATTTGTTTCAAAGTCTTCTTAAACTAGAAAGTTAAATGGACAAATTGTGTTTCAGAGATTGTTAACTTGAAGAATATGTTTCAACATGTTCTCAACTTACCACAACAGGAATTTGGTTTGATTTAGGCACTAGTCTAATCAATATTTAGTGCAAAATTTGGGGAAAACAATCCTATTTTGTTAGGCTAAAATTTTCAATGAATTCAAATTAGCCAATTTTAATTATTCATAAAGAACAAGCAAAATTTCTTCTAAAACAACCTTTAATTGAAATATTTCTTTTCCCAAGTAGGTTAAAATGCAATATTATTGCACGCATCTTAATCTAGTCTGCCCATAGGTGTTCTGAGACACTGATCTCATTGCCCTTGGGTAATCTCATAATTACATTGCCCTACATTATGAGCAGCCCCAACATCTTTCCTTAGCTATTATTATTTTCTGCACTATCATGTAAGCCTTTTATATACCAGGCTATTTACTCTCTGCTCTGCAAGTATATAAACTAAATAAGGGCAGAGATTTTTGTTTGGCTTCTGGATATACCCTAAGTTTTAAGAACTGTGCCTAGCAAAGAGTGGAAACTCGATAAATATTTGTTGAACAAACAATGACTGGATGAAATGTTGGGAAGCACTTGTCTAGGTTATACAGAATTTATTCTTATTTCCAAACAGCTTCAAAAGTTCAGCAGGAAAAAATAGCACATCCTCACTTACACACATGATCTTATCTGCCTTTCTTTGGCCTTGTGCTTTCACACCATCTTTCTGAAAAGGCACATTAATTGGTTGCTCTTTTTTATAAGCATGCAAGTATGAGGAATATCCAATTTTTCTCACAAGTGATTTTACAAAAAAGGGTTACAAAAGAAGATATATTCTAGAAAACTAGTGGCAGCTGTATACCTTAACAAAAACTATATAGGTTCAGATATTGAATACATTAATTGCCAGCTCTGTTAACCTGAGCAATTACTTAAAATCTATGTATTTTAATTTCCTCATCTATAAAACATGATAAAAATAGACCTACCTCATTGGGTTATTGGGTTGATTAGGTAGAATATCTGCTATGGAGTGACTATATGAATATAATGTATTTATTAAGGTATAAAAAAATAAAATTAAAAAAAAATAAAAAAAATAAAAGCTTGGCAGCGGCCTTTTGGTTTGCAGGCCAGTGCTCAATCCACTGAACAACACCAACCAAGGCTAGATATTTTTTCTAATTGCTTATTGTATTTTCTTAAATAATAAACCCTGAGTAAATAATTATTTAAAAATGTGAAAATCAAAAGCCTAAGCATAAAAACACTTAAAGTGTACTGTACTCCTACCACAGAGGAACTGGATTCTATATTAATATGGCCAATTAAAAATATTGAGTCATTTAATTTTTTACTTTAAATGGGTCTTTTGATTTGAAACCTGAATGCCCATTTTACTAGACTTTAAAAGCAATTTATGTTTTGGAAGTCTTTTAAATTTGTCAAGAGAAAGTACAGATGAGTACAATTTCTGTTACCCTTAAATTAACTGCTGAATATAGTCCAAATTATTTCTAGTTGGCAGTTATGAAATGGCTCAAAGCAACATGTAGGCGACCTATCTCCCCAGGGTCAGAACCTTTCTTTACAGCATTGCATCCCGCATGCCTATGTGTCCTATTGCAGGTGGAGTGAGCACATCAGTCTAGTCTGCTGTGTCTTTTGTCTAGAGAAAATTCTTTGTTGTTCAGAGTCCTAGTACTGTTCAGGAATAGTTATGTATACACTGATTTTTTTTTGGCAAGTCACAGTTTTATTCCTCTCTCAATGCTTTGATGCATGTGTAATTCTTTTTGTGGTTTAGTTGATTGCCTTGAAATTGTTTTCCATCTCATGTAAATCTGCAAATGTCTATATGTGATTGGTGTTCACAGTTGAAAGAACATAAATTGTTCCTTTTTACACAGGTGATATGTGAGCATATTTCTCTAAGTTCCTTGAAAGAAAGGCAATATGCTGAAAATCAAATAATAGTAATTTATCTGTGTGTGTAGGAACAGTTTTTACCATGCTTTAAAATACCCATCCCATTTTGTACTCTGGCAACAACAAAATCAATATTCCTTAGGTCAAATTATATTTAACATATTTCATATTCTTATCACATTTACAATTTTCTAGGATGTAAGTATTATTTTGCTAAGCCTAAATATATACATTTAACAAAATCTCACATATTCACTTTATTTCAGAAAAAATAAGGCTGAAATCACACTAAATCAAAAGTATACATCATTTTAAATATTTTTAGTCTAGAGAAAAATGTTGAGAATACTGCTCTGTCTCAGAGTGAAGACTAGACTCTTAAGAGTTTCTAGTTACCTAACTTACCTAAACATATCACATGGATGGAGTGTTTTCTAAGGCAGAGATGGAGTCAGTTCAATCTTAAGCCGTTTCTGTCAGTGCAGACATTTCAGATCAGAATATGAGGTGTCTTCCTCATTAGTTCAGCTCCTCATTCATACCCTATAGGGTGACATGAAGAAGTAATATCTTTACTCTATAGTTATCATGTATTACTTACCTTGACTAATACAGTCATTTTCAGTGTTCACTTGTTTGATTTAGAGATAAAATATGTAGATTATAGAATATTTTCATGAAATATATATTTGTCATCTTTAAATACATTTTCATACACCTCGCATAAAGAGACAGAAGCAAATTTAATGGCTTTAACAAGTATGTTGGGGGCAAAAACATGGAATTTATATATTGTGTATTTATTCTTACATGTTTAAACTTCAGTCACCTTCAAAGTACTCCCTGTTTCATGTAATACACCTATTGAGACAGTTTTTCCACTGCTCAAAAAAGTTTTTGAACTCGTCAATTTTGATGCTTTATTAGTGCTTCTGCCTCTTCCACATTAGCAAAACATTTTCCTTTGAGGACTTTCTCCTCTGGGGAAACAAAAAACAGCCACTTGGGGGCAAGATTGGGTGAATAGTGAGAGTGGAGCATGAGGGAGTCATGCAGTTTTTGGTCAAAAATTGCTGAACACTCAGCATAGTTGTGGGCAGACGTGCTTGGAAATCACCCATTATGATATGGGTAAACTAGTTAAAAGAGTCTTCAAAAAAAGTCACAGAAGCTGAACACAACAATGCCAGCTGGTACACTGATGTAGATGGGTTCCTAGAACACTCACCTAGTCAGGAAAGCCTGTACTACAAGGGGTCAACCCTCCAAAAAATAATCCTGTTTTTTTGAGGAGGGCCCTCCTTCATAAATAAATTCTTAATCCATTCATATTTTGAATTAGAAGTAGTCAGTTTGCCTATATATCATTGCCAAGGTAAATTTGGTTGTCAAAGATATAGAATTGGAGAATATAAAGGAGCAAAAAAACATTAGTAGATAGTTATACCACAGGAGCAACTTATCCATCAGACACAGTAAGAATAGTGCCTGGGCTCATGGGCCCATGAAAAAGTTTTAATTTTAAGTTATTTTAAGAATCAGAGAAAAATAAGTCTGATAAGGATACACAATAATTGATGTAAAATAATGCACATAGCCTGCAATATTAAGCATATAATATATATTATATTGCATGTATAATATATATTGCATATAATATATGAAAGAGAGATAGGAAGGGACCCACATATATAAAAACATTTGGGGCCCACAATACTTGTAGTGAAGCTCTGATAAAACCATACAGTTATATGATGAAGTCCACTATGTTTAGTATATCATTACTCACCTCACTAGGGTTCATTCTCATTTTTGCTGCTTCTTTGGGTATTGTATTTAGGCCCCTCATTTACACTGAGGGACCTATCTAGTAAGATCGGTAAAAATGATCCTATTAGATCCATGCCCCATATTTCCTTGTGCTAATACTTTAGTGAGAGATCATACAAAACACTAAGGGGTATCATCTGGCCTAAGTGGTACCAATATATAACTCACTACCTATAAATATTCTTAACATGGCACTTCCATCACCATAGGCAGAATCACAGTCACCATCACTTGCTTTGCTGCTCTCAAGTGAATGCACCACCATATCAGGAAGATAGCGGAATAATAGTGAACTGTTTTCATGAGACCTCAACTACCTAGGGCTGTCTCATTTACCAGAATCTTCTTTTGGCTGTAGGAACTGTGTGACCTCTTCTGGCAGGAGAGCCCTGGGTGTCATCTGATTCTTGTGGTTAGCACAGTAGGACCAGCCACAGGAGCTTGAACTGAGGAAGCAGCCAGTTTTATTTCTTTTTAAATTGGTCTGCAACTTCTTTGAACTTGTTTTTTTTCTCTCCTTCTGTTTGCTTGTTTTGTCCTTTTTTAATGATAAATATATTCACTTTCCTCAAAAAATGCTTAGAAAATCATAACATATTCTTTTTCATCATTAGTTTTGTTCAGGCGTGATGATCCTACTCAGCACCTAGGGAGTGATTTCAACTTCAGAGCACTTTACAAACATTAAGTAATAATAACTAACCAACTGTGATCCAGGAAGCAGCATAACCTGGAATAAGCAGGAATTTCATCATTTCCAGTATATGATCCTGTCAATTTTAAGCTTCTTTACCTTAAAGGAAACAGGTTCAATAGCACAGACATAATTAATGAATTTTATTTGTGCTGATTGTGCTTTATTTTATTCCCTTCAATGCTTTAATGACTCGATATTTTTTACTGACATTAAGCTGCTGCTGCAAGGAAGCACTGAGTAACATGCACCCCGAGAACTATATGAATATGTTCCATAGAGTGACGCACATGCTGTGGCCACGCTTATTTCTTTTGATAGAGTAGAGGAGCAAACAGCATGTAAGTATAAATTATCAGCCTGTAAAACTTATGAAAGAAGTTTTCCAAAATAATTAACAGTGCGTGTTTGACTTACAATGTTCAAGAGTATCTTTGATCAGGAATATATTTATTGCAATGATTATTTAGAGTGGTATGTTAAAACTTCTATTCCGAACATACTAAATTATTGTAATACTATTATTATAAATATATATTATACCATATTTAAGGTAGGACAAAAGTAGATTTACAGTTGAGTATGCAAAATACAGAGTTTATTTTTGTATTATTATTTATTAATTATTATTATCCATAGGTACAACTGTTAACCTATTTTTGTCCCAACCTATATATTATCTGTATTCTTCCATAAGAAAGACTTAGGGTGTTAAGTTACTTATTCTTTTTACACTGCCTTATTTGCCTTTTTCTTAAGCACTTGCTGTCTATATTGCCTACAATTTCTAGGGGTTTGCATTGTAAATAAAGTTTTGAAAATGTAACTAATTACATAACTAAGATAGATGCGGACTCAGAAATGGGGTATTAGCTTTCTGTAGTTGTTATAAATTGCTACAAATTTAGTGATTTAAAAAACACAAATTTATTATCTTACTATTCTGTAACTCAAAAGTTTGAAATGTGCCTCAATGAGATAGATAATCAAGATGTTAGCTGGGCGGGCGGTGTTCCTTCTGGAGGCTCTAAGGGATGATCCATTTTCTTATCTTTTTCAATTTCTGGAGGCCATCCTAGTCCAGGGCTTTTTTAGTTGGAATTTATTTATTTTTATTACTGTTCAGATTTTCTGCTTCAGACGTGGAAGGTTGTAATTTATCCATTTCTTCCAGTTCAATTAGTTGGCATATCATTGTTCATAGTATATTCTTTAATCTTTTTTTTTCTGTGTTGTTGGTTGTTACTTCTCTATTTTCATTTCTGATTTTATTTATTTTTTGGTCCCTCCTCTTTTCTCCTTCCTTCCTCCCTCCCCATTACCCACCTGAGGATATGTTTATTGAATTTAGACATATAGGAAGGGTGGGGAGAGAGCGAGAAACATTGATGTGAAAGAGAAACATAGAATTGGCTGCCTCCTATACATGCCTGGACTGGGATTGAACCTGCAATCTATCTGTGTCCCCTGATCAGGGATCACCCACAACTTTTTGTGTACAGGTCAGCATTCCAGCCAACTGAGTCACCTGGCCAGGGCTCTTTACCTTTTCTTAATGAATCTGGTAAAAGGTTGATCAATTTTTTGTTTTATATTTTCAAGGAACCAGCTCTTACTTTCACTGATCTTTTCTGTTTTTATTTTTTTAATACCCTATGTCATTTATTTCTATTCTAATTTTTATTATTTTCTTCCACTCACTTTGAGTTTTTTTTAGTACTTCTTTTTCTATTTTTTTAGGTCTAAAGTTAGTTTATTTGATAATTTTCTTGATGTGAGCCTGTATTGCTATACATTTTTATCTCAGAACTGTTTTGACTGTATCCCATAGACTTTAGGCCTTCGTGTTTTCATTTTCATTTGTCTCAAGGTATCTTTTGATTTCTTCCTCGATCTGGTTGTAAACTTATTTATTGTTTAGTTGCATGTTATTTAGCCTCCATATGTTCGTGTATTTTTTAGTTTTCTTTTTGTAATATATTTCTAGTTGTATGTCACTGTGATTGAAGACATTTGATGTGATTTCAATCTTAAATTTATTGAGACTTGTTTTGTGACCTAATGTGGTCTCTCCTGGTAAATGTTCCATGCGCTCTGCTTTTGGGTAAAATATCCTAAAAATATCAATTAAATCCATCTGGTTTAATGTGTCTTTCAAGGACACTTTTCCTTACTGATTTTCTGTCTGGATGATTTAGCTGTTGATGTCCCCTACTGTGACTATATTACTGTCAACCTTTTCCTTTATATATTTAGGTGCTCCTACGTTGGGTGTGTACATGTTTACCAGAGTTATATCCTCTCCTTGGAATATTCCTTTATCGTTATGAACTACCCTTTGTTTTCTCTTATTACAGCCTTTGTTTTAAAGTCTGTTTTGCCTGATATAAGTATTGCTACCCTAGCTTTTTATTTTTCATTTCCATTTGCAGGAAATACATTTTCCATTTCTTTACTTTCAGTCTGTGAGTGTCTTTTGATCTGAAGAGGGACTCTTGTAAGGAGCATATGCATGGGTCTTGCTTTTTGTTCTTTTTTCATCCATTCAGCCAAACTGCCTTTTGATTGGAGCATTTGGACATTTACATTTAATTGAAATATATATATATATACACATACATATATATAATTATCATTTTATTAATATCTTCTAATTTTTTGTAGTTCTCTGTTCCTTTCTTATTCTTTTGTTTGTTGATGACTTTCTATAATGTCTTGTGTGGATTTATTTTTCTTTATTTCTTGTGTATCTCTTATTTTGCTTTGTGGTTATTATGTGATCATATATACCAAGCTGTGTTTTTTAATTGAATATTTGGGGTAATAATTGGTTTAAAATTATATAGGTTTCAAGTATACAACTCTACAATATATCATATGTGTACTGTGAAAAGCCACTGTTATATATAAGGACAGTAAAATGATAAGGGAAAACTAAGCAGTTTATTAATTTTAAGTAACTAAGTAAATGTCAAATACAACAATTAGTTTATGAAGAATAAAATCTGTAATATTTATGTATAAGTACCCTCATTCCCAGTAGGTTTTCCTGGTAAGTGGTAGGCATCATTGCAGAATTGTTTTTCAAGATTGGAAAAGCTTATCCTCGATAGACATATCTCTTAACTGATTAAGGAGGCTTTGTTCTTTCAAACTAAGTTATTTTTTATTCTTATTGCTCAAGATTCATAGTATAGAGAATGGCATTTATTTAATTACTTAACTGACAACATTTATAAAATGCGTAGCAAACACAACACAGCAACTGAATAAGCCCTCATACCCCAATAAAACAAAGGTGTATCAAAGAGTTGAATTTATGCTTATTCCAGCAAAAAATGTCTGTTACTCTGGCTATGTTATTATTTTCTTTCGCGTTCTGTGTTTGTAAAATGACATGTTGACATGAGTTTTCTTACTAGCAGCAATTGAGCCTAGAATATATTGGAAAACAGTTGGCATGCTATTTAAATAGTTGACATAAAAACTATAAGTTGATAGATAGAGAAAGTTATATCACCTCTATTATTCCATCCTACCCTGCCCCCATGATCTTTGGTGGCTTTATTCCTTGATTGAAGGTATTAAATTTTACTTAATGTACAACCTCAAAAAACTATCCTAAGCAATCATATGAATTCTATTTGTAAATTGAGTATTGAATAGAATGTTGTAAATGTATCCTCTGCTTTCTGAAAGTTCACCTTATGCCACTGCATTTTTATATAAAAAGCCAAATGCTAATGTCTTTTGTAAAACCAAAGTGGTATGCCATGCACTTTCTGAAAGTGGGGGATACTCTTTGTGCCATTTTGTCTTATGAAAGGCTTTATAAGAATATTTTCAAATAGTGGGGGAAACTTGTATTGCTCAGGATGAATGCGATGCAATTCTAATGTACAATATAAAGAATATATTTAAATAACAGTATTTTTTTAATCGCAAAATGTATGTGGCCAGACTGCTGTTGTCTAAACTTTAACATACAATCCCAAATACTGCCCCGTTTACAACCTATTTGCATATGCTCAACCCGTAAAGTGAAAAAGATGAATCCTGTTGTTAAAGATGCTGAGGGAGATTTTTCACATGTAGCAGTATCAGAAAGGAGGGCTACTTGCCTAGGCATGTTTTCAATATAAATAAAACTTGGATTTTGGGGGAAAAGTTAAAGGACGGATCCAGTATCAACAGGAGAGACAAGAGTCTCTCAAACCTTAAAGTTTCATGGGAACAACTAACACTCCCATTTGGTTAAAAAAAGTCCTTCAGGAGCTGGGGTGTTATACTACATTTCCAGTTATCCTGTCCAAGGCCCTGGCCTTAAGAACAATATTTTAAAAAATGTAATTTCCATGAAAAGTATGTTTTTAAGAAGATAACTATGTGTATTGATTTAAAATGGTCCTTAATTTTTACTGAATTCTATCATTTCACTTCCAAAGTATCTATGCACCATTTCATCTATGTTGTCATTTTATTCTGAATCCCTCCCTCCTGTGCTGTCACTATGCAGAGATCAGTCCCCAAAGTGAAGAGCTGTAATGCCCATAGAGCTGCCAATGACCCAAGTATAATGTAAAATCACATAGTGTACTAAGACATACCACATGCTCTCACTTACTGACCTTACTACCTTTCTTTAGACATTTGTATGCTTGAAGAGTGATCTGATTTTTTTCCAAAAATTATATATCAAGAAGTAGTGAATCCTCATATGAACTGTGTTCCCCCCCTATATTTTAGTTTCACAAATTGCCAGAAACACATTTCTTTAATGCATATCAAATATTTTGGTATAATTTTTGTTGAAATAAAGTTCTTTCAAAAGAAGCATTTCAGAAAGGAAGTTGATAATACAAAATTACCTAATACATCTCTAAAAACCAATTAACACATACAGTGTAACCAATATCTGAGGGAGATTATTTTATTTACTTACTTATAATATTAAATAGCAAGCAAATATTACACCCAATTTTCTGTTACAGAAAATGTATGAACTAACACAGGAAGGGAAATAATTTGTGAGGCATTTTGCAATCAACTAACTTAATCTTGACAAAAGCCTTAGATGCAGAAACTAAATACGCCATTTTTAAAGATTAACATATTGATGTTCAGAGTGAATACTGAATATACGGTAAAACTTAAACTTCAATTTGTCAAGGTCTTTACCTTTATATATAATCTCCAGTTTAAGGATGTGATTCAGTTCATCCATATTTGCTACTTATTTGTAAATGCCAGTGAGAAATGCTTTACTAGCAATTCACAACCTAGCAATTTACCACCATAAAAGCAAGATTCTTCTCATTCTTTATTCTCTTTATTTCTTTTTATTCTTTTTTGAGACCATTATTTAATACAATATTTTTCCAACCTTTCTTTCATTCCTCATACTACTTAAATGTATATTCCATTCAAATGTCTTTCCCTTCTTCTCTTTTCCATTTTTTTAACCTGGAATATCATGATTATTTTATAACTTAAACAATGGCCTGTAAGTTGTGCAATAATCTGTGCTACAAGTTATGGAAGCCCAACTCCTATGCTTGATTTACTCTAGCATATCCAAATCTTGGTAACCTCTTTTAGATGAACATTCTAGCAATATTTGAAATACTGTGTACCTAAATTCCATTAAATTCAAATCCAATGGCTAATATTATCTTTCTTACTCAAATCAACTCCCCCTGGTTTTGACCTTAACATTTTGATTTATTGTAAAAACATTTTTCTTATTCTCTATAGTACCCTTTAAGATAACTCAGTAATACTATTATCAAAAATAAAAGTGGCTTCTTTTGGCTAAAAGTTTTTCATTTTAGTGTCTGACATCATTTTCAGACTGGCTTTTGTAAAATTAATGAAACTTTCCATAAGGGAAAGTTTTTTTTTTAATTTTAATTTAGGACTTCTGGTCAAGATGGAGGCATAGGTAGACACACTATGCTTCCTCGCACAACTAAAAGAAGGATGACAACAAATTTGAAAACAAAAAACAACCAGAACTGACAAAAAATTGAACTGTATGGAAGTCTGACAACCGAGAAGTTGGAGAAGAAACATTGATCCAGACCTGTACGAGGGGCAGAGGCAGGCAGCGGGAGAGAGAGAACTTGCAGTAAGGCAGCAGCTGGTGGACCCTGTGAGGCAGCAGCTGACAGACCAGGCAGTATGACATTCTCATATAGATAAACCAGGAGGAACAACTGGGGAGTGAGACAGATGGCACAACCCATAGTTTCAGTGCGGGGAAATAAAGCTGCAAAACCTCTGATTAAAAAACCTGTGGAGATTGAGGTGGCAGTGGGAGAAACTCCTAGCCTCACAGGAGAGTTTGTTGGGGAGACCCACAGGGTTCTAGAACATACACAAACCCACTCACCTGGGAATCAGCACCAGAAGGGCCCAATTTGCTTGTGGGTAGCAGGTGAAGTGACTGAAGACAAGCAGAGAGTGGAACAAGGGGTACTGTTCCCTCTTGGACGCCTCTCCCACATACAGAACCACAACACAGCCACATGGGTTGTCCTACCCTGGTGAACACCTAAGGCGCTGCCCCTTACTACATAACAGGAGTGCCAGACAAAAAAAAAAACAAAAACAAAATGGCCCAAATGAAAGAACAGTTCAAAGCTCCAGAACAATTATAACCAAGTGACAAAGATAACTAACCTATTAGAGGCACAGTTCAAAACACTGGTTATCAAGATGCCCCAGGAACTCACCAGGTACTTCAACAGCATAAAAAAGAGCCAAGCAGCAATGAAGTTTGCATTATGCAAAATAAAGAAAAATCTACAGGGAACCAACAGTGATGGGAAGGAAACCAGGACTCAAATCAATGGTTTGGAGCACAAGGAAGAAGGAAACATTCAACCAGAACAGAATGAAGAAACAAGAATTCAAAAAAATGAAGAGAGGCTTAGGAACCTTCAGGACACCTTTAAAAGTTCCAACATCTGAATCATAGGAATGCCAGAAGGAGAAGAGGAAGAGCAACAAGTGGAAAACTTATTTGAACAAATAACAAAGGAGAACTTCCCCAATCTGGCAAAGGAGATAGACTTCCAGGAAGTCCAGGAAGCTCAGAGAGTCCCAAACAAGTTGGACCCAAGGAGGAACACACCAAGGCACATCACAATTACATTACCCAAGATTAAAATGAAGGAGAGAATCCTAGAAGCAGCAAGAGAAAAGGAGACAGTTACCTACAAAGGAGTTCCCATAAGGCTATCAGCTGATTTCTCAAAAGAGACCTTACAGGCAAGAAGGGGCTGGAAAGAAGTATTCCAAGTCATGAAAGACAAGGACCTACACCCCAGATTGCTCTATCCAGCAAAACTCTCATTTAGAATGGAAGGGCAGATAAAGTGCTTCCCAGATAAGGTCAAGTTAAAGGACTTCATCAGTACCCAGCTCTTATTATATGAAATGTTAAAGGGACTTATCTAAGAAAAAAGAAAATAAAAAATATGCACAGTAAAATGACAGCAAACTCACAGCTATTAACAACTGAACCTTAAAAAAAAAAACACCCAGAAATGAACTAAGCAAGTAAGTAGAACAGCAACAGAATCACAGAAATGGAGATCACATGGAGGGTTATCATCAGGAGAATGGGATGGGGAGAGTGGGGAAAAGGTACAGAGAATTAGTAGCATAAATCATAGGTAGAAAATGGACAGGGGGAGGTTAAGAATAGTATAGGAAATGTAGTTTAGAAGCCAAAGACCTTATATGTATGACCCATGGACATGAACTAAAGGAGGGGAATGTGGGTGAGAGGGGTTGTGCAGGGCAGAGGGGAATAAAGGGCGGAAAATGGGACAACTGTAATAGCATAATCAATAAAATATATTAAAAAATAAATAAATAAAAATTTAATTTATATCCATGAATAAAAAACAAACTAGTTTAAGGAAAAATAGATGTCATTTTGTTATTAACCCATGCTTGAAATTTTCAAAACATCTGCCAATGTTTAGTTGCTGTATAAGATTTAAATGTGCTACTTCTTGCATATATAATATTATTATAATATACACACTGTTGTTTATCTTGAAAATGTTCAGTGTTCTACTTTTCATATTTGGTGTTCCACTTAGATGATCTGCAACAATTGTATGGATCAATCAAACCTACAGAACATAGAAAACAGAAGCTTGCTAAAAAGAAAAGCAGTTCTTTTCTCTGTCTTTTAAATTTATCAGATAGTTTTAGAAGATCAAATTATCTCATAAACACCCATTAAGAGATCTTGTCATTTGTAAAATCCACAAGATTTTTCAGATTATGTTGACATATCATTTAATTACAAAAGGTTATAAATTGTTAGGGGCTAGGCTAGGCAAGTGTGGAAGACTCTATTCTGTTCAGAAAGATTTATGAAATCTGTAAAACAAATAAAAATAAATTGGCAGCAATTTCATTTCTGAAGGTGGACAGAGAAATGACAATTATATTTGAAATTCTATTTCTAGAAGTATTTACAACTCATCTTTTGCTTCATATAATGGGGGAAAAGGGGATATTTATAAACAATGTAGACAATGGAAAGTCTGCTACATGATGTTTACAGTCATATAAATCTAATGTGAGCATGTTTTATATAAAATTTTGTTCTCTTTCACAGACTTATTTCAACATGTAAACAGATATATACCATCTGTTTCTTTTGAAGTAGATTTTAGCATTTAAAATACCATTTTATAGAATTTTCTGTTTTACAGCTTTTGTTATTTTTTATCATGTGTGTGGGTGTGTACTGTTTCTCATATTATTATCCAATCCCTTTGAACTCAGAATCCATGATATATTTAACAAAAGTCCTTTGTATACATTGTAATTGCTCAAAGGTATAATTAAGGATATGGATGAAATTTTAAACTCTTTTAATCTGTCAATATAATTGTAACATATGGCTCTAAATTTGGCCTTATCATGCAGCTAAATTTCAATAAAAACTAAGTAGTACTTTAATTGCAACATAATTCATTCAAGAATATAATTCTATAATTTTCTTTATATAAAATTACATATCTAATATTATCAGTATAATATTGTTTTATTTCTCATGATTTGCCAATATTGAATCTGGATGCAATATTCCTTAATGTCTTTAATAAAATCAAAAAATAACTTAAATTATTTATATTCTCACATGAAAATGAAAGATTTGTTGCATAAACCATTATTGAATTTTTATAATAATTGTTGGAAAGAGGTCTTCATATGTGTTGCATTTTAGTGAATGGAATATTTTAAATAAATTTAATGCCAATACTAGATGTGAAGAAAGAATTATTGGTGTTTAATAATAGCACCTAGTATTTTTTTAGCCTTGGTTTCATGAGTCTCCTCTTCTATTTTGATATGTATATTACTCTTATGATATATTTTGGGAGATTTGTAGATTTACACTGAAGTAGCAAGAAGTTCTCTGTGTTTCATTGACTCCTACTAAGTGTTTTACAGTTCTACATAACATGATTTCTAAACATCACATTTTTTAGGAAGCATGTTCCAAATTAACCAAAGACTTGGAAAAAGTAAATGAAGGTTAATATTTTCTGTAATATAACAAGCAGTAAGGCTATCACAGCATCACATTACTTTAACAAAGGATGAGATTATTTATTTTAACATGTAGGCCAATAAGATGGAATCCTCTGCAAGAATCCTAGCCAACTAATCTCTCCCTTCTCTTTCTTTCACTATCAGAACACAGCAAAGTATAGTATAGGACATTTCAATTAAAAGTAATATTCTTTTTATTCTCAAAAATTTTTTTGTTTACACTATTACAGATATCCCTTATTTTCCCTTTTCTACCAAGCCCCACCACCCTGGCCTTCAACCATATTATTGTCTGTGTCCATGGGCTCTGCATGTACACATCTATGTTCTACATCTATGTTCTTTAGCTAATCTCTTCCAGTACCCCATATCTCTCCCCCTCCCCCTGAGATCTGCCAGTCTGTTCCATGTATCCATGCTCTGGTTTTATTTTGTTCACTAAGTTTCACATGTGAGTGAAATCTATGGTACGTTGGTCTTTTTCTGGCTGGCTTATTTTGCTTAGTATAATATTCTTCAGGTCCATCTGTAACATTCCTTTACATATGCAGTATATAAAAGTATAAGTTTTTCTGATTTCCAGGCTTTAGGAACTATATTGCTTTCTTAAACAATACAACACATTTGTATTATTTAAAACAAATAATTTGTATTAATTTGTATTAACTCACTAATACAATTATTTGCATTAATACAATACAAATTTTAGACTGACCACATTTTGTGTTATTTTATGTTCTGATAACACATGTAATGCATTCTGTGTTGTCTAAGTTTTATGGCAATGTCAAAGACTTTATTAACTTCCTAAGTTAAATATCAAAGTATCCTAAATATGTATTATTTGGAACAATTTTAAAGTGGGTCTGTCAAAGCCACTATAACCTCATGTAAATGTCCTTCAGTATTTCCTCAATAAATTCTTAAGAACTAAAATTGGAAACATTATTTCATACATGGTCCAACTGGCATAATTGATAACAGAAAATTATTCTCCTTCATATGAAAGGAGTGGACAGTGGCTAACCTCAGAGATTTATTGAAGTAGCTAATGTTTTTCTTAAAATGTGATGGCAGCATTCAATCAATTATATTGCACAATTAATTTAAAAATATTGTTTTAGTTTTTATGAGCTGTTCAGCTACATCTTCCTCCCTATTCTCTTCTTGGAAAGCTGATTATCATATTAGGAATATAAAGGAATGAAATAACTTAATAGAAGTATGAGGTATCTTTAAAGCTTAAGAAAAACATAAATATCATAGATATGTTATTTCAGTAACTCAACAACTATAAACTACTAATAAAATGTCCTAGTCAATTTTCTCCTTTTCAGTTAGCACAGTCAGCAGTACTATTGGTGTTTGGAATATCCAAATGACAATTTGTAGTAAATATTCTTATGAGCATGTATCTGCCCCTCTGTATCAGCCTAGGACTAGAGACTCAAAATCATATTAGAGCAAGAAGTTAATGTGATGTTAGTGAGTGCATCTGTCTATATCAGCTAACTTTCAAGTAGGATTTCTAAAGACATAACTTTCTATTTCTTCTTAGTTTTAGAAGGCTGAGGCTGGATAAATATTTTCTATAACTCAATTTACCTTCTATGAGTTAATAGATTTACATTGGGATTATTTTAATCAAAATTACAAAGTTTTGTAAAAATAAATTATCACCTCTGTTGTGATATTATGGAAAAATTCCATGACTACTGGGGCTTTATGGGAGAGCAAGAGACTGAATTGAAAGTCAGTTTTCTATTTGCTTTGTCTATATGATTTATCTCAAAAAGGTTAATTGAGTTTTAAGAATATAACAAGTTTCTATTGTCATGTTTTTCTGATATTGTATTATTGTTTTCCAAATTGATACAGTTCTTTAAACTCATTTTGATAATGAGTTTAAGAGTTTTGATATAAGAGTTTAAGCTAATGTGAAATAAACTAAAAGAACTGTTTTAATAAAAATATAATTTTTAAACATAATTGAGTAATTTTATTATCCATTGTTTTTAAATGGATAAGAAATGGATATACAAAATTACAGTGTGTCAAGAAACATTTTAAAGGCAAATCTTTAACTTGATTGGGTGGAATTTTTCAGATTTAACACTTTCATGTTAAATTGCATGTGTGAATAAAGTGAAATGATCACTTTCTGTCTTGTCCTGGGAGTGGGTGGCAAAGTTTTTCGGTTTTGTTTTTTTCTTTTTGTGTGTGTGTGTGAAGTATTTTCATGCAATTCCTTTTCAGTACCAGAAATTTCCTAATGCAAAGCTAAGGTAATGTGGGCTTTTGTCAAATCTGTAGAAATATACATCTGACATTGCAGAGTCTTACATTTGAAATACTTTGTGTTTCTGTTTAACTTCATTATCATGGGTAGCAGACTAGACTTTGTGGTATATAATTTGAAATGAATGCAGTAAAAACTTAAAGGTTAAATTGTAGTTTCCCAAGAAGATCAGCTAATGCAAGAATTATTATTATATTGCATGGATATCATGAAGATTATTTAATAGGATAGCTATAAATAATCCATGATTGTTGTTAATGTACTTTTCTGGAAAAGGGAGGAAAGATATAAATTGTAAAGGCAATTAGAAAAGTGCATAAGACCCAGTAATTTTGAAATCGGTAATAGCTCAACAGTATTTTTGAGAAATTGGTTTGGTATGGATTGCTAATTCTACACATACATTTTGGAAGCTGCCCACAACTGTTTCAGACCATAAATTGAAGTAACAAATAATTACTGGCATTGCCTTGCAACTCACAAAGACTGTGGGGCTCCTACTCAGTTTTTAATGAGAATTATGACTAAATTATTCATTGTCTGTGGGGGTTGCCTTGAGGAGAGAAGTAGCTGAAAGTTTCATAAGAGAGAGATTTGCTATTTAAAATATTGAAAGTATTGAAAAAATATGGTGAGAGCTTTATTCTTTGGTGAATCTCATTGTGTCTTAAAATTCACTCCTAATTTCTGCCACAATTATTAGCTATACAAAGGTTATGATGCAACTTTAAAAATAAGTGATAATATTGGATAGAAAACCTATGAATATTTTCCCCAATTTTCTGCATTAAATGTTTTATAGATTTCAATACCCTTGATACTTTGTAGTAAGTAATGCTATTGTTGCTTTAGTATTAGTCTCAAGTTTTAAAATGTAACTCTGCATTCCTCAGATTACCAGTATTTTTACAGTGTTTAAATGAGGAAAGAAGCCACTTTTAGTATTTGAGCTATTGAAGCTATTGGTTTTGACATTTTGGTAAACTTGTAGCAATAGATCCGGTAGTTATTTTATTACATTTTAAATTTGTAAATTGCAGCTCATTAAACTGACTTATTTAAAGAAATTACAATAAATCCTTAGAACTTTCCATCACCACCTAAAATCAAAGAATTTTAGCATTGCTAGAGCATCTAGCAGTGCTTTCCCAGTAACTTCTATCTTAATAAGTCTCCTTTTGGCCCTGGGAAATGGCTTATATAATATTCTGTATAAAACTGCCAGCTTATTTAAAAAACTAACTTTCTTTTTTTTTTACATGATAACAACCTTATGTACCTTTTATTAAAGAAATATAATTATTTCCTATTAAATAAGTGATGGTGTTTGCGTGTGTGTATGTATATGTGTTCTAAAGCTTCTAAAAGATCTAACCACTTCACAGTGGGATTCTTTGGGTAATTGATCAATTTAGCTGTTCTCTGAATTGAGTCACTCATATTACAAAAATGTCTCTATAATTATTTTATTATCATTGCCTTGTTACAAAAATAGTTCCTGAAGATAAAAGGAAGATTTTGATTTTTAGAAGATTACACTAAAATGATGCGTGCTTTTTCTCTTCCATTCCATCGCATACAATTCAAGGCAATAGACATTGTATATGTACTTTTTTTCAGAGCTAGGGTTCAGTATGTTCTATTTAATCACTTCTCAATATGTATACTACCAAAGCAAATTGTCTTAACTATTAGTTTCTTTAGTGAAGGATTCTTAAAAGTATAACAAAAAAAAACAAGATAATAGGAGTAAATGTACTAAAATTTGAGAAATACTATAGTTTGTGAATAACTTTCTTTGGAATAACTTTGAATATTATAACTAGGTAGAATTCAGTATATATGAGCTTGCTACTTTTTTCAAAGTAACACTTATCTTTAGAACATGCCATAAATTTTCATGTTTCAGGCTCTTTTGTTGTTGTTAACTCAAAATACCTTTTTTGGCCCTGGCTGGTGTAGCTCAGTGGATTGAGTTCAGGCTTGTGAACCAAACAGTCATTGGTTCGATTCCCAGTCAGGGCACATGCCTGGGTTGTAGGCCAGGTCCCCAGTAGGGGGTACGTGAGAGGCAACTACACATTGATGTTTTTCTCCCTCTCCTTCCCTTCCCCTCTCTCTAAAAATAAATAAAATCTTTTAAAAATATGTTTTTTGTTTTATTTTTTACTGTTGTCATTTTTTTTTAATTTGACAATCTAAGGGCAAAGAGGTCAGTGTTCCTTACTAAATAGGTAGGTATTGCATATTTTATTTTTTATTAAATTTATTGAGGTGACATTAATTAATAAGATCATATAGTTTTCAGGTGTACATTTCTATGATCTAAGATCTGTATATTATACTGTGTGCCCACCACCTTCTTCCATCACCATGTATTAGTCCCCTCTCCAGTCCCACACCCCAACTTGCAACTACCACATTGCTGTCTGTGTCCATGAGCTTCAGTTTTATATCCGACATATGAGTGAAATCATATGGTTCTTAGCTTTTTCTGGCTGATTTCACTGAGCATAATGTTCTCAAGAAAATAGTTGTTTTAATACTGGTAACAAATAACCATAACTGAAAGACCCTTATGGTAACTGTTTTACTTATGATGTTGTCTGGAAAAGGAAATACTCAAGAGAAATACATTTATACTATGTTTCCTAATTTTTCTTATATTTTCTATTAAAATTTAAATATTTGAAAACAAAATATAATATATACACATATTTTAAACATATAATAAATATTCATATAAATATTTACCATTGCCATAACTAAACTATCATCACATTTGCTTATGCATCATGTGTAATGTAGAGCTTAGGAATGCTTAACATAGACATTGAGTATTCTCCCTGGTGCAGATAGTGTACTTGGTCAGCTCCTGACTTCACAAAGAATAAGGTAAGCCAAATGAATGGAATGAATTTCTTCTTATATAGAGAATGATTCATTCTAAAAAATAGTTGAAAAATCATATATGAATTGCCCAAAAGCATCTCTTCTTCAACTCTATGGTAACTAAAGTATACTAGTGCATAAATATATATTCAGTGTTGTTTATTTCAGGAATAATTGTAAAGACAAAAAAGGCACAGAAATATCTATCAAGAAGGATATAGTTGAAGAAACATTCATATAACAGGCTACTATGCAGCTATGTTTTTTTAAAGATGTAAATCAGTATCTACCACCTCACAGAGAGTTTGTCACACAAGAAAAGAAGCTGTAATAGCTAGCACAATCCTTTTCCCGTGAAACTAAAATTGGGGTATTTTCATTCCTGTAAGAGAAATTCACTTTTTAGGAATAGCAGACAATTTGTAGATCAACTTTCTTTCTTAGAGCAACTCAAAAAGCTGAAAAGTTGCTAAAATACATTTTATATACAGGAAAGGTAAAATGGCAGTGACTTTCACCAAACCAAAGTATTGAAGAAGGCAGATATCCAGAGTGATATGCAATGGTATTCACTCTGGGCATTTGTCAGTTTTGAAGATGTCACCTGTAAAGTTTAAGAGACTGAGAAGCACTTACAACAGCCTGAAAAGGCTGGGAGGAAATGCCACTGTCTGATACTGAATAAAGAAGACTATGTAGTAAAATCCCTTCTTTAAATGGGCTCAAACTTCAAGAGGAAGATTGACTTGGAAATAGATTAACCTTAACATGGATTGCAGGCCCACTTTAAACTACCTCAATTCTTAAAATGAGATTATTGTGATGCTAACTTATAGGAGACTGTTCGTGGCGTGTGCCCAGCACCCACTCAGAGATGGACAGGACCCACACCCACGGATAGGTTCTCCCATGGGGAATCAGGCCTGCATTGGACCTAGGCCACTTTGAGACTTGCTTTTTGCTAAAACTCCCTCATCCTGAATTGAGGCAGCAAATGCTTACTGTAACTTCCTAAGGTCTGTGCTAAACCTTCCAAGGATGAGTGTAACCAGTTCAACCACTTTTCTCTTTGCATTTGCAAATATCGTTCTTCTGTGATGTGATTAGTGACATCCTTTCCTTTGTTTTCTGTAAAAGGTAACCACCTAAAGCAAACCTGTGCATAATAAATGAGGACCATCATGTAATGTGCCCAGAAAAGTAATAAAAGCTTGTCCAGGCACTCTCCCCTTGAGAGAGTGTCTGAGGTGCTCCAAGGCTTTTTCTCCTCTTGAGAGAGAAGTGGCACCATCCCTTTTCCTCCACAGGACTCGGCTGTCTCTGTGAATTTGTTGTGTCTCATCCACAATGTCGCGGACCCCACGAGCCAGGGTCTGCACCACTAACTGAAACTGAATTTACTGGTCTTCCAGAAGAAAACATATGAAATTTGAAGAAAGATAACTATCTTTCATGTCTCACATAATGTCCACAAACAATTTTGAAAATATGTTAGTAACTGATTCATAAATATCCATAGACATGAGAAGGAGAAGCAACTGTTTTTTGAACAAAAATAAGAGGAAGATATTGATAGTTTCTAGGAACTCAAATATTGGACTTAGACTTTTAAATAAGTATGCCTCTCTGTTCAAAAAAATAGTGGGAAGACCGAGAAGCTATAACAAAATCAAGTGAAAATTTCAAAATTGGAAAAAAATCAAACTAAATATAGAAATGAAACATGAAATAAAACAGCTAAAGATGCAGATATGATAATTCATAATAAACAATGTAGAATTAAGCTCAAACAGTGAATTGTTAGGAATATGTAAGATAGTATGATATATATAAAATATTTTTTAAAAGGTATCTTATTCAGATATTTGAATTCTAAAGGAAAGGTGATAACAAATGGCAGATAAGCAATATTTGGAGAGATAAGAAAAATTGCCCCAAAAAGATAAACCTCAAATCAGTTTAAGAAACATATAAACCAGAGGAAAGCTTTAAAGTTCCTCTGTGTATCTCTGTCCCTTCATTTCTGTGCCTATTTATGTGTTTACGTATATGCTCTATGTATCTACTTATATTATCTATTAGACTCCCTGGATATTTCACTGCTAAAAACTAAGAGAAAGTGAATTTTTTAAAAATCTTTTTATGGTATAATTCCCATACCATAAAATTGACTCATTTAAATTGTACAATATCATTGTTTATAGTAAATTCATAAAGTCATACAACTTTCATGATAAGTTAATTCCAGAACATTTTCATAAATTCCAGTTTCTCTTCCCCTCAACCTCTGGCAACTATTTTGCTACTTTCTGACTCTTTGAATTTGTCTATTCTGGGTATTTCATATTAATGAAACCGTATCACATGTGGTTTTTGTGTCTGGCATTTTTCACCTGGCATCATTTTTTTCAAGATTAATTTAGGTCGTAGCATATATCAACCATTCTCAAAAAACTATTGAGGAATATTCCATTGTATGGATAGAAGACAGTTGTTTATTCACTCACCAGTCCATGGACATTCAAAATATGGACATTCAGGTACAAGTATTTCTGTAGATATATGTTTTTATTTTTACTTTTTGGTTCTTTTCCTAGGGATGAAATTGCAATGGTAATGGCATTTGAATTTAATGTAATTTTCCTGTGTTAGAAATGGTATTTTACTTTTGATTTTTTTTCAAATATTTAAAAATGTTAAAATAATTCTTAGCTCATAGACAGTGCTGAAAATAGGCAGCAGGCAGACTTTGGCCCACGTGCTGTGGTTTGCTCATCCTTTCTCTACCTACCTGACTGGCGATTACTCTTAGGCAGTAAAGATGTGCCTTACACATTCATTTCACCCCACTCAACACCTGCCCAGGAAGTCCTTCTGTAAGGGCAACGAAGATGTTTCCAACTTTAGAGGTGCAAAATAGGGAGACTGAATTTTAATATTTTGCACATTGGAAACATATGCGTAATTGTAAATCTGTGTTCAATTTCATTTTAGAGTGTTTAACTTTATAAAAATGGTAATTCAGCTTTGATTTACTTTCCTTTTATAGTTAAAATACATTATGTTGAATGGAAATGTTCTTAAACTCTACAAAATATTTATATGTATTCAAAAGAAGAGAGTCTCTTATCTGTTATAAAAATACACTTTAAAATGCATAGGAGAAAATAAAAACTGGTAAAAAGCAGTTAAAGTCAGCTAAAAATAAAATAAACACTGCAAAAGGCATTAAAATGTTAGAGGGCCCAAAGGTACAAAATGAGATTTGGAAATCAGAGTCGAGAAACAACAATGAGATCTTCGGAACCCAAAGTGACTATGGCTACAACACTGATTCCTGACCCTTAGATTTAAACAATTTAATTAGGGAGGCATTAGATTGCTGATAACATAAGTATATTTTGGCCAAATTAAAGAGTATAAAGAATAAAATAAAGTAATAATATTTTGGGGTTTTGGTTGGAAAAAATTAAACCAGGTGGAGGTCATGTTGCAGTGAGGAGAAGGGATTTAAGTCTACATAGGCCAAGGATGATGGATAGTCAGATTTAATTATTTCCAGATGCTGGCTTGCCTTCAGGAAGGGGCATCTCATTTTACATTTAATATCTCATTTGAATTTTTAGCTTTAGGGAACAGCTATGTGAACAACTTAAAATTTATCATTGCCTTCCACTTCTTGAAAGGAGGACTATTTAAGGAAAGAAAATAAAAGCAATCATATAGTGGTCATAATGTAGCATATTAAAAATCTAAAGCAATTTTTAAAGCAACACATATTTTGTGTTTGTGCATTGTGCCTATCAATGCTGAAATATCAATTCAAAACTTAGACCTGCAATCACAGGCATGAAGCTGGTGACTAAAGCCAAATAGAAATGACCTTTCTATTAGAAAATAGAAACTTGAACTGTTTATTGCTTGAAGGTCACCAAGATTTTCCTCAATATCCCTTATATCCCAATTTTTCTTGAATTTCAAACTCAACAAGATAAAATCTTACCTGTCATCTACACTGAGCTTCATTGCATTTAAATGCTGTCACAAATCTGATCTCATTTACCCTATACAATTCTGAGAATTGGACAACACTGGTATTATCATGTCTATTTACATGTGAAGACACTGAGATTTAAAGACCAAGTGTCGTAGTCAAACTCAGTTGGTAATTGGCTAAGGCAGAATTCTGCTTGCTAGATTTGAAAGTCCACTATCTTTCCATTAAAATATAAACAAACCCTACTTTCTCCTGCTAATTCATTTTCCCTGTAGTGAATAACACAGTGATTTACCTATATAAGATCTTTAAGAGTTAGCTATGAATAATAAATTATATTTGCAGAGGGCTTTGCAATATAACAGAACGTTCACATACATCACTCAAGGTTAATACCAACAGTTTGAGAAGGCATGGTGATTAAAACATCTCAGTTTATTCAGAAAACATTTTAGAGGGTTTGAATGATTTCCTTGCAATAACATTCAGACATAAATAAAGGATCCTAAGATTTTATCTATGTCTTTCTAGTTTCAACTAATCAAGCTTTTCATTACTATAGGTTACCTGTCAACAGGTGTCTACATTAATTTTTTGGTAAATGTTTATGGCTCTGTGTTTGTAAATTGATTTCACATGCGCTTTATCAGTGCCATGGCATCTCTTTGAGATCAGTAACAAAACATTGCAAAGAAGAAACAATTTAGGATTTTGTAATAACTAATTCATTATTCAAATTTGACTTTTCCCTTGTTCTCTAATTCTTTCTTTGAAAATTATTATTTTAAAAAAGATTTTATTTATTTATTTTTGGAGAGAAGGGAGAGGAGGGAGAAAGAGAGGGCAAGGAACATCTCTGTGTGGTTGCCTCTCATGCATCCCCTACTGGAGACCTGGCCCACAATCCAGGCATGTGTCCTGACTGGGAATCAAACCAGTGCCCTTTTGGTTTGCAGGCCCACACTGAATCCACTGAGCTATACAAGCCAGGGCTCTTTGAAAATTTCTCATTGAGTATTTGCTACATGGTAAGAAAGATTCAATGAGTACAAAAAATGCTGTAAATAAAAATTAAAATTTATAACACATAAAATAAGATAAAATACATAATCTTACAATATAGTGAGATTCATACTATGGGAAAAAGACCCATAAAGAATATTACGAAAACACCAAAAAAAAAAGGTCAACAAAAGTAGACATGGTATTCAAGGGAATCTTTCTGCAGTGGACAACATTTGAGCTGAATTTTAAAAGATGGGTAATAGTAATATCACAAAGAAATAAACCTTATGTTGTGGTGAAGAAAAATGAAAGATCAGAAGATATTTAGGAATTAAGAAAAAAAGTTTTGTGACTCATATTAACAAGTATGCTGGGGATAAAATAGAAAGCAACCAGAATGTGAATTACTCATCAGAAAATACAAGGTTTATATGATAATCAAAATAGCATGAAATATACACTAAAATTTATGGCCAGGACACCGACAAATTTTAAACAGGTTACACCATGATGGAGATTAGTTGAAGAAAATCAGTCATCATAGATGTTAGATTAAAAGACGCAGGAGGCCGTGAGGCCAGTTATTATGTAATTGTAGTACTGAGACTTACACTTGAATGGCCAGAGATGCTGGCAATTAGAAAATGGGGAACCAGAAACAGAAATAGGTAGTTTCTTGGAGAAATATAATAAATACAGAGGCATTTGAATCTGAATTTCTAGAAATATTCACAGTGAGATGAGATTTAAATATATAACTTTTGGGTATATCCAAGAATTCTGGGATAGAATTTTTATTTTGGGACATAGAGGCATATAAAAGATTGTTGAAGAAGAATAAATAATTTATCTAAATGCCATATTTAACATACACAAAAGAAACTGAATAAAGACCCTAAAGAATATTGACATTTAAACGTAAACATCAGACATATCTACAAAGGATATTGAAAAGAATGCCCTGGCTGGTGTGGCTCAGTGGATTGTGTGCTGGCCTGCAAACCAAAGGGTTGCTGGCTCAGTTCCTGGTCAGGGCACATGCTGAGTTTCAGGCCATGTAATTTGTGGCTTTGTGTGATTTTTGTCTCAGAATCTTATGTAAAAATCAAAGGGGAATAACAGTTACAATATAATGCTTAAAAGGAATTAATTTTTAAAAATGTAAAATATCTGGAACAGTAAAAAATTTAGAGAGGCCACTTAAAAAACTGATGTTTAATGCATTCCTTATACCCAGAATTTGGAACTGAGATGGAGAGAATAAAAGTGATAAACCAAAGTTTATATGACCAGATAATAACAAACTTAACACTTGAACCCAGCTCTCCAAATTTCATATCCCTTAATCCACAGTTTATTTTCTTACTTGTTTTGAAAAAAAAAAAAAAAAACCTCTATAGGGTTTTTTTAAATCTTTACGGAATACATTGAGAAAAATTTTCGTGCAACATAAAGAATACAGTGTGGCAGAAATACTGACAGTAGTAAGAAGCATTTTAGATGTCTCACTATCACTCATTTCCTAGGTCCAATCAATCACTTTCATATTAAATCTGTAGACTCTGTTCCTTACTATCATTTCCAATTGTTCATTTCAAAGTAATAAAGTGAAGACATTTATATTTTTTTCTCTGTCCCAAACTCTCATTTCTAATTGTTTCAGATTTCAGATGATGAAGTAAAGACATTTTTATCCCTTTTTCTTTTGGATACTATAAAAAATAAGGAAAAATACAATTCCATTTTTGAGAAAATGAAGACATCTATAAAACCAATTCTGATTAAAAAATATGTATCTCAAATTTTCATCCCAGATAAAATGATGAGAATATATATATTATTATAACTTCTTCTTATATTTGCAATTTTATTTTAGCAGAAAAGAAATATTATATAAATATTACAGCATTGTAATTCTACCTTTATGAATTTATACTATGGAATCACTTCTATTTTGAAAGTAATGACTCATTATACTATTTCAACAATACACACCTATAAAACATATTTTTTATTGTGGTAAGAACACACATGAGGTTTACTCTCAAAAATTTAGTGAACAGTGCAGTACTGTTAACTGTAGGCACAATGTTGTATAGCAGATCTCTAGAAATTTTTCATCGCTATCACTGAAACTTTATACTCATTTAACAGCAATTTCCCCATTCCCCATTCCTCTGCACCTGAAAACCACTGATCTACTGCTTGTTTCTATAGGTTTGACTAATTTAGATATTTCATGTACACAAAATTATCAAGTATTTGTCCTTATGTGACTAACGGATTTCACTTAGCATTATGTAGTTCAGAATATCGATGCTACAGAAATTAAAAAGATCATAAGAAATTACTAGGAACAATAATATACCAACAAGTTGAGTAGCCTAGAAAAAATAAATGATTCTTGGAAATACACCACCTACCAAGACTGAATCATGAAGAAATAAAAAAAAATTGTACAGATAAATAATGAGTACAAAGATTGAATCAATAAATAAGAACTTCAAAAAACAAAACAAAACAAAAAACCCAGGACCAGATAGCTTCACTGCTGAATTTTATAAAACATTTAAAGAATTAATGCCAGTCCTCCCCAAAGTCTTCCAAAAAGAAAATAAAATACATCCAAATTAATTCATGAGGGCAGCATTACCCTGATGCCAAAGCCAGACAAAGACTACAGGAAAAGAAACACTACAGGCCCTCATACTTACTAAAACGGATGCAATTATCCACCACAAAACTGAATTCAATGGCACATTAAAGGACCATACACCAGAGTCAAGTGAAGTTTATCGCTGGATGCAAGGAGGGTTCAACATATGTAAATCAATTAACTTGCTACACCACATTAACACAATGATAGATAAAAATCACATAAACATCTCAGTAAATCCAGAAAGAACTTGACAAAGTTTAATAGCCTCTTATGATAAAAACTCTCAACAAACTAAATATAGAAGGAATTTACCATTAAATCATCCTGAATCACAGCCACCAGAAGTTTTTAAACCCTATTACTCTTCTCTTCCACCACATAAAGTGTATTTAAATTGTATTAAAATTCAGTCAGCTATTTCCTCAAAAGGAAATCATCTACAAAGTTGACCTTTCCTTAACAATATCAATTGATATACCTTTACAAAGGATAAAAACAATAGTGAGCCAAGACATAGCAGCTAAGAATCTTGGCTATAACATAAGATCTATATTTTATTAATATTATAAATATTTTGATAGATAAATAATTTTTAATCATTCAGATTTATTATCATTAAATATTTCTAGATAATTTGGGGGACATATATTGGCACATTCCTCAAATGCTCGGTGGAAATAGGAAGATGTACTTCAGGCAAAAATTTCTGATTGAGCTCTAGATGCTGGGGTGTGTATCCCTGATAATGTTTTTTCTTCTAATTTTTAAAATATTATCAGTTTGTTAATTATGGAAAGAAGATTTGAGAGAGCAGAGGGGAAAATCTGGGGAGTGAAGGCAGCAGTAGGAGGTTGAAACTGGAAAGAGGAGATCTGGCAAACATGGGAACAATGGGATGTGAGAAAATATGTGACTTACAGTCACATGTTTGGGACAGAGACCTAGTATTACAGGAATTGGACCTGACGTTAAATGAGACACAATTTGTACAAGGGAACAGTCTCAGTACTGGTGGATAGGAATTGAATGATACAGACTCGCTGATCTTTAAGGGCTTAACTGTTCTGTGATACAATGTGATTTGAAGGAAAGGTTGGTCTCTGGAGCTATTATTGATGTTATTATAATTATCATTATCGTTAACATTGTCCTCCTCTTCTGCAACAAAATCTAATTAGGGACTAAATCCTGTTAATTATATCTCTTGATTAATGTCTCTTCTTATATTCACCATTTTCTCTGGGCTACTTTGGGAAGAAGGAAAAACTTTCTTTCCAAGAATTACCTAGACATTTAATACAAGGGTATTCATGATATAGAAACTTTCTGCTGTCATTTCCTGCTGTATTCCTTATTTATTCACTTTAAGACTAATAAGCTGCTTGTAGTTCTCACAATGTGATGGAGTCCTCAGTCTTAATGGTTCAGAACATCCTTTTTCTCAAAGGCCTTCTGTACTCAGTAGCCTTCTTGGTGATATTCCAGACTTGGTTTGATTATTACCTTTCTTGAATTTGCCTGGAAATGCTACACTCAACCTTTGTTTAAGATGTATCATGTTTTATTTTATCTATTTGTCTACTTACTTCTCCTACTTCATAAGGTCTTCCATAGTATTTTGTATCAATTAATTTTTATCTACAATGCAGGGCTTCCACATAGTAGACTAAAACTCTGTTGAATAATAACTGAATAAATGATAGTTATTGAATTTTTCACTAAAGTATCTGAGGATAAATCTTGTAAAAATTATTTAACAGAAAAGAAAATAAACTTATAAAATATTCACTTGATAAAGTTAATATACATAAGACAGTGCTTCCAGAGCTAGCCAAAATATTAATTCATGAATTTCCATAAATGTTTCTAAGATTCATTTAATCTCCAAACTCCCCAGTTGGAGAGAAATAATCTGGGAGAAAATTCTTCTAATGCATGCACTTGGCAAGCTCAGTAATGGCAATTGCTTCAGGATTGTGTATCTGGGGAAACCTCCTGTTAAATGTCAAATTTGAAAGCTTCAGAGGGAATAATGGTACCTGCTGGGTGGCAAAGCTGTTGGTGTGGCCAGACAGCTTTTCTTTTGTCTTCTTTCTATCAATTCCATTAGAATTAGTCACCTACATGTCAGGGCTGTAGCTCTGATGAAAGAGTTATGTTAAGGCCTAATCGAGATAAAGTTCAGGTAATACTGAACTGTCAGTGGAAACACTGATAGAATGTAGTCTGAAATAAAGCCACTTTTTCTTTGCAAAGACATGGTACCTTGCTGCAATCATGAAGATGCAAAATGAGTTTGAATTCCTCAGTCCGTTTTCTTATGTATAACAATTTATATACTCAGAAAATCCAGCATATGTGTGCTGCCTGTCTGTATTTCATGATGTATTTTTGTGCTTATTTTGATTTATAAACACATATGTCAATTACTCATGGCACCTTCATCATTCCTGTAGTGAAATGATATAACAAAATAATATTCTAATTTTTGGCTAATGTGATCCATTTAATTCTAATGAACTATTAATTTTGGTTGAGTAGTTTGTCTCATTTAAATATAGAAAGAAATCACCTTGAAAATTGTTATTTCACAAAGCAATAAAATTAGATACCATGAGGTAAATCTCAGGCTCTGATGTCCATTTTTTAAATATTTCAGTTGGAGAAAAAAATCTGCTCTGGTTAGTAAGCATTGGGTATACTTAATGGATATAATTAAATGCTGCTTAGTCAAGGGACTACTCAAAGATTATCCCAAGTATTAAAAATCCTCCTACTCTCCTCATTCCTCCTTTGCTCATTTAACTATTATAGCTTAGAAAAGATATATTAATAATTATCCAGTGACAGAGGCTATATTACAATCTTTAAAAGTGTTAAAGACATCATTATGAAGTTGCTCTATATATAATGTCATTGTAATTATCCAGCAAAAAAAATTATTCACAGATGGTCTACTTTGGCATTAGCCATAATAAACCAATCATATCACTATAGAGGATGAAACTATTAAAACATATTTGTTTCTTTATGCTTCTCTTTTTCCTTCGATCTCTCCTTTTTGCTTTCCTTCCCTTCCTCAATTTCTCTATTCTATTCTTTCTTATTTTTTGCACACTGTTTTCTTTTTATATTACCTATATTTATCAACCACTTTAAACACATTTATTCTTTAATTTTACCTTGTCTTACTTGTTTTTTAATTTATTTTTAAAAAATAAATGATGTGCTTTAGGGTTTCTGAATAGAATGAATTATTGAATGATTAATCATATGATCACGCAAGGAAAATATTTATTTAGATGTGGTATCTTTACAGGAGTTGTCACTATGAGGTTTGAAAGAAATGCATAAGATCTGCATCCTATTTTTCATGAGCTTATATACTGTAGAAAAGTTAAGACATACAAATAAATATATTCATCTTAAAACAATCTATGATGGATAACTGCTGTGTGGCACAAAGTGAAGTTAATATAAAGAGATCTTTTTAGTCAATCATTCTAATGATCTAGTTATAAAATAAAATGAAATAATTGGACTGATACCAGGTGATAATGTGTTTTAAGATAATATGAAGAGTCACAACTAAAGAACACTTCTGCAGCTGTAGTCAAACATGTGCATATTGAGTATTCCACAGATGCACACAATTCAGCTTGTACACTCCATGGGACATCCATTTCTATTACAGCCCTGTAAGTGCTCCAAAACTTAAAGTACCCACAACAGCTACATCTGTGACTGGAACCATTTATTCCTTTTATGCCCCATTAGGACAAACCCAAATGCAGGCAGTTTTCTTTGCTTAGACACGGAAGCAATTTTAGCAATGGTCCTTGTGAAACCACAAGGTACCAAAAATACTATACCAGACATTTATAACTTATATAAAAATTCCACATCCCAATACTAGCCACCTCAAGATGTAAAAATAACTCCCTAAATATTAACTGGCTCTACTCATCTAAAGTTAATCATAGAAACCACATGGGAAATATAAAGAGTCAAAAAGAAGTAACATAAACTTGCCATAAAGCATTAATAAAAACTATTTGTGGAACAGCATGGATAACAAATGGTTGGCTGTAAATTTTAGAAGGAAGCAGACAGAACTTGGAAAACAAGTCACATGATTTTTCTGGCTCCACTCAATGTCTAAGGATACCTTCTTTCTTTGCTCACATCTCATAAACTATTTCCCTCACCCTATTTACTTCAGCAAATCTCTCCTTAGTTGATGAGACTATATTACCTCCCTATAAAAGTCTACCTATCCTGAAAAGACTGTCATTGGCTGCCTTTAAAATCTCTTCTTTTCCTCTCTTCTTTAAATAATGGGGCTACATTATACCCCAAGCTCACCCTACATACTGTTTCCTCAGTACCTTGCAAAAATGCAAAATAAAAGTACCGTTTTAAAAAAGGTGTATTTTTAGGTTATACAGACATTTTAACAATGTGAACTCTTTCAATCCATGAACACGGTATATGCTGCCATTTTTTGCGTGTCTTCTTTCTTCAGTGTTGTGTAGTTTTCTGAGTACAAGTCTTTTATTTCCTTAAGTTTATTCCTAAAAATTTTATTTTTAACATTGCTATAGTAAATGGCATTTTTACTAATTTCTGTTTCTGATATTTCATTGTCACTGTACAAAATGCCTTCAATTTCTGAATGTTGATTTTGTATCCCACCATTTTGTCAAATTTTTTTTATTAGGTTGAGTAGTTTTTTGGTGGAGTCTATAGGGTTTTCTATGCACACTATCATGTCATGTGAAAACAGTGACAATTTTACTTCCTCCTTTCCGATTTGGATGCCTTTTATTTCTTTTTTTTTTAATCTGATCACTGTGGCTAAATCATCCAATACTATGTTGAATAGAAATGATGAAAGTGGACACACTTTTCTTGTTTCTGATCTTATGGAAAAAGCTTTTAGTTTTTGCCTTTTGAGTATGATGTTGGCTGTAGGTTTCTTGAACACAACCTTCATTAAGTTGAATTATGCTCCCTATATTCCCACTTTGCTGAGTAATTTTATCATAAATGGGTTCTGTGCTTTATCAAATGCTTTTTCAGCATCTATTGATATGATCATGCAGCTTTTGTTTTCATATTGTTTATGTGGTGTATCACATTTATTTGTGTATATTGTACCATCCTTGCATCCCTGGGATGAATCCCACTTGATCATGGTGTATGATCTTTTTAAAGTATTACTGGATCGGTCTGCAAATATTTTGTTGAAGATTTTAGAATATATGTTCATCAGAGATATTGGCCTGTAGTTTTCTTTCTTTGTTCAATATTTAAAAAATAAAGAAAAAAATAAAATAGGTGTATTTATTTTCTTTTAAAATATAAGCTTCCCAAAACCAGGGACAGTGTTTTCTTGTATGTTCTATTGTGCCTTGTATATGGTACATGCTCAATAAATATGGATGGTGGGAGGCAGTGTGTTTTGACGATAAGGGCGAGAAACCAGCATCCTGAATACTATTTTGTTGCTTGTTTTATTGTGGCCTCAGATTAATTGGGAAATATCAGCCCTTTGGGTCAATTGTCCCACATGTTACATTCAAATAAAAGTATTATGGGGAAAAAAATAATATAAAGATCATTATGGGGTAAAGAAAAGACCAGAGCCATCCCATCTATTAAACAGTGAAATGCATGTGAAAAAAAGTTACAAAATACAACAGGTCATGTCATTAACACTACAAGTTTTTCATATGAATACACTGTGTTTAAAACAATCTAGAGATATGTGTCACAATTTGTTTATTGTATTTTACACAGAAATCTCTCTGATCACCCTTGTCATTTTACAGTATGAATTTTACAGGTGAATACAGACAACTGATATTAGAAATAAAAATGATACTGTTGATAAAAGCATGGAAGCATTGAAAATAGCTTTTACAAGAGAATGACTTTTCTCTAGAATAATGTAAGGTCTTGAATTAGCCATATTTTTCTGGTCACCATTGCAAACCAATCACCTAAAATATTTAACAAACAATTTCATATAATATTTGAAGATATGTATTGTATTTGTTATGTATTGGTACATAATATTACCACACATTTAGTGGTTTAAAAAACATACATTTATTATCTCATAGCTTCTGTGGGTAAGTAGTCCAGGCATAGCTCAACTTAGTCCTCTGTCTCAGGGTCTCACTGGAATTATAATGTTTGACCATGACTGTGAGCTCATTTAAAGCTCAATTCAGGAAGGATTCACTTCTAAGCTCCCCTGAGTTATTGGAAGCATTTAGTTCTGTGCAGTCTGCTGAACTAAGGGCATTAGTTCTTAACTGACTATTCGCTGAAGGCTCCCCCCACTCCTTGTTCATGGCCCTCTCTATGTGGTGGCTTACACATGGCAGTTTGTTTTCTATTTCTGTGTAACAAGCTGCCACAACATCCCAGCTTAAACACTACCCAAATTTATTATATCAGGTTCCATGATTCAGGTGTCTGGGCATAGGTTAGCTGAGTTCTTTCTTTGGAGTCCCACAAAATGCATTCAAAGTACCAGCTGGGGATACAATCTCATCTGAAACGCAAGTACCTTTCAACGCTCAATGCTGGTTGGAAAAAGGAAGTCTTTTAGAGTTGTAAGACTAACATCCCCAGAATCTAGCTAGCTGTCAGCTAGGAGCTACTCTCAGCCCTTGGAAGCTGCCCTCAGGTTCTTACCACATGATGCCCTCATAGGGTGTTTTACAACATGTTAGCTTATTTCCTCAAGGCCTGCAGAATATTATTTTAATTGCCCACTTGATATTGTCAAGTCCATTCAGCATAATACCTCTTTAACTCAAAGCTAATAGATTAGGGTGATGCGGACTCTGGCCAGCAGTGTCGGCATCGTTGTGGATAAAATGAGACAAATTCACACGGGCTACCAAAGTCCTGTGGAGGAAAACAGATGGCACAGCCACTCTCTCAAGGGGAGAGCACCTTGACCCTTGCCTTGACAAGTTTTTATCGGCTTTCTAATAGAATACATCAAAGAAGGTTCTCATTCATTATGCTCAGGTTTGCTTTAGGTGATTACTTTTTACAGATGACAAAGGAAAGGATGTTACTGATTAATTCCTACAGATTAACAAGGAAAAATGTTGCAAATGCAAGAGAACAATAACAGTAATTGTTCTGGTTATACTTTAGTCCTTGGGAGAATTAGCACAGACTTCAGGAACTTTAAAGATATGAAGTAAGATTTGCTGCTTCAACCCAGGATGAGGGAGTTTTAGCAAAAGCAAGCCTCAAAGCCGCCTAAGTATAATGCAAGCCTTGTTTCCCACGGGAGAGCTGATCCATGGGTTTGGCATCCTGAGTGCCGCCACGTGCCTATGGGCTTTCCAATAGGACTGGGCTACATTTGCCATTCCACGTGGATAAGTTCCCTATGTTAGGGACCTTAATTATATTATAAAATTATTTCTTGTTAATAATGTGATATACTATCATACTTTTAGCTTCTTTTGGCTCTCACTGGGAGAAGATTATAGAAAGATATATACCAAGGATGTAGAAATCTTGAGAGCCATGTTAGAATTCTCCCTACTACTGGAATTATTTTGAGCATACTGTCATTATCCTTGTTTATAAAGGTGTGAAGAATGAATTGAAAAAATTTTGTTCCTAAGGAGATTTACTGCTTAATAGATGCTATATAAAAGTATCCAATTAGTGCCAAAAAGAATGATTCCTTTATATAATCTGAAGGAGTATGAAATACACTGCATACTATATTTTACATTATTTCACATTCTTCTAAATTGTATTCTTCGCTGCATATGTTCTACTCGGCATATTTGGTTAAGTAATTGTCCAACTATGGTCTGTTTTGAAAGTTTCTTCCCATTGGACAGAGGGACAGAGGGATAGAGGGATAGAGGGATAAAATTGTTACAATTAACAATACCTCTTACTTACCAAAGCCCAGGGATTAACTATTAATTGTATGCTGTCAGTATTGAATAGACTATACTAGCAATTGGTTTTTATTGCCTTTAGAATTTTTTTCTTCAGTCTATCTGAAAAGATTGAAGTAGAAATAAAGACTATATGTCACATATCTGGAAGTATAGACATCTACTTACCACATTTCTTTGCTTGCTAAAGACCATATTAAAAGTTTAAAAAATGCATGGCAATTTTCTAATGGCTGGCTAAAATAATACCACAGGTAAACATAGGAAAGCCCTGAAAAGATATTAATTAAATAGGGATCCCTCTCTTGAGCCAACTCATTTATTCAAAGTCAATTTTAAATTGTTATATTTAAGTGACTATCAAAGAGAGACTATGTAATCAACATAAAAAATAAATGTAGTTTGTTTTATAGTTATTGTAGTATAAGGCTAGACAAGATACATTATTGTCACTACACTAAAAGCTATAACCCAGAAACTTTAAATAATGTTTAATATTTAAGGACTTTTCCTATCTTTATTAACTCATGTCTCATCATCTAAAACATTACATTAATAGTAAACTGAAAAAAAATCCGAAACTCTTTTACTAACAAAATCACTTAAAGTATATTGCCTAAAATATAGCAACATTTTAAAAAATGTTTATGTAAGCTAGTAGACTTCCCTCAGAAAGTTTATAAAATATGGTGTATACAAATTTGAAAAGAGGAAGTTTTCTGTTCATGTCTTCCAGTCACAAATTTAATGCCTATTCCATCTTCCTATGTACTCTGGTCAAAACTTTGGCAGTTTAAGGTGTGACAGAAACACTAGCACATATTTCTTTTTCCTTCTTTACAACTTCATGGAAAAAAATCACTCTTATCACAGAGCTTAGTGACTTCAGCATATTTTTTTTCCTTAAGTTGAGAACTTTGACCTTTTCACTGAAAGGAGCACTTTATAGCTTCTTTTTGGCACATCTGAATTGCCAATGCTGCTGCTTTTGTGCTTTTGGGTTATTATTAAGTAAAGTAAGAGGTACTTGAACACAATCCCTGTGATACCGTGGCTGTAGACCTGATGATTGAGTGGGCTACTAAGTGACCAATGGGTGGGTAGCATATTGTGTGGATACACTGGACTAAGGGAAGATTCCTGTCCTAGGCAAGATGGAGTAGGATAGCATGTGATTTTATTATGCTACTTAGAACATCATGAAATTTAAAACTTAGGATTTTTTTTCTGAAATTTTCCATTTAATATTTTCAGATTGTGGTTGATTGTAGGTAACATATTGTAGAAAGTAAAACCACAGATCGGGGGATTGTATATCTTTATTTGTGAATGGCCATATAAAGTGGATTGTTGGTTAATCATTGTCAGAGCAGCAGTAAACAGCTTATTACATGTACAGGTATGTGTAGCTTAAGGACAGGGGTATGTTCTGAGAAGTGCTTTCTTGGGTAATCTGGCATTGTATGAGCATCACAGAGTGCACCTACACAAACCTAGAGGATATAACCTCCTACCTGCCTATGCTATGTGGTATAGCCTATTGGTCCTGGGCTACAAATCTATGTATGCATCATATTACTGTACTAAATAATACAGGTAACTGTAACTCAATGGTATTTGTATATCTAAACATAGAAAAGGTAAACATACAGTGTACAAGATTTTTATACAACTGATAGCATATTAACTTTGTTCATACCAGCATAACCACAAACACATGAGTAATGTGTTATGCTACAATGTTACAACAGCTATGACATCCCTAGGTGATAGGAATTTTAGCTCCATTAGTATCTATGGGACCACTGTCATATATGTGGTCTGCTATTGACCAAAACATCATTTATTCTGTAATCTAAAGCCAAAGGAAGATATTTGTTAATATATAAATGATAGTCTTAATATTTTCATAAAGATAATTATGTATTCTTTAATATTACATTGTAACCACTATTAATAATTGGGTATCTTATTTTATGGTTGAATCATTAAGAAAAGGTAAAGTTTTTAAAAGAACCTAAATATACTCTTCATTTCACTAGGTACATTAGTTTGCTCAGACTATCATAACAAGATACCACAGAGTGGGTGTCTTAAACAACAGAGATTTATTTGCAAGTCATTTTATTGGATTGAAGTCCAAATCAAGGTGCCAATGCCTGGATTTTGTCTGAAGCCTCTCTCCTTAGCTTACAGATGGCTGCTCTGTGACCTTTTCTGTACATGGTCTTCCCTCTGTGCATTCATGCCTTAGTGTCTCTGTGGGTTTTACTATCCTCTTCCTATAAAGACACTGGTCATATTGGATAAGGACCATCATAAAAGCCCCATTTTAACTTACTTACCTCTTTAATTTTATCCTTTGCTCAAATAGAGTCTCATTCTGGACCACTAGCAGCTAGGGGTTCAACATATAGATTTGGGTGGAGGAGGGGGCACAATTCAACCCAGAACAATAAGAGTAAAAGATAGAGAGACAAGTGGTAAATTTGTTTTTTCTTATATAAGCATTTACCAAAAATGTTATGTTGAAAGATACACTCTATGCAGCCTGAGAATTAAAAGGCAAATAGTTCTCCTGAGGATCATTAACAGGGGAAATGTTCTGCGGGGCAGGACCAAACACTGCCAAAGAAGCACTGAGAGGCCAGAGCACTGAATATTTGATTTATTAAATAAGGAAGTATGAAAATTAATAAATAAATTTTGTTTAGCTAAACAAGTTAGAACAAGATGCTCAAAGGAACAAAAGGATAGAATTTGTAATAATACAAATATTATAAAGTAGTAAAATTGAGGAATAAGATTTTAATTATTTCTTTTATGTACAGTTTTCAGGAAAATAGTAATCACTAGTGACATCATAAAACACATGGGAGAAAAAACAAAAATACTCTGGAAAGGGATATAAACAAAAAAAGAATTAAAAAAAAGGCTATAAAATTAATATGGGGCAGGGGAAGGGCATAGGAAATGGTAAGGAGTAGATTCTGCTGTAATGACAGACTGCCTGGGATTGAGTAATATACGTGAAGCATAAGAATTCTTGAATAAAAAGAGACATAAGAGAAATATAAATAATAGTCTAAAATTAACATAATATGTATAGTCTGGGATACATACATAGAGGAGTTATTTGTTTTAAAACTCATTGTTCAATGAAAAACAATATTCATTGTTAGTGTGGAAGTAATTTGGGCACAGATACCTTGGTGAAAATAAATGTGTATGCCTTAATTTTTTTCCAAAAAGTAACAAGGAATAATGTGTTTGGCTTAGAAACAAAACCTATCTTCTACACGCTCTTAAAAGAAGCACATTTAGTAAAGGGCAAGAAAAGTTGAAAATAGTGGTGGGCCAAGCATGGGCAATGATGTTTATATAATAAGATTGGATTTAAGTTAAAGGCCCTAAATAGACAAAGAGGAACAATACATACTGATAAAATATATGAGGAGTGTATAGTAATAATAAACCAGTATTTACCAAATTGTGATCTAAAAGAAATACCAGTTTTAGAAATGCAAAGATGAATTGATGAAATACAGTTGTGGAAAATCTAAATAAGCTCCTTAAGAAGTAAAAGCTCTGGCAAAAATAAGTAAATAATTATAAAAATAATGGTTTATTATGTATTATATTTATATTAATATTTGCATAAGGAAAATGTGTATATATTTGTTTAATTATATATTCCTCAAATTGATAATACATATTTTTATGTGTTCAGAGACATTTTACAAATATTCACCATGTAGTTGGCCCAAAGAATATCTCTATAAAGGAATTAGGACATTCTCATGAGACTTTCTTCAGTAATTTCTAATAGAATAAATTTAATCAATTTGTCACCAAAAATTTAATTAGATTTATTAAAGAAACACACTGCTAGACAAACATAGAACAAAGAAGAAATCAATAAGAAAGTCACAAATATCTAGAAAGCAACAAAAGGTAGAATATCCATTACTGAAATATATGAAACCAAATGAAAGTGGTATTCACATGACATTCTGTAGCCTTAAATGATGTCACCACTTTAGAACAAAAAAAAAAACAAACTTATTTGAGAATTATTTTGAGAAATTTTTTAAATCACAGAGAATTAATAATAAAATTTAAATTGATAAAGAGAACCCTTCAAATAGTAGAAAAGATATTTTCAAAACCTTTTTCCTTTAAAAGATGATCATATAGACCAACCTTTTCAGAACCTGATTAATAAAGTAAGAGAAAATTTAAAATCTGATCAGAATAAGAATATGGAAACAGAAGAGAAGAAGAATACTGCCCAAAGAAATAAGCTAAAAAATTATTTCCTTGCAAAATATCAGAATCTATACACAAATTAGTAGAAAAAAATTGGTTAGTGATTAAGAGTTTTCACTGTCTGGTGGTTTCATAGCAAGTATTAGTTGAGAAAATGTATAAAAATAATTTAGTGTTATACCTGGTGCATAAAAAAGCACTCAGTGAGTACTGGTTATATTTGGGAAGAATGGGAAAAAAATAACCAACATATTTCATTAGCTTGCATATCATGTTCTCATTTATTTCTCATTTACCATTGCAATACTCTAAAAGTTATATTATCCCTAATGTAAGAGAATTAATTTTTCAATGTATAATCACTTATATTGTTATTTTGATTTTCATATGTCAGTGGCTTTCTGTATGAGATGATTTTGCACTTTTGACTTGGATGCATACTTTTCCTATTAATCATCCAAATATTGCTTTAAAAAATTCTTTCAAATAAATTTGAAAACGTTGTTTTTCAAATACCTGTGTTGTCTGCTAAACTTGACAAAATAGTGGTTTAACTTTTTTAAAAGTCCTAAAAATAAGGGAACTAATATTGTCAAAGTAGTCAACATTTTTTTCCTACCAACATTTGAGTTATTTTGATCTGGGAAGGCAGAGGCAAGTTTAACTTGAATTCAAAATTACTAAATTATTATTATTATACTTCTAAGTTATAAAGAGAAATATGAAAAATACTATTTAAATTATATTTAATGAAAAAGAGTAACCAGAAAGAAAATAATTAATCCTAATAAAATGTGAATTTAGTTATACTCATATTTTCCTTTATGTAATAGATGCATTTATTTCAGTTATTTTGGTTATAATTTTTTTATTTTCTTCTGACACCTGCACCCATTACACAATTAGAGATGCTTTTCTATAGGAAATAACTCCCATTAGATGAATTTGGAAAATTTGGTGAGAAAGACTAATAATCATAAATACCTCAAGAGCAACCTGAATATTATGAAATATTATACCAGTGGGACAAAACTCACTTGAGTTTTAACTCACTTGATTGCTACATTTTATTTTTAAAAGCTTGAATATTTGTCCTGGCTGGTGTGGCTCAGTGGACTGAGTGCCCTCCTGTGAAGCAAGGTGATTGTTTGTTTGATTCCCAGTCGGGGCACTTGCCTGGGTTGCGAGCCGGGTCCCCAGTTGGCGGTGTGTGAGAGGCAACCACACATTGATGTTTCTCTCCTTCTCTCTCTCCCTCCCTTCCCCTCTAAAAATAAATGAATAATATCTTTAAAAAATAAAAGCCTGAATATTTTACCATGATATACTGATTACAAAATTTTTTTAAGCATTATCCTGTCCCTGAATTGTCACTAACATTAATTATGTTAGCTTACTAAATGGACAAAATGAGAATCTTCTAACATACTGCTTTTATTTCCTGTTTTCTTAGAAAACAGTTTTCCATAGCAGAAGTTACAAACTGGTGTTTCTCTGACCAGAATAGAAAAGAGTTGTAATATATATATGATCTAGGTGTTTAGCCAATATGTAGAGTTGGAACTAATGTTAGAGAAAAATTAATATCTCTAGTAGCCATAATCTGAAGCTCTGAAATGCTCACTTCATATTTCTAGATGACAAAAACTTAGAAGACATTAAGGAACAGGTGATTTTTTAAATGGTAGACAAACTTTCCAGTTTGCTACACATCCAAAAATTGTTTGATTCATCCTATTTCACTCATTTATATTACCTGGGTGCTACAGCCATTCAAAGCTGTGACACCTTCTTTAACCCAGTTCTGAGAACTCACTGCTGTACAATAATTGAAAAAGAAAGAAAAGAATTTCCCACTTAATCCATGATAATTGTGTGCTAGGCACAGCAATAGGGATAAAGATAAATACTTTATCTGGCCTAAAGTAATAGAAATAGACACAGACACATAAAGAGGTTACACCATGGTCAATACACAGGATGCAGAGGCAAGACAAAGGAGAAGTGTCTCACAGAGCTGACACAGGAGATGATCTGGAGAGATACTGTGTCTTAGATAACAAAACATTAACTTTAGAAAAGGAGGGGATCCTTATGGTACATTTAGACTAGATTATCACTGTCCAGGTCTTTGACTATTTTGGTTTGCTCCTGTTGGCATTTCAAGGTAGATGGTTTTTCCAGTGCCCAGTCTTGGGTGTATATAAGATGGAAAGAAGATCTTGGGAGCACATTTTATTTTTCTAATGTTTTTTTATAAGTAATATTCAGAGTTTTTATCTGTACTTGGCAGGGTTAACAGGAAAAAAATGCATCTAATCCATCTTTGTCCAGAACAATGTATAACTTTTTAACATATCTCAATTTTTAAATCACTATACTGCAAATATCTCTTATTGTAAATCCTTTATGGATATCACATTATATCTTTAGAATAACATTTTATGTATTGTAAGGCATCCAAAAATATTAGAAACCAATAGATATATGGGAGATTATGATATTTATTTTATGAACAAGCTCTATAGATTATCATTTAGCTGTTATTGGTTTGAAGTTATATCTTTGTATATTTATTTAAATTGCTGTGATTATTAGTGAGATGGAAAAATACAGGTCTCAGGTATACAGCTCTACAGTACATCATCTGTATATTGTAGGGTTTTTTTAATTGAATTTATTGGGGTCACATTGGTTCACAAAACCATACATGTTTTAAGTGTACAACTCAATAAAACATCATCTGCACACTGCATCATGCACCCATCACCCCAAACAAAATCTCTTTTTTGCCCCCGTTGCTCTCCCTTTGGCTACCTCCACTTAAGCCCATGCCCCTTTCCCTCTGGCTACCACCACTCTGTTGTCTGAGTTTTTGTGAGATTATATATACATATATGAAGCATCTTCTGTATATTGTATTGTGTTTACCACCCCAAGTTGTTTCCTTCCATCACTATTTATCTTCCCTTTACCTTCATTAACAACTCTCAGAACCCTCCCTCTCTTTGAAAAATTCTCTTTCATTAATATCTTGCATTAATACTCTCCTAGAGTTTGTGCAATATTTAAGATCACTCCTTCTCAGTCTTCTTCAGTGGTTCTTGCTTTTATACATGACCAATACATTCACAGTTTCTCAATTCCATACCCTTGTTCTATTCATTCACTACACTTTCTCTCTAGGCAATTCCTTCTCTGCCTATAGCATCATATTACCAGCAGTATGTAGTAGACTCACAGAGTTTTATCTTTTTTGAGCTCCATGCCTCCATATAAAAATATTTACTTATGTTTCTAAGTGAATATCTTAAATATATTTAAACTGAACATATTTATTACCAAATACATATTCAGCTTTGGATAACTTGATTATCTTGAAATATCTTCTATAATAACTTCCTCTTCCTCAGTTCATAAATCTCACTCAATTCATCAGTAATTCTATTTTTCCTCTTAAATAGTTCTTGATTATATCCACTTCTTTCCCTTTCTCTCCATCTCATGTCAAGCTGCCATTATCACTCACCTGTGCAAATTTAGCAGATTCCTAACTGATTCCCATAACTTTCCTTTGCCCTCAGACATTTATTTTTGTTTACTGAAAACAGAATTTTCTGCAACACCAATCTAGTCTTCTCACTGATTCTCTATTTTATCTCTGGCTTAAAGCATTCTAATATCTTCCTACTGCCTTAAAATAAACTAGTCAGTCTTTAACAAGGTCCCTAGTCTGGGTGTGGTCAGATCTCTTTATCCCATCCCAAAGAGCTGCTGGCTCACTCTCACTTCCTCCAACATCCTCTGTGGGCCATTTATTATTTTATTCTTTGTGATTGAAATGGTCTTCCCACACCATCCATTCTCTAACTCTGTGCCTAAAGAAGTCACTATGATGCTTCATAACTAAATCTTTGCTTACTTAGAAAAACTGATTGGAATGATTCCCTCATTCTATCTACTGGAACCATATAGCTGTCCTTCTTTATTCATATCTATAATTTTTCTATTTATTTATTGGGGCAATTACTTGCTTGATGTTTATCTTCCTACCTAGACTCTTAATTCTGTGAGATCATGGGTCAGAAGACTTCTTTGATTTCATTCACCAGAGAATCTTTAGTGTCTATACAATGCATGGCACATGCTCAGTACTCATAACAGTGTGTTGAAATAATGCATTCATAAATAATTGTTTTATATAAATAAATAATTGTTTTGTAATTTGTGTCTGGTAACACATTGCAATGTACACAGTTTGGGTACTAGATCTGTATATAGGATATTTATATGCATCATGTATGTTAGAAATTTACTTTCCCAACTGCCTTTAATTCTGCTTATCCTATTCTCTTTATGTTGTAACAGTAATTACATCTCCCGAAATATGGGATATGTATGATAAATATTATTTCATGTTGAAATATTACATCTCTGAAGTTCAGGATATACTTTGGTAGTTTTGTCAAAATAACTCAGGCACTTCCACATTGGAAGTAATTCTAACTATAATAAAATACTTGTGATGTAGACTAAAATGTTTAAGTTATGTATTAAAGAAGATGTTTTGCTAATGCTTGAAACTTTAAGTAGAGAAAGACTGTAGTTTTCAGTCTGATTTTCAACATGGCAATAATCTACTTTGATTACAAATGTCAATTACAACTTATTACTACTTGGAAATGTATAATTCTTAGGAAAATTTATTCTGATTTATTTATAACATACCATAAATATATATTACCTAATACTTTTATATGTATCTAATTTACATATCTCCCTTGTAGCTACCCTATTCTATTCATGAAGAATACTTTAGTGGTCAAGGTTTTCTAGAAACATAGGTACAAAATTTTCGATGTATAGATTGTTTGACTTTTGATTCAAGGAGAAGGCCATTTGAAAGCAAATGAAGATTTGTCTTTCATTTCTAACTTTGATGTTAATGAATGTATCATCTAGAATATATATCTACATATGTATTTCTGCCATGTAAATTAATATTTCCATTAAATCCACATGTACAAAATTCAAAGTTTGCTATAGGCCATGTATTATGAAAGTGTTGATTTCACTAAGCTGTATTGCTGCCCCACAGTTTCCAAACAGTTAAAACTAATTTTAGAGTAACTAAGAAACATAGGACAATTTGTATTTGTAAAGCTGTTTTCCGGCAAGCATCCCAGAGAGTTGTGTATAATCCAATAAAATCACAATTAATGGTTAGTACTTAAAATCAAACATATCAAATAAAATAAAAAATAACAGTTAGTGCCAAAATGCCAAATTAAACAGATGGACTCTGATTCTAGATTTTAAAAAAAGTAAGATTTACCACTTTAATGAAAAACAACAGACTATTTAAAAGTCTTGGAATTGTTTTGCAGAAAACTTTTATGCTAAAATACAGCTAAGTAAAATTTAAAAAAATGTCTATATGTTTATCTATCTCCAAACCACTGACACAGTCCTGTTTTCAAAAGCATGGAGCATTTAAATAACAGGTCTTCTCTCTTAATTACAAACAAGTTTTAGGCAAACAATATTAAATCAGACCCAGAATGGAAAAAAAAAAAACTAACTCAGTGACATTTGTTCTTAATTAAAACAACTAGAGTTTCATAAAATGAATGTGTTGTTTAAAGTGTTCCACTTTTAGTTGAGGATAAAAAGGGAAAGTATCTGACTACATAAAAGGGAAAATAAATCTATGTGGTTTATTTTATTCTTTCAGCTATTGTAAATAAGATAAATAAAGAAATTCCACTTATCGCAGAAATACCAGATTTTCTCTGCCATTTCCCCAGGGCAGTGATTTTCTTTTTTTTTTTTAAAGGAGAAACTGGATTTTATTTTATTTTTTTTAAAGATTTTATTTATTTATTTTTAGAGAGGGGAAGGGAGGGAGGAGAGAGAGAGGAACATCAATGTGTGGTTGCCTCTCATGCGGTCCCCACTGGGGACCTGGCCCGCAACCCAGGCATGTGCCCTGACTGGGAATCGAACCTGCGATGCCTTGGTTCGCAGCCCACGCTTAATCCACTGAGCTATGCCAGCCAGGGCTGATTTTCTTTATTTTTTATTTTTATTTAGTTACTTTATTGTTATTCAATAACAGTTGTCTGCATTTTCTCCCCATGCCTCCCTCCCAACCTCCTCCAAACCCACTTCCCTCCCTTGCTTCCACCCTCCCCCTTGGTTTGTCCATGTGTCCTTTATAGTAGTTCCTGAA
>CM052541.1:118482563-118561463 GCA_028533065.1 Trachops cirrhosus | reverse complement strand
CTATTTTTAGATTGTTCTTAATTTCAATGTCTCTGGTTATATTTTGTTTGCTTTTTTCTCTTGTTAATTATGTTCCAGTTAAAGGTGAGATCATATGGTATTTGCCCCTCACTTCCTGGCTTACTTAATTTAGCATAATGCTCTCCAGTTCCATTCATGCTGTTGCAAAGGGTAGGAGCTCCTTCTTTCTTTCTGCTGCATAGAATTCCATTGTGTAAATGTACCATAGTTTTTTGATCCACTCATTTACTAATGGGCACTTAGGTTGCATCCAGCACTTGGCTATTGTAAATTGTGCTGCTATGAACATTGGGGTGCATAGGTTCTTTTGGACTGGTGTTTCAAGGTTCTTAGGATATAATCCCAGCAGTGGAATTGCTGGGTCAAAAGGCAGCTCCATTTTTAGTTTTCTGAGGAAAGTCCATAGTGTTTTCCATAGTGGCTGCACCAGTCTGCATTCCCACCAACAATATACTAGGTTTCCCTTTTCTCCACATCCTCTCCAGCACTTGTTTGTTGGTTTGTTTGATGGCCATTCTCACAAGTGTGAGGTGATATCTTATTGTGGTTTTAATTTGTATCTCTCTGAAGACTAGTGATGCTGAGCATCTTTTCGTATGTCTCTGGGCCCTCTGTATGTCCTCCTTGGAGAAGTGTCTATTCAAGTCTTTTGCCCATTTTTTAATTGGTTTATTTGTCATCCTGGAGTGGAGTCATGTGAGTTCTTTATATATTTTGGAGATCAAACCCTTGCCAGGACAGTGATTTTCAATCTTTTTTATCTTGTGGTACATATAAACTAATTACTGAAATTCTGCAGCACACCAAAAAAAACTTGTTTTTTGTCAATCTGACAAAAAATAAGTATAATCTTGATTTATCCACACCAACAACTATTGCGTTGGCTGTTGTCATTTTTTTTTATTTGACAATCTAAGGGAAAAGAGGTCCATGCTCCTGTATAAATAGTAATGTATTTCATGTTTTAAAAATTCTTGGGGCATACGGGTTGCAAATTGCTGCCCAAGGAAATAAAATTCATTTTCCAATATAAGAGACAGACATACCTGGATCTAAATTACTAAAATGTGACATTACTCGCCATTCAACTTCCATAGCCACTGCAGCAGAAGTTTCAGCCCAAGATCATCTCTGACCCGAGGAAAACATGTACTGTCTTCCAAACTCACAAATTTCTCAGTTATCGCTCATCTGGTCACAGATTTCCTCAACAACTTCCCTTCTTCTCAACTCTGATCAACTGTTAGGGTATTCCACAATTGGGTCTGTTATCCTATCCCAAAATACTCTGATATACATAGTACCCTAACCTCAGAATACCATTTGCCATTCTTAAAACTTATCTCAATTTTAAGATTAAAATGATCTTTTCTTTTCCTTTTCTCATTTGGAATTTTTGTATGCTTATTTAAGCTCATAAAATATTACTCCATTTCCAAATAACATTAATTTTTCCTCCCAAATAACTTAATATTCTTCACATATTTTTATTCATTTTAAATCAGTATAATTGCATTTTTACCACTTATTAAAAACATTTTTGAGAGTACATTTAAAAAGTTTAGTTATTTTTAACAACTTTAATTATAAAATCATGTTCAATTGTGTACTTTAAAAATGTTGTTTTCCCATAGTTTAAAAATATTTTTTAAAGTAAAAGTAAGTAATATTTATTTATAGTCTTATTTTCCAAGTGCATTCTTTATTAACAATCAGTTTTCTCATTCTCTCCCTTCTCCCTGGCTGCTCATATTTATTGTAGATTATACCATTAACACAATTTTGAATATTATGTTTCACTCTTCTTCCTTTCATTATTTAGCTAAGGTGAAGGTTAAATTGTAAAAATTAGACCCCAGAATATGATTTGGACAAGGGAGAAGTTTATTTCTCTCTTTTTCATTTTTTATATTTATATATATAATTAAATTTATTGGGATGACCTTTGTTAATAGGATCACATATGTTTCAAGTGTACATTTTTATAATGCATGATCTGTATATTAACGTTTGCCCACCACCTAAAGTCAAACCATCTATAGCCACCATATATTAGGCCCCTTCCCCTTTCCTTCCTCTTTCCTTCCTCTTCCTACCCCATTCCTCCCTCCTCCTACCCCCTTCCCTCTGGCAACAACCACATTGCTGACTGTATCCATGCAGTTGTTTTATTTCTCTCATAATAGTCTATACATGGGGAGTTCTGACTGGCAAACTAGATTTATCCCAAAAAAGTCATACAGGAAAACAGGTGCTTTCATTTTGTGATCTGACATCACTTAAGTTGATTTTATTACTTGTATATTAAAACGCAGTCTCTGTTATGCATGCGTTTTGCTTATGGGAAGGGGAAACAGGAAGTCAAAGCAAGCAATTTATTGTTAAACAAGTGAGAGAAAAGTAGCATACATTTCTTCTGCCTGTATTTAATATCTGAACACTTACTTAACCTACAGAACCCTCTGGCTAGGAAATGTAGACTTCATTTAGATCTTATGCTTGGGAAAAGATGGAAAAGATATTGAGAGGACAGCTACATTCTGTCACACACTTCATTAAAGTGTAAACAAACCGGTTCAATGCTGAATTATATATATATAATATTATTATAATATAATATAATTATATATAATTATATATAATTATATATGATATATAATTATATTATATATTATTATATATAAAAATTTACACATGATACAATATATCTTTATTGTTAGACACATAAGTTTCTTGTTTCAGCTAAAAAACAAGGCTACAATAAATTTCTGCCATTAATATTTTTCTATACTTTTTCTTGTTTCTTCAGCACAGTTTCCTTAAAATGAAACTATTATATTAAAGTGTGCTACACTGTTGAATTCTCCATACATATTGCCACTTTGTAATCTGAGAAAGACATGTGGGTTTATAACTTACTTATATCAGTAGTTCTACAGAAATTTTACATGATTAGCACTGTAAATAGTTGGAATGTAAGTGTTTTTAATATATTGTTGGAAGATGATTCTCCATAAACTCCTGGATTTCTGGATGTCTTGTGAATGGAAACCTGGGCTGATTTTTCCAGACCACATTTTTCAAGAATATTTGTATGGTGAACAATCTTGGAAATAGAAATAGTGCCCCTCTCGGCAAAGGATGAGTTTGCTGCAGCCTTGGAATACAAGGTATGTGTCTTCTCTCAGGGCAAAGAAGAAAAGGACAGATGTGTTTACAACCCAGTATAGTAAAGATAAAGTTTGTCTCTAGAGCAAAGACAGAAGAGCTTAGTGTCAATTATAAGACTGAGGTTGTCTGGGTTGAATTCCTGTGTTGTGATACACATTGTAATTGTTCTTTAATAAGAATTTTACTTAATTAATTTTAGTTTTATATTTGCTTTTTTTAACATTTACTCTTCTCTAATTTGCTGGTTCTTGTCCTTCCTTTTGATGAAATTTTCATGAACATTAAAATTTCATCAAAATGATGAAATTGATTTATAATATATAGTACAGTTATGATATGATTATATATAAATGCATATGTTTAAACAGTATATGTATATCAATAAAACATATATAGTGGCATTCTGAATGGAGAACATATTCTTATTACACTAGCTATTTATTTATGTATGACTCTATGGGCCTTAATGGAAATAAACTAAACTTTATGTGTTGATAAAAGTTTTACATCACTAATTATTAAAAGTTTAAAAATGTGGTCCCTAATTTGTAAATAATTTCACAAGGCATGCCATTATATAATAATGCATATTTTCACATGGAAAATGCTAAAATCATTTAGTGTTTTTCAATTTATAATTACAGTACAGTTGAAAACATTGCAAATGCATATTGTATTGATTAGCTGCTCTCATGTAGTTTGCTGAAGGTATTTTCAGTCTACATTTAATATTTAGAATTTGCTTTAGAGATTAGATTTTTTCTTTTTTTTCCCTGAAAATGCACAAAAGAAAGACATCTTTATGTTGATTAAAGGGGGGTATTTTGTGAAGTCTATTTTATTTTTGTTATGTATATAAATATATACATTACTTCTAGGAATTCAAATATTCTCCTGTACTCAGTGTGCTATCTAAATACTTCCATTATCCCTTTGTTGCTTTGTAAAAGAACCTGTTAGATTACCGAACATCCTAACTAGAACTATGTTGAATAGCTTTATCTTATTTTCCTACACAATAGAATGTACTTATATTTTGATAATTCTAGAATTAAGAATGCTGGTATAAAACAGAATTTGGAGATATTTTTCCATTGTGTCAAGCTTCCTCAGGCACAATGCTCCTGCTATCACTTGCCAAGATAAGGTACACAGCTAATATCTTCAGATCAAGATTCTCCAGAGTGATGGGTCTCAATTCATACTCTTACTATAATCCAGAAGAGCCTCAGGACAGTAGCTCTTGGCGGGATGCTACCTGTTAGCTGAAAGCTTCAAGTTAAGATAACCCAGTGCAGCTCCTAACAGGGGTTTCTGAGCACAGCACCCCCAAGCTCTTTGTAATGGCAGCACTTTTTCATCCATTGACATTCTGGGCTACACCAGTAGAAGAGAAAACTTTGTACAATAAATGATAGCTCCTTGCTCTAGAATGTCCCAATGCTCTGGAGTACACATATTACTAGTATTTCTATACTTGATGCACTGTATAGAAATCTTAAGAGGTATTTCTTAAAAATAATTATTTATGGGCCCCACCCCAGGTCTATCTTAGCAGTGGGCCCAGAAATCTATATTTTAATACTACCTCTTGTGTTATGGATGTGGTCAGCCAGATGCCCATTAACTAGTCCTTGGGAACTACACACAGCAAAGAATAACATGTGATGGAAAATTCAAGCAGCCCGGTGGGGATTCTGGGCAGACACCAGCAGTTTGTCAAAATGTAGTAAAAACTGACATAACAGACCATGATGACATTTTTCAGTTTATTATTAATACTAAGAACTCTCAAGTTTTGCTTGTTTTTAAGATAGAAGGAAATTGAGCACATTGCACTAAGAGTTTTATTGCCAATGAAGATAGAAAGGTGAAGCTACAGAGAATAACTCATAATATAAAGCAGGACTTTAGATGGCTAAGTAAATAATGAAGAGTATGAAATTTATTTCTTAAAAGCTTAATATAGGTAGCAGAACTAGAAAAAAAGATTGATTTTTTTTTCTTTTTGTTTGTGACTCACTAGATTGTCCAATTCACAATCTTGAGTCAGGTCGAGGAATCAATATTTTATAATCTCACCAAGTGCTTCTTATGCATTTTTAAATTACAAAGTTTTTGAAGACAAGCTGCACATGTAAGATGTCCCCATACCCAAAATTTGATTCAGATGTAGTGACTCATGAAGCTACCATAAGGAAACAAAAAGGTTCCTTATTTACCTAATAGGACTTTTCTAGGGAGAGAAAGGTAAGCCTCTAAAATTAGTCCAAAATGGTTTGAGAGAGCAAGGAAAGGAGATTGACCTGGGTTTTTTGTTATTGTAGAAGGTAGGGGAGGGGAAGGGTTTATCTGTGTGGGTAGGGGCTTGAATGGTTTGAATTTTCCTACCTGCCTCAAAGGAGCGCACGCAGGCTTTCTTACCAGCTTTCTCAGATGTGAGGTTGAATGCAGCAGGGAGAAGAGAGCTTTAAAAGCCATCAAACATCAAAATATTCATTCAGAATTCTTGTTATAAAAGTGTTAGTCTACAATGTTACACATAACTGAAAATAGAAATAATAGACATATATTCCTAAATTATATTAGTAATATTAAAATGAAAGTGCATAATAAAGGTACCCATCATTTTCTTAGTAACAATACCCATGATTGTCTTAATGCTTTAATCAAAATATCCATTATTGTTTTAGAAAATGGAAGCAAATTTCTAAATAACTACAGATTGGTGAGGGTAGGAAGTGACAGCCACTGACAGCAGTAAGTCACTTGGAACAGATCAGCATCTGTTTTTATCAAAACAAAATAGATAGACTATCTACTTTGAAGAACTATAATGCCATTTGCTTTGCTTCATGTTTGTAAACATATTATATTATTGTAGTTGAAATATATGAAAGGGTAAAAGGAAGTTGAATAAAGCCACAAATAAAGTGTGTTCAACTGTGCTGCTTTGGGAGCATTTTCCATTATTTTGAAGCCAAGATGAATGTGTCACAAGAAATACTATGGCCTTTCTGCCCTTTAGGTTTTGCCACAACTTAGACCCATGACCCCCCACAGTTGTTCAAAGTGTTAAAGCTTTTCTGCTGCTAGCAGTGGAGGAGAATGGATTCACTGAGATTTTAACAGATTGACAACATCTTATCTTACTTGTGCACACACGCTTCATGAAGGTAAAGAAGGCACTTTACCATCCACTGTGACTATTTATTTGCTTTTTAATTGGCTTGGACTAGTGTTGTACAAGAAACCATTAAATCATTGTTGAATACAAAGGAGGCCTGTGATGGGTGAGAGCATCTGTGTTGGAAATTTCTAAGAGAATAAATGACACCTATTCAAACACTTCACAGAGCATTTATAGGAACAATTAAGTTCCTGGTCAGTGTGGTTTTTGGAGATGTACGAGGTTTGTGTGTTTCTGATTAACAAAGTGCTGCTCCTTCAGGCAAGATAGCCTTTACATTTAGCTATTAATGAAACTGTCACTATGACTTAGTGTGGATTGATAGTCAAGAGAAGTAGTGTGTGTATATATATATATCTATATATATATAAATTTATTAGACATGTGGGGCTTAAGTTGTGATCACAAATGATAAAAACTTAAATATAAGTAAAAATTCCATTGTTCTTTTTTATTGGACTATTATAAATTAAATATATATAATTACTCAATATAACCAATTTTAAAGACCATTGATTCCAAGTCACATTTTCTCTTTAGTATGCCGTAGACTTTTACTGCATCAAATTACCATTTGGAAATAATGATTTGTAATTTTTCTGAATGTGACACATAAAAGAAACATTTAACACTATCACATATGTCTCCATGTAATGGGGAAAAAGCATGGCTCTCCCTGAAAATAGGGGAACCCTACCATCTTCCCTAAATTTTGCAAAAATCTTGCTGAGGTACAAAGGGAATACCCACAGAGTGAAAAGTACAGCATTTAAGGCACATTGCCTATCAAAGGCAAATTAGCAGCCCATTTATTACTGAAGGAAGGAGCTGTGGAAGCTGCCTGGGGGCAAATTGTATAGGTGACTGTGAGAACATACACCAGCACAGTGACTTTACAAAGGAACTCAGGATATAATGGGGCAGTGGTGAGTGTTAAGGAGGAAGATTACACGATGCCTGTGGAAGCTGTGGAAGGATGCCCACCCTGGATGCTGGTGTGTGGCTGGAAACTTTTGCCCTGACTAAAAATGGCAGCCAAAAAGGGTCAAGACACTGGGAAGCTGACAAAAATGGTGGGTACTATTACACCATAGAAGGAGTCAGATATTTGGCGACATAGGAAGTTTTAAGCCAAGCATTTAAAATTGGAGTGGGCCAAGAAACAAGGGAAGTTTGCCATGAGGTCTGAATGTCCACCTGGGGGTCTGCCTGTAAAAGATGGTGGCAGAGTTAACAAATCTGCAGGGAACCTGCCTGGCCAAGGACACAGACACACTGGTAAGTTAATGGCTGAAGTAAAGGCCCTCAGATCCTGAGGAAAGAAGCTGATGCTACAAGGACTTAGGCTGGAGAACCCAGACTTAGAAGAAATGCTTGAAGCTGAACTGAGACCAGGAATGCAGAATTGCAGACTTCTGTGTTTCTGAAGGATATCACTTCCTTGGTACAGGATCTCTTGGCATGGGACTTTGGAGCCTGGTGCAAGTACTTTCCCCCCGGGTGTTTGGTATTTATCAGTTCTGGGCCACAGGCCCTACTTCCCACATGGATAGGAATGCTCCTGGGACCAGAAGACACAGGGCTTAGACCCAGCAAAGGACGGGAGCCCACTCCGGGCTTCAGGGATCTCATACAGGGATATGTGGCTCTCTGGGCTCGAGTCCCTGGGACAGTGTAAAAAGGCACATGGTTTCCTGAACCTCTATATGACGACTAAGGACAGCACATGCCTGATCCTAAAGGAAAAAGCTGCTGAAAGAAAATGGTGACTCTGTAACCCACAAGTGCACACTCCAAAGAGGATGGAGATTTGTTTCTGTGACCAGCATAGGGACAAATAAGAAAAATGGGAAACTCGTGAGCATGGTTTTGCCCTGTAGCAGTTTGGGAAGCAAGGGAAGTTCTGGGCCTTGTGGAAAAGAAGGGCTCCACACCGGAGTACTCTCAGCCTCCCCAAGATTGAAACCCTGTTGATAAAAACCTGTTTCCTTCAATGCAAATCATTAAGTCATGTAAATTCCAGGTGTCAAGTGCCAAAACCCAGTTTGCACAGTCACATTTGTGCACAGATGTCTATGAGATTCCTTTTGCTTCTAATGATAAATTTAACAGTAGGAATGTACTTCTAATAACATGAGTGTTTTCACCAGTTAGAACTGCAGACTTTAGGAAAAATTTGGGCTCCAAATCAGGAGAAATTTCTTTCTCCTTTTAGACTAAGCTGGTGTGTGTGTGTGTGTGTGTGTGTGTGTGTGTGTGTGTGTGTGTGTGTGTTTTAAGTCAGTAAATGAAAGGTTAAGAAACTCAGGATATAGTAATTGATTACAAGTTTTTCACCAAAGTTTCTCGTTTTTGTAAGACAATATTAAGCAATGCTCATCTGTTACGCACTCTGGTTTGTAAATCCCCTGTCTTCGTAGTGTTCCCCCAGCCCCTATTATTTCATAGCTTTGAACAGTCAATCCATATCACAATCTGTCTTAAAATATCCAGATCTATGACAAGGACTCTTAAATTACTTGCTTTCCTGTTGGAAAGTGAACTGCTTTTATATGCTCAAGTTAAATCAATTAATTACAACTTTTGTTGTAATTTTGTGTACAACTTTTATTATTTATGAAATTGTGAGGTAACTTCCTTTATTTTCTAATAGGACATATTAAATACAACAAAAACTTAGATCCAAAGCAAGACAATAACTATTTTATAGAATATATTTTGCTTTTGTTCTTCCTGATTCATAATTTATTTAAGTATATATCTTTGGCAATACAGTAGCTCAAGCTTTGCATAAGGATTGAACATTAGGAAGCACATTTGTTCAAGGTTTCTCTGATTTATGCAGCTTTAAAAAAATGATTTAGACATGCATAGTTATAAGTACTTATAAAATAATCATTTTGTAGGCATTAACTGCTTTTTAATAAATCACAGTGAATTAATAATTGTTTCTATTTTATTATAAGTCTATATTGTCTATATTATAGTATACTACCTTGCAGTTTTTGTTGAATGAATGGATGAATGAAGACTCTGTGCGAGGCACTGAGCTCAATACTTTATTGCATTTTAATTCACTGAATCCTTATTAAATATGCAAGCAAAGTATTATCATTATCATTTAGTCCTTCTAAAATTTAAAGATTTTATTGCTTAAAGATTATATTGCTTAAATATTTTAAATGCTGTATTCAAGGTTAAATAGCAAGGAAAGAGAAGAAATGCATTTAGTATGTGAAAGCCTGCCTCAAAAATAATTTTGTTTATATTTTTCCATTGGTTATAAGTCTGATAAATGTTAAATAAATTGGCCCACATTTTATAATTTCAAATTATGAGATTAAAAAATGACTCAATAGTGTGTGAGAACTGAAGGCATCACCATTTCCTCTTCCTTTGTTAAATAATGTTGGAATCAAACATATTTTCTTTCCTTATGATAAATTGTACTGAGTTGAAGCAAAAATAAGGCACTTACTTGCTTCTGTGAGATAAGATGGCAAACCAACTAATGTAGATTATATATTTACCCAGATTAACTCATCAAATTTTCTCATTAACACTTGCTTCAAGACTTTCACCTTATTATGTCTACTAATCCAAATCTATTAAGGTCATAAATGTTCCCCAAAAGCAATTAGGCCCCTGCCTTAGATGACCTACCTCTAAAACAACCAGAAAGCTCCTAAAATACTAAATGTATCCTTGTCTGCCTTTCCCATTTAAGACAATACTAACACTCTGACAAAGCTGTGGTTTTCCTGACTAATTCTAATAAAGTTGGCTTGTTTTTCATCAGCATTTTTTTCTAGTGTTTTGGGGGAGAAATATGACAGCTAACACCTATCATAATGGTATTAATTAGCAAGAATCTGCTCAGAGAAAAAACAGTGGAAAAAATATTAAAAGAAAGTATAATGAATGAATATTTTAGGCATGACTTAAAAGTTACAAGGTATCCTCTAGTTAGGTCTAGGTTTGACAATCATTTATCTTCTTCCACCTTTCTGCATTTATTTTCCCTATGCTTCTAGGTGGTATTCTCAGGGAAAAAGTTCTGTTCATAATAGCTATATAGCCTTTTGTTTCTCAAGAAAATGTATATAGAATAAATAGATAATAATAAATAGAGAATCATTTGGGAAATTTTTGAATAAAAAATTTACCTTAATATAATGTTATGAGCTACCCTTTTCTGTAAAATTGAAATAGTGGTAATTAACTAAAGTGTTTATTATAAAAATTGAGATTATGTAAATTACTTTATGTAAATTTATTATATCGAGCACAATTAAGCAATACAATATTACTATTACTGTTTGGAATTGAAACAATTTCAAAATTGTTATTTTGTAAAAATAATAAACCAATTTGTTGGGTAAACCAACAGCCTTCACCTCAAATTCATCCAAAATAACAAATTTTTGCTAAACTATAAACATCTCCAAGGCAATTCTGGGAAAGTAAAATTTGATTTTTTAACATATTTGGTCACTACTTTCAACATTAGCAAAATTAAGTATTTTCCTACTCACATTAACCTAATTTATTGAATAACACACTTAAAATAAGTAAAGACCTTATTTTAGGTCAGTTCATATTTGCTGATCATCAATATCCATAAATATGATTGTCTATATGGAATAATATCAAACCAAACATACTTCCTTCATCTTGTGTCAAAAATCATACAGAAGAAAGATGGCTGTGTCTTAACATGTTTAATGAGAAGTCATATAGCTAGTAAAAAAAGTGTGTATTTTTGCTTCTCTCTAAGAAATAAATACAATACAATCAAAAGACCAATTTATGACCATTTTTCAAGAATGCTTTATCAATTATTTTAAAAGAACAAATGCCAATCATATGTTCAATACAATGCTCTTTGTTATAGAAGGCCCAATTATAAACACAAAAGGAGGTAAAATAGATCTTGACATAGAAGAATCTAGAGTTATCGACATTTCAATGTGTGTTCATTTTTCTGAGTCACATTTTGTAAAACCTCATGTGAAGAAGGCTGAGTTAGTCAAATATTCAGTATTTGAAACCATATTTTCACTGGTTCATTTAATCTTCTCTTTATTATATATATTATCTCATTTTCATCCCAATCTCATTTACCAATAGTTTTTATATCATATTATAATCTGATAGGCTCTAGGGGTTTGCATTCTATAAGTTGCCTTTTTCTATTTTTGCCCATTTTTACACTGAGGTCACCACCTTCTATCTTCTTTACAACCGTACTTCACATATTAATATATTATTGATGAAGAAATGTAATGCTTTACTTTACATATTAATATATTGTCAATGAAGAAATGGAATATTTATCACAATCAGTCTTCTGTCAATGGTGTTCATTGCTCATTATGATATTCTTAAGGATAATATAATCAAGTTCACATGATTTCAGAAATTCACCATTCTGGGTGAAAAGGATAATTTCTTAATTTTTAATTAACTTTAAATTTAACTTCATAACTTTATATGTAGGTATTTAATACATTTGTATTGTATCAATTTATGTGCTGTTCAGTAGGGGCCTAATTTTCCTCCACATAGTTAGGCAGTTCATTCAGTAACACCTATGATTAAATGCAGGTTTTCTCCCCTGCTTTGTGGGAGCACCTTCACCATATATTAAAACAGCATTAATAGGTCTGTCTCTAAGCTCTGTATTTTTTCCATATATTTTTTATTGTGATGGTGTTACATTTTTATTTTATCACTAAACATATATTTAGGTGTCAATATCTGCTATGGCAAGCCTTCTCACATGAATGCTTATTTAAATTGTTTTAGTTACTTATACAAATTTATAGATTCATAAATTTATAAAGTTTTTAGGGTAAATTTCATGATCCTCAGAAAAATCCAACTAAAATTCTAATGAACAGTAATTAGAATCTAGTGCTTTTGGTGAGCAGAGCAGGGGGGCAAGTAGGATACTAAGAAATTCTGTCTGAGAGCATTAAATGCTTCTTAATTTATTCAAATCATGTCTGTATTTTATTGCAATTAAATTTTTTTTCTTATGGGTTCTCATCTATTTAAAGTTAATTCCTAAGTAATTTAGAACTGTTGTTGCCGCTGTTTCAGGCATATATATAGGTATAGAAAGCCATTCTACTGCCCCTGGTGCCTCTGACTCCGAAACTCAGGAACATATTAGTCTTTGCTAGAAAGACTGTTATTGCGTAGGAGCTCTTGTAACTATATCAAAGAATTATTTTTAAAGAGCAAAGAACAAACGAAGTTGTGTGCCAGGAGTAAGGAAACAATTTAAAATCCAGCAACCATAGCAAGTAGCTACAGAACTAAGAGAATGAATTAATTAAGTGGTACATATGACTCTAATAAAACCAAACATAAAAATAAAATAAATAAGACAGTAGCACAGGAAAGAATCAAGTACTGGAAACCATAACAAAGGTAAACACATGAATGGATTCTTCAAGTATGGTGTACATACTCCTGTTATCTTGTGTAAACTAAATTACTCTGGACTAAGATCGAGCTACCTGTTTTTCCAGTGGATACAAGCTTGTAAATATGTTACTCTGTGCTTTATTTGTTTAATGTATTACTAATTGAAGTGTGTTTTTTTGTATTCTGCCATATTTTGACATACTTTGTATTCTGACATATTTTGTATTCTGACTAGTTCAAGTTTGAAAATTAGATATTTAAAAATATTTTATACCACATATAACATCTTGTCTTTCAAATTCTTTTTAAGTATATTTTATTGATTATGCTATTACAGTTGTCCCATTTTTTTCTCCCTTTTATTCCTCTCCACCCTATACCTCCCCACCATCATTCCCATACCTTAGTTCATGTCCATAGGTCATACATATAAGTTCTTTGGCTTCTCCATTTCCCATACTATTCTTAACCTCCCCCTGTCTGTTTTGTACATACCATTTATGCTTCTTATTCCCTGTACCTTTTCCTCAGACCCCTCCCTACTGATAGCCTTCCATGTGATCTCTTTCTGTGAATCTGTTCCTGTGCTAGTTGTTTGCTTAGTTCATTTTTGTTTTTGCCTTTGTTTTTAGGTTTGACAACAAACTCACAATTACCTTTCAAATTCTTTAAAACTGAAATGCAGGTGACTATTTTTCTCCTAAGTGTATTTGCAGTGGGTAAATCATTTTAAGGGTATTAAGTATAATGCAACATGTAAGAATTTTTTTTCTAGTTTGGTTTTGGTGTTTTTCTTTTTCTTTTGAGGCTGCAAGAAAAAATAAAATAGCTAAATAAAACAACCAGGAAGCCTAATAAGTAGAAATGAGTAAAGGTAAGAGGACGCAGAAAAAGAAAATAACCTAAGTAAATTGCGTTTGGCTTTTAATTTTAGTTAGGGGCTTTGAGGTACATTGACTACAGCCTGAATTACTTTTAACATTCCAAATCACCACAGTAATTTATTATATATTTATAAACACAGAGCCATATAACAGTTAGAAATCAATATATTAAGAAACAGGCAAGTCACTGTGGATTTGATCCTGGTGAAATGAATGTGCTTCAGAGCCAGACACTTGAGTGTGCACTAATCACTTATTTCCTAAAAGCTATCCTAAATTATTTTTTAACTTCTACCTTAAAATTTTATCTTGCTTACACTGACATGCTTTTCCCTAAATTTCTAATAATCACCCATGAAAATACAATAAAGTAGTGAAAATATATAGTACATGAAAACTTAATTAGCCTAGTACTAGAATTAGGTTTGCATGGAACAACACTGAAAATTTAAGTAATAGACTATTTAATTCCATCTTAATGAAAATAGATTCAGACATTCCCCACTCTTTCTCTATCCATGTTTCTTGTTTCAGAAATATAAGTCCACTTCCAATCTCCAAACAGAGAATATTATTCCCTAACTGAACATACACAGTTTTGGAGTCCATCAGGATCAATGTCCATAGACATTCTAGGATCTGAAAAAAGCCACAGGAAATAAAATCAGTGTTTATTGGGCTGACTGCTCACTGTAGTTACCAGATAGAATGCAATTCTCTCCTGCCTGTACTTCCTACCAGGAATGACAACAAGAAATGCGAAACTATAAAGGGTGCTTCTGAGAAAGCAGTGGGTGTCAAAGTGCTCATGGTCTTGATGAATTCAAGAAATCATCACAGTGAACATAAAAATCAGAACTGTAAGGAGATAGGGACATGTAATGATGCAGCAGAAGGGCAGGAAATGAGGGACAGATATTTAAAATAGTGATACTAGGTCTGGTGTCCTAAGTCAAGAGGTTAGAATCTAATTGGGTCCTTAAAAATATAAATAAATAATATACAATAGAGATATCAGAATAGTATTGTTTGTTATGGATAAAGTGCAAAGTATGAGGTAAAAAAAGAAGAAAAAAGATCATTAAATGCCAGGTGATGAAGACACAAAGAAGGAATCAAGGCTGAGATTATTTTGCTGATGATAAATTAGATAGATGTAGATGATAGATAGATAGATTAGATAGATGGATAGATAGATAGATAGACAGATAGACAGACAGATAGATGATAGATAGATAGATAGATAGATAGATAGATAGATAGATAGATAGATGATAGATAGATAATCAATAGCACTGGGACTGATGGAGGATGATGGGAAAGAGAGGAAAGAAAGTTTGTGAACCAGAGGAGAGGATGAGAGTGATCTGTGTTTCACAGGTGTGTTCCATAGACCAGCAGCACCCAATTTTCTTGGAATTTTTTTGGAAATGCAGAATCTCAGGTTGTATTCCAGGCTCACTGAATCCCAGGTTGTTGCCTTTTAGCAAGAACCCCATATGAGTTAATTAAAGTTTGAGACACATTGGTACAGAGAGACAGTATACACCTCAAAGAATCAAAGAATGTTTTTTTCTTTTAAAGGATAAAGAAGGAGCAACATCTGGACGCATTGATAATGAGGGTGAGAGCAGTTACTCAGCCTCCTGTCTCTGACATATGTTGATGTGTAAGAAAAGAGCCTCAATTTAAGGAAACTGAAGAGGCTTTTTCTCTGAAGAAAATTAGCTTTCTTTTAAGTTGTGCTTAAATGTTCTTCCTAGAAGGAACCACATTTTATTCTCTTGAAAAGCTTTAAAAATGCTAATATTCAGGCCCTACTGCTACAGTTTCTTATTTAAATTGGTCTTCATGCACAGCAGAGATAGATTTTTATTTGTTTGCTTTTATTTCTATATATTTTTTAACTGTCCAAGAGTGATTACAATGTGCATCTGGGGTTGAAGCCACTAATTTCAAGCAAAGATGAAAGCTAAAAGATAAAAGATGAAAAAGTAAAAATCTTAGAAATTGGGAAAATGGGATTTTTTAAATCAGAGGGAATCAGATCATAGGAGACAAGCCTGGAAACATTTGGGTACACCATGTTGACTGGGAAAGAGTCATGGCATATGTGTCTGGGTGATTGATTAACATTAATGCTTAGACAGCACAGCAGTCAGTGACCCACTTAACTAGTTTGGAACTACATGGGATTGATTTTCTTGGTTTCTGAGGTGGTACAAGCACCAGATCTACTGCTGTCCCTCTTAATGAAATTTTTACTTGGTGGTTCTTTGTCTTGGTACAAGATAATGACTTTTACCGGAAGAGCCTCCAAAATGTTAAGCTTTGAACTTTCCCAGTTTCCCACAGATAATAGTATTCCCAAGCATGTGCCATGTCCTAAACCCTAAGTGGTACAGTAAAGTTCACTAGCACTAGCTCACTGAGTCTCAGAATAGGAATTCCTTAACTAGGGGATTTAAATTTACAAAAACTAATACATAAACTAGTCTTTGTACAAATGTAGTCAAAAATGAAAAATCAGCTATTGAGAGTTTACCTTGATTTGGTATTTTTCTTCCCTTATTTTATCCCCCTTATACCTGGTTTTATGGTAATGTGAAGCTTAATTTCACAATAGATATTTTATTTAAAACTTAAAATTGCATTTAACTTAAACATTTTATATCCTAGCACATATTCTGGTATATTTCTCTCAGCGACAACTTGGTCAGGCATAGAATCATAAGTTATTTCTTTTATTTCCTTAAAGCTCCTGTGAAACCTGATTATTTATAATCTTTACAACAACCTTCAAACTAGTTGCCCTGCTACTAGTTTTGCCTTCTAGTAATCCATTTATCACAAAACAACCAATTGTTTCATTAAAATATAGATGTATGTGTTATTCCATAGCTAAAACTCTCTTGTGTCTCTCCATCTGTCAGAATAAAACACAGACTACTAATTTAGCCTTGCTGGTATATACATGGCTGGTTATTGAATTGCATGCAGGTGACACAAGTCACAGAGGTCACTGATACTGAGATAGAACTGTAAGGCAAATAGGGGAGGGATACTGAATTTATTTGAAGAAATGGAAACACATGCTACACCAAATAGTCTTAGACTCCTTCTATGTAAGTCAATAGAGACAGTTTAATAATCCTTATAGAGAAACAAATATGGGTGATTTTCATTCATTAACACATATCCTATTAATAAGATCTGTATTTAACTTTAAAAATATACCTGAATATTTAAAATATATTACAATCAATAAATAGTTCATAGTTTGGTTGTGTTCTTGAAAGAAACCTCACTAGTGACTCATCACATGACTACCAGCATTTGTCACAAAAGGGACCCAGTCTATATCTCCCACATCATCACATACAATTCTTTTCAGGTACAGAACAGTTCAGGTAACTAGAATGTGTCCCATACCTCAAAGGAAACAAACTTGATCTCACCAAAGAGTGCAAACCTCAACACTGAATTCTCCATATTAGTTAAGTCTCAATTAACTTTCTCTTCAGGTCTTTCAAATCCACTTAGTCTAAATCACTAATAACCCAATCCTCCAATCTTCCTCATATCAGCTTCATTTCTTCCTTGTAGTTAGTATTGTTTATAATTCTATGTTTCATGTTTTGCTTTTCTTTCACTAAATTTTATTGTTTTGTCTCCTTCCACATCCCAGATGAAATAGTCTACCATTTTTTTCTGCCACCTCCAAATATTTCATGACATAAGAGAAAAGAGACCTGGTGTTGCTCTTATCTCCAGCACCTAGAACAGTGCCGGGAACATTGATAAGGCATTTAATAATTGTGTTTTGTATACCCAACTCTTCCTTGGAAATTCTCTCTATTACTCCTACTTTTTTTGTTTTGCTTTTCCTATTTGTTTTTAAATTAAGCTGTTCTATGAAGAAAATTAGCTTTTTTAAGCTTTGTTTAAAAATGCTTCCTGTGATTATGAATACAGTTCTTTCCTATAAACAGCACATATTATTATTTTTTATTTTAAACTCTCTTATATATTAAATGGAAAGTATTTTGGTGCTTATATTGCTTGGCCAAATTCTCTTATGCTAAATAATTACTGTTTATTTCTTATTGTCATTCATGTAGACTGAGGAGGGATGAATTCTTAGAAAGACCTATTCAATTAACTGAGCAGAGGGGCGGGTATTTTGAGTAATGTGAAGCAGTCTATAAATTACTCCTTTCACAAAATGAGCAAGTAAAGAGTCAAAGAATTAAGCATTTAATGATCAAATTCTCCTTCAATGCCTTACTTTTCTTCTCTGCCCTTAATGTCATGACAGCAAATACCATCACCTACCCACTTTTTTACCTATACCTGCTTTAATTCTGGAAATGGTAGTCCCCAAATAGCTTCAGCACGCACATTGTCCAATTTGGAATGATGTTGGAAAGAGCTCTGGCTATAATAGAAGCAGATTTTACAAAAGAATTTTGGCCTGTGAATCAGTTGGTTTACGCTAAGTGATGCCATAGTGACAATCCATAATCCATAAGAAATAACTTGCTCGCATGAAGTCCATTGTGGGTTTAAACAACTCACATAGATGCTATTATTTGTGTGAAGGTTTGGTATCTCTCCTCACCCTTATCTCTACCACAGCCTTTAAACTGGAGAAGAAAGCACAGGTAAATTTTGGACTAATAATTAAGTGTACCTGTCTGACAGTGATTTTTACCACTCTGCTTATACTTGAGTGCCCAAAGCAAGACTAATGACCACACATAACTTTAAGGAAATATAAAAATTCTATTATTCTATCTGCCTGGGAAGAATGAGAACTGGATTTTGGGGAGGGGTTGAAATGCTCCTGGTGGCCTCTAAGACCCTGGGTGGGGAGGGCAGATGGAGTAGACAGGACAGCAGGGTGGCAGGAAATACCTTCCTGTGTGACAGATCCAAATTTTAAAATCACAAACAGATTATTCACAAAAAATGTACCTTTCATTTATATTTAACAGCTTAAGTAACAAATCCCATTTTGTTTGATGTAGATTATTTTAGGGGTAAATTCAGCCACCTATTCTTTTTCTTTTCATATAATTGATATTTAAAACTGAATTCAATCACATTCTTGTTACTCAAAACATTTTCTCTCCTATCTCCTGGAGGGCTTAGGTCAGAGAGATCCTTGGTGGGTAAAGAACAGTATAACCAGACCATCTTCAGGTTCAATGTTTCAGTGTCTGGCTCCAGATGTTAGTCATTGTCCTGGTTCTGGAGTGGGCTCCCTCCATGCAGGCGACCACCACCATGAAGATGTAGCTACCTCTGATGCAATCCCCTTATTGCAGTTTTATCCCCTTTTCCCATTATTCTTATCATAAGACACATTATAGGGTTAAATTATTCATCTTCCATAAGTCATGCTTCCATGTCTCACTTTGTAGGATATTATGATGGGACAATGCATTAATTAGAACAATTAATTAGGACATTATATATGCATTGACCTAATGCATTAATTAGGACAATGGAAAAATGATGACTTCTTAACTTTGTTGTTGAGCTGAAGATAAAGGCCCTTAGAATTAGTGATAGGGTCATACTGATTTTTTTATTTTTTTTGTACATTATGAACTGTTAGTCTTAGTTTCTGTTGCATTTAAAATTATGCATACATTGATTTTTGTGTGTTTTTATGATTATTTAAATTTGAATGTGGGGAGAGAATAAATCACTGTTGGTATGTTTTTCAAAGGTTATTATTTAGTGTTGTCTGGTATCAGTTTTGTACCTGTTGATCTAGTATTTAAGCTGTCATCAGAAAATGTCATAAATTAATATATAGACAGATGAATGGATGGATTGATATATGCAGACAGACTGATACATAGATAACCATAGTTATTCCACTGAGAGACAACATAACACACTGTTATAAAGTCTTAGATGTCAGAGACATTTCAATTCAAGTCCTAGATCCACCGCTTATCTGTGTGCTGTTCTGCAAGTGATATAAACACTGTAAATCTTAATTTTGCTCTCTGAGGAAACATTATGGACAAGGAGATATCTTTTCTCAAAGAGCCATGTCAGGGATAGCTGTAATAGTGGTATATTCCTGTCATAATCCGTAGAGACATTAAATGGTATAATACATATAAAGTACTGATCATGCTCTCATTATATATATCCAATAACTTTTATATGATATATCAAATCAATTGATTGAATAACTAGAATATAAATGTAATACAATAAAGTATAATATGTGATCTATAGATTTCAGTGTTCCTCTCTTTCTCTAGGTCTTTAGCAAAATGTCAGGCATTTTTGTTGAAAGCATATGATAAAATTATTAGCTAGTCTAATCTCAGTCACCAAAAATAAGTAAAAATGAATCAAGTGAAGAAGGGACAAGAGATAATTTCAGGAAGATGGAACATGAATGAACACATAGAGAAAAGATGCGGTTTGCTATAGCTAAAATAAAAGTGCAGAACAGTTGGTTTTGCAAATGAACATGGACAGGTAGAATGAGTGGATAATGAACATAGACAGCAGAAGAAGCATGGGCTATTGAAAACCTTAATTATCATGGAAAGGTTCATGGAATTTTTGTTTTGGATTTGATGGAAATTCATTTTAAAATTTTAAAAATGAGAGCTATATAGTCAGACTTCATGACATTTTGTTCAGTCTGATAGTTGTGCAAATTATGTATTTATGGGACATGCAGGCCAGAATGTTACAGGTAGACACCCTTAGGAAAGTGTTTCAGGTAATAGATAATGAAGGCTGAAGTCGGAGTAACAGGTAGAGAAATAGAAACAGCTTGGATTATTTATTACATATAATTGACTACCTATTTATTGCAAACTGGTAGGATATGAGAAAATAGTAAACATGGATTTTCGAACATAAAAGTAAGTATTCTAGGGTAATGGGAATCACTAGGTTGTGATCAATATTTATGGGAAAGATGATGAATAATATAAACAAAAAAGAGGGAGTAATAATTTGATGAAATCTAAAGTACATAGTACAAGTCTATGCTGGAGATATGAATTTGGGAGCCATCAACTTATAATAGGCTAATACTGTGGATGAAATAAGAACAATGGCTGAAATCACTTGGAGAAGCAAGCATGAAGGGCAAATTAGAATGATCACAGAGGGAGGAGAAACTTGAAGGCAGAGGAAATCCCCCATGAAGAAGATAAAAAACAAGCTCTAAGGACAGTCTTACCTCTTTACTACTATTAATACAGAGAGAGGAAAATAAAGTAGATTATCACTACATTTGGTAATGCTTACTATGTACCAGGCAGAACTACGAGATGTTTTATGTAATCCTTCCAACCATCTGGAAATATAATTTTAGAGTTAAAAAAATGATTTGGAGGGATTACCCAAATTCCCAGAATTAGGATGCCTGAATTTCAGTTCAAGACACTCTGAAATCAAAGACCATATTTCTTTTGACCTAATTATGAGATTTAAGAGTAAGGACAGTACCCTGGCTGGTGTGGTTCTGTGTATTGAATGTCAGCCTGTCAACCAAAAGCTCTCCAGTTCAATTTCCAGCCAGGGCACATGCTGGGGTTGCACAGCACCTCCCCAGTTGGGGACATGCAAGAGACAATGAATTGATGGTTCTCTCATACGTCAATACTTTTCTCCCTCTCTTTCTCCCTCCCTTCCCCTTTCTCTAAAATAAATAAATAAATAATCTTTAAAAAAAGAATAAGGAAAGAGAAGATTTAGGTTGATGTAGATGTTCTATAAAAATGTAAACCAAAGGAAATGTGTTTTGTTTTGTCTTGTTTCTTAAATGTCACATATATTTATTATATCCATGTGTTTTCATTCATGTGTGTAGCATTTTTTATTTTTATATTTATGTTAGCGAAGAAATATTAAATATGCTATCATTTCAGTAATAGTAAAACTACCATTTGTTGAATGTTACTAGGTTTCTGATTCTTTACATAACTCTTATACATGTAGTTATAATCCTCATCTTTATTTCCCATGTTTTACTATCCCTGTTTTGTGGGTGGAGACATTACAAATAAGGACACTTCTAAGTGGCAGAGCAAAGATTGTCATGATGATCTTTTTCAATCCCCTCCCAGCTCCATGTTCACACTTTTTTCTGTAAAACACTTCCAGGTGAGAGCACCATCCTTTGTTTTCAAATGAGCGCCATACTCATTTTAACACAATCCTGAAAGCAATTCAAAAGAACCTGCACACCCCTATGTTCACAGCAGCACAATTTGCAATGGTCAAGTGCTGGAAACAGCCTAAGTGCCCAATAGTAAATGAGTGGATCAAAAAGCAGTGGTACATTTACACAATGGAATACTACGCAGCAGAAAGAAAGAAGGACAGTTCTTAGGTTCTTTTGTGACAGCATGGATGGAACTGGAGAGCATTATGCTAAGTGAAATAAGCCAGGTAGTATGAGACAAATACCATATGATCTCACCTATGAGTGGAACCTAATCAAAACAAACAAGCTAGCAAAATAGAACCAGAGACATGGAAATAGAGAACAAACTGACAGTGCCCAGAGGGGAGGGGGGCAGATAACAAGGGAGAGAAGGGGAATGGTCATGAAGAAACATGAACATGTATAAAGGACCCATGGACAAAGACAATGGGGGTGGTGTGGGCAGGGGAGGATTGGATGGGGGAGGTGGGAGTGGGTAGGGAGGGGGAGAGTAATGGGGGGGAAATGGGGACAACTGTAATTGAACAACAATAGAAGAAAGAAAGATAGAAAACAAAGAGTATATAACAGAGCTGCTATTGTGCTGCCTCTTTAATCACAACTAGAAAGGAGAGTACGGTGTTTAGAAGAGACTGGTTGTATTATGTCTCCTGTCTTAACAATCATGTAACAAGGGTCCATTGGCCTCCAGCTACTTGCAGGAATAAATTAGTTACAGGAAGAAATTTTAAAAAGCCAGTAAATTGTTTCATCTCCCCCATAATTCACAGTAGGACAAACAGCTAAATAATGTTGTTTGTTTCTTTCATGTAGTTATATTAAGATTTAAAGTCATAATAGTGTAGGACTTGAGATAAGAAAAGAAGTTAAAAAAATGACACCAAGCAAATAACTTATTGTCCCAAAATAAAAATTCTCCTTTTGAGCCAGCTAAGAAAAACACTGCCCTTTGGAACTCTATGGCTTGTATTTTTATAAATAGTCTTAAGGACCCATACTGTCTGGTTCCATATTTTGCTTAATAGGTCAGCTAGAGTATCATATGGGCAAAACTAGTAAATAAACACTTTGGGAAAATGATTATAGGTTTTCTGTCTGAAAAGCTCTTAAAATTCAAAAGCTGAAGTTGAATTCTACAGTTGGTCAAAAGTATTACAATGTGACTCAATTCTGTCAGTATTTTCCCAATGATAACTTCTTACAATTTTCTTTCTTTCCTCGGTTTTTTATGACTCAGTACACTACACAAAATTGAAAGGGAAATGGATAGTTCTATATGCCAGATAGATCATCAACTTCTCATTTTATTATTCATAGAATCTTATTTTTGCCCTAAATTACAGTAGCTATAGAGCAATAGCGTTAGATTTAACTGAAATTAGTACTTTGTTCTTTGAATCTATAGAAATTATTTTTCCAAGCAGTATTGTTTTGATCCCTAGACACAAATGTCATTTTCAAAAGAGATAGAACACTTAGTATCTCATCTTTCTACTTATGTGTGTGACCTGAAGAGGTTTGCAACAGCAAGACTGAGGTTTTTAAATCCTCTAATGGGAAAGTTGTATTATGTGAGCAATTTTACTGGCATTTTATATTAATGTTGCATGCTATCACAATTCATTTTTACCAGTTTATAGAAACATGCTGAACACTTCAATACAATGTATAATAATTATACTTGCATACTATAAGAGTGGAAACAAATTATATATATATTACATATGTATATACATATATATGTATGTGTGTATCACCAGTATATTATAAAGAACAACTTAAATGTAATACAAATGACTACTCACAGTAAAGTATTTTATTATCTGCCATTGGTAGAGTAATAGCTGCTTCACTGAGCTTGTGTTTGCTTCTTACTGCAAAATTCGTAAAGCAGTATCCATTGAAGTTAGTAGAGTTTTGAGCAAGTGACCATAAATGTTGTCATATATTTTACCCAAGAACTGTACCATTACATTATTAATGGAATCTGTCCTTTTATATTGTATTCATTTCACTGAATCACTGGCCATTAACTTGATGTAGGCATACAGGAATTTATAATGTAAGGCATGCTATTCATTAAGTCATATATGTAATATTACTTAACTTTATAGGTAATTTTACCATTTTTGAAAAGAGCTTCTCAATTTTTTCTCTAATTTTTAAAAATCCTTTTAAGAATTACTTATTTACAGATTAAAGTCTCAGTATTCACGTATTACATATACCCATTTCCAATTCAGAGCCTTGACCACCACCCCTGAAACACAAGAGATTTTGAATTTCTTTTAAATTGTTTTTAATTTTAACATTCTCATGTTCTTACCATATGAGTTGATAAGTCATGATCACAGAAAGAAAATTATAAGATGAAAGCTTTATCTCTTCTACTGTAGTTTATTTTTTTTTACTATCATTACAATAAATCAGGTGATAGTTATTATTCCTAGGTAGCTTTGAAAATCTATCATAAAGATGGTTTCCAAGACTATAGTTAACTTACTTTATTTAAAGATATGACTATGACATAAATACCAGCTCATATGACTAGATTTTCCCTAATCAAGAGGGTTCATGATTATTAGTATAAAGCTTCAAAAAATATATAATAAAATGACAAGCAACAAGTCTTTGACCTTTGAATAGTCATGAAGCAATGGAAAGCATGTTAATGTGTTTGTCAGAAAACTTGCTGTCCTACGGTTCTAGGCTTGCCTTGGACAAGTTGTTGAAATCTTGGTTATTTTATACATTAAGTAGAGAGTAAAAGATCTCATATTGCTATTGCAAAAATAAGCTTGAATTTCAGATTGAAGCTTTCTATGAGATGAAAATATAATGAGCATTGTGACTATAGAATAAATAATTTAAGCAACCAGACTACATGCTGAAACCATTTTAGCAGTCAGTCCAAATTTAGGATGTGAAATATGCACAAATTATATAAAAATTTGTGAGAAAATAATTGGGGAACGAAGAAAAAAGAAGAATAACAAGATCTTGTCTTCATATTGCTAGGAGGATTTCTCAAGAATTTGGAGAGAAAAACAAAACAGGAATTAAACACACACATGTACACACCCCCCCTTTATCTAAGTTAAAGATAGGAAAGAAATAATAATGATGAAATTACAAAAAAAGGTTTTTTTAAATATATTGTTTTGTTCACTATTTAGTGTCCTTAATTGATGTGAGAAGTCATAATTCATACCGCAAGCATGAAGCTCAATCATGACCAAATGAAACTCATAAATCCTCAATTCTAAAAATTTCCTTTTCCCTATTTAAATTACAAAAGATTATCAAATCATGGAGTCTTTCTTGACTGATTTTGTTTCATACCCCTCATTTCACTTACAATTAGATGCTAATTCCAATCAATTTTATCTGCCATATTTTACCAATGCTATCTCAAGGTTTGCTACCCACAGCTAGGGTTGTGCCTCAGATTTCATAATCACTCTTCTACAGCATTAGATGAACTTCTATCTTTCAATTTCACCAACCCAAATTTATTTCAAAGCTGTGACAAGAGTTATCACTACCATCTTTATAATATATAAATTTTATCATGACATTATTTCATTAAGTCTTTAATGATTATAGTACACAGTTGAGAATAGAGGAAGAGTTTTATTCAACTCACATTACACACCATACACAACCCTATATCCACTCCATGTGTCTTGTGTGTTAGACACATGTAAAACCTGTTGTACTGGTAGTGGGAATGCAGACTGATGCAGCCACAGTGGAAAACTGTATGGAGTTTCCTCAAAAAAATTAAAAAGATAACTACCCCATTTGAATATCTTTTTCTTTTTTCCCCTTGCCTGGGGAGATATATCTGATAAAAAATTGCTACAAGCAATGTCTGAGATTTTGCTGCCCATGTTTTCTTCTGTGATTTTTATAGTTTTGTGTTTAATGTTTAAGTCTTAAATCCATTTTGAATTTATTCTTGTGTGGTATAAGATGATCTAGTTTAATTTATGCATGTATTTGTCCAATTTTTCCAACACCATTTATTGAACAAACCATCTTAGCCCATTGCATGTGTTTGCTTCCTCTGTCAAATATAATTGTCTATAAAAGTGTGGGTTTATTTCTGGGCTCTCTGTTCCATTGATCTATATGCTGGTTTTCACACCAGTGCCATGCTGTTTCAATTACTATGGCCTTATAATATAGTTTGATATTAGGTAGCGTGATTCCTCCAAATTTGTACTTCTTTTTCAGGATCACTGTTGCTATATGAGGTCTTTTGTGGTTCCATATAAATTTTTTGAAATATTTGTTCTAGTTCTCTGAAATATGTCATTGGAATCTTGACAGAAATTGCAATAAATCAATACATTGCTTTGGGTAATATGGACACTTTATGTTGATTCTTTGTATCTATGATATAGTATGTGCTTCAACTTAATTTTATCTTCTTCAATTTCTTTCTTCAGTTTCTTATAATTTTCTGAGTACAAATAGGTCTTTTATGTCCTTGGTTAGGTTTATTCCTAGGTATTTTATTCTTTGTGAAGCAATTTTGGATGGGATTATCTTCTTAATTTCCATTTTTGTTACTTCATTATTGGCATATAACAATATGATTTCTGGATATTAATTTTATATCCTGCTACTCTGCTGAATTGATTTATCAGTTCTAAAATTTTTTGGTGGACTTTTTGGGGTTCTGTATGTACCATATCATGTTGCCTGCAAATAAAGATGTCAAACTAAAAAGTTTCTGCACAGTAAAATAAAACACCAACAAAATTAAAAGGCAACATAGAGAATGGTAGAACATACTCACTGATACAACTGATAAGGAGTTAATATACAAAATTTATAAAGAGCTTACAAAACTCAACACCAAAAAAACAAACAACACAATTAGAAAATGGGCAAAGGAACTGAATAGATACTTCTGCAAAGAGGACATACAAATAGACAATATCCATGTGAAAAAATGTTCAACATCACTAATCAACAGAGAAATGCAAATTAAAACCACAATGAGATATCACCTCACACCTATCAGAATGGCTCTCATCAATAAATCAAACAAGTGCTGACAAGGATATGGAGAAAGGGGAACATCCAGGCACTGTTGCAAATGCAGATTGGCGTAGCCACTATGAAAGCTATGTGGAGACACCTCAAAACATTAAAAATGGATCTATCTGCCTTTTGACCCAGCAATCCCACTTCTGGTAATATAGCTGAAGGAAGCCAAAACAGTAACTCAAAAGAAAATAAGCACCCCTATGTTCACTGCAGTGTTATTTACAATTGTCAAGATATGGAAGCAGCTCAAACATCCACCAGTAGAGGAGTGTGTAAAACAACTATGAAACATTTACAGAATGGAATACTACTCAGCTGTAAAAAAAGAAGAAGAAGAAGAAAATTTAACTCTTTCTGACAGCATGGATGGACCTGGAGAACATTATGCTAAGTGAAACAAGCCACTCATAGAAAGAAAAATACCATATAATTTCAGTCACATGTAGAATCTAATGAACAAACTGAACTAACAAGGTAAATAGAGACAGACTTGTAGACAGAGAAGAGGATAGCAGCTAAAGATGAAGGGAGGTTAGGGGTGGCAGGGACTGAACTAAAAGGAAAAAGGACTCATGGACATGGACAATAGTGGGGTGATTTCAGGCTGAGGGGGTTGTAAGAAGACTAAATGGAATGGAAAAAGTATAATAAAGATAATACTAAACTTAAAAAAAAAGTAGAACTGCCTTATGACCCAGCTATTACAATTCTGGGAGTATATCCAAAGAAACCTGAAAACAGTGACATTTAAGAGTATATGAACCCCGTTGTTCACTGCAGTGTTATTTAAAGTAGCCAAGATTTGGATGTAGCCCAAGTTCCCATCAGTAGGTGAGTAGATAAAATAGCTGTTGTACATTTACACAATGGAATATTGCTCAGCTATAAACAAAGAAGGGATTCTTAACTTATGCAACAGCATGGATGGACCTGGGGATTGTTAAGCTACATGAAATCCAGTCAGAGGAAGAAAAATACCATATGACTTCACTCATATGTGGAATCTAATAAACAAAATGAACTAACCAACAAAAACAGAGACAGACTCACAGACAGAGCAGGCTGACAGCTATGGCAGGGGTGGGGAAGTTGAACAAAACAAGGAAAAAAAGGGAAAGAACTCATGAATATGTGATTGTGGAGGGGAGGGAGTGGGTGGAGGTGGAAGAGGGTATGGGGGGATAAATGGTAATGAAAAATAAATTTAAAAATATTCAGAAATTTTACTTAAAGAAAGGTCAGTGAAAGAACAGGCATGCCTCGGGTCCATGGAAGTGAAAGAAGAATGAAGTAAGCTCTCTGGCTATGCATTAAAGTCAGGTGCTTTAACAAATTCTGTTTCCTCAACAGACAGTTTGTTTTAACTGGTATAAGATGAGAGCTATCCATCTATTTTTTAACTCATCTGAAAATTCTAATATTTCACCACAGCCAAAAAGTCCCAAGTTAGTTATTCTCAAACTTTAGCATGTGTAGGAATCACCAGGTGAACTGTTTAAAACACCCATTGCTTGATCTCATCCCAGAGTTACTGATTCAGTAGGTCTAACATGGAGTCAAAGATTTTGCTTCTCTGAACAGATTTTCGGGTGATGGTGATGCCACTGGCCCCAAAGATCCTATTTTGAGAACCACTGATAGTGGAAAACACCAACATCATCAGCAACAGCAAAACAGTGCTTAATAATTTGAATTCCTAATATTTAAACTGCATATATTTAAGTATTTATGTTGCATCTACAATTGCATAAGTTTAAAGAAAAATAATTTATGAACTGAGTCCTGTTAGAACAATCATATCCTAATAGAACAAGTTGGACCCATATACTTAGCTAGCATAGAATTTTTAGCCCCATATACTTAGTAGTATAGGATTTTTTTGAAGTAAGATATATCTTGGTATTCTGGCAATAGGCTTTAATTATCATAATCTTATTCAAGCCAGAAATGCTTAAGAGCTGTCAGAATTTTCCAACAAGCATGAGTTTTAACTTCAGCTTACTAACAATTTTTAATTCATGTGTAAGAAATTAAGGAAACTATTGTTGATTTTCTAAGGAATATAAAATATCTCCGAAGCTGATGAGTCTTTTCTTCCAAAGAAATAACAGTGACACAAAGTTCTCGTTGGAATTACTCTAGTTATTACAAGGTTTTCAAGTGCCCATTGCAAATTTCAGCTGTTTACACATACTTAAAGTATTCATTATAATGGAAAATTTTAAGTCTCTAGCTTTTTAAATAACTAGTTATATGGTGTTAGGCCCAAGTCACAGCATTTTTAAGCTACATTTTCCCCACCTGAAAAAGCAATGAAATTACTGATAACACTGAATGTTGGGATTAATCAAATTTGAGCTACAGTTTGTTAGTGCTATACTTTCATAAAAGGTTAGTTTTAACATTTCGAAAACAATTTATAAGTTTATATATATATTTTTTTATTTAAAGACTTTATTTATTATTTTTAGAGATGGGGGAAGGGAAGGAGAAAGAGAAGAAGAGACATTGATGTGAGAGAGAAACATTGATCAGTTGGCTCTCCTGTGCACTGAGACCTGGGCTGGCCAACCGTCTGGGTGTGTTCCCTGACCTGGAATCAAACCAGTGAACTTTCATTTTGTTGGACGATGTCCAACCAATAGAACTATGCTTTGAGTCAGGGCTACACTTTGTATATTTACATTTGTATTTTACACATAAATTGGGATCTTGAAGTAAAATTAATTAAAAGAAATGAAATATGCCTACAAATTCTGAGTATTGTTTATAGCTACATTAACAAGTATAACAGAAAAGACAATACTGTCCTTAAACTTTTGTTTAGATAAAATAAAAAGACATATCTTGTTTTGACTAATATCCTTTCACTACATTTTAATCACCAATTGATTTTGGAGTATGAGTTGTCATTTTTTAAAAAATCAGTATTGAATAAACATGATGATAGTGTATAATACTCTATTGAAAATAAATAAGATGCTTCAGAAGATTTAAATTAATATTGATAAAAGTCACTTTGCACAAGCTACATATGTTTTCTCAAAGTCATTAAAGATATACAAAAGAAATTGAATCTTAAAAAAACTTCCAGAGCTACTTACGTAATTATAATTGTATTACAATGTTTAAAAATAGTATTTTCCTATGCATCACATTGTCATTTACTCTTGTGAACACAATAAAATATACTTGATTTTTCCTTTCTCTTTTAAAGGAAAACATGTCTTTATTAATGAGACAATAGCGTGTATTCAAACATGATTTGCAGTATAATTTTAGATGAAAACAATTACTTCTATAGTAAATTGCTTCAAGTTCATAGGAATTTCATGGTACATTGTGTCTGGAAAACTTGGAGGATTTATATTAGACCATGATTTCAGAGCAAGAGAGAGGGCTGATGCTAATGAGTACCATGTAGTATTGTCTGGAGACTAGCTCAGCACCAGGCTGTAAATGGAAAGCTGACCATAAATGCCAAGTGGATAAGTAATGTCTGAAATATAGCAACAAATAAGGTCATTACCCAGTCTGATACTTAGACAAATAGCAAGGTCAGAACGAACTGTGACTCCAAGCTCCAAGTCAGGCAAATGGCTCTGCAATTTGATACAGGGCAGGGTACTTGAGAGATCAGTCATCAATTCACAAAAACAAGAAATCAGTAAATACAGGAGGGTCAAACAGAACCCTGAATACATACTATTTGCCATCTTCAGGTACTTTTGTGGTTAAGATATAGCTGTTCTTATCTTTCTTAATCACATATGTATGTAAACCAAACTGCCTGTAGAACTGGGCTTTATATGGTTTAATTTATTTTATTTTTATTTATTGTTTCTTTCTTTTTTATTGTTGTTCATGTACAGTTGTCTCCATTTCCCTCCCACCACTCCCACCAACCCCAACCATCCCCACCTCTCACCCTCGATCCCACCCTTCTTTGGCTTTGTCCATGGGTCCTTCATACGTGTTTCTTGATCACTCTTCCCCTTTTCCCCTTTATCCTCTCTCACCTCCCCTCTGGTTACTGACAGTTTGCTCTTTATTTCCATGTCTCTGGTTCTATTTTGCTTGTTTGTTTGTTTTGTTGATTAGGTTCCACTTAAAGGTGAGATCATATAGTGTTTGTTTTTCACCACCTGGCTTATTTCACTTAGCATAATGCTTTTCAGTTCCATCCATGCTGTCACAAAGGGTAGGAGCTCCTTTCTTTCTGCTGCATAGTATTCCATCTTGTAAATGTACCACAGTTTTTTGATCCATTCCCTTATTGATGGGCACTTAGGTTGCTTCTAGCACTCGACTATTGTAAATTGTGCTGCTATGAACATTGGGGTGCACAGGTTCTTTTGAATTGGGGTTTCAGGACTCTTGGGGTATAGTCCCAGCAGAGAAATTTCTGGGTCAAAAGGCAGTTCCATTTTAAGTTTTCTGAGGAAATTCCATAGTGTTTTCCACAGTGTTTGCACCAGTCTGCATTCCCACCAACAGTGCACTGGGGTTCCCTTTTCTCTGCAACCTTGCCAGCACTTCTTGTCTGTTGATTTGGTTATGATGGCCATTCTGAAGTGGACTTTTTATTTTTAAGTGGAGCAATGAAAATGAAAACCAATCAACCAAGAATCAAATGGCCTGTAGAAGAAGTCAGAGTGAAAAAGCACTGATTTGGAAGGACAACTGTGTTCCTCAGTCTTTTTTCTAGAAGCTGGATTTGTTCCATCATCTATTTAATTAGCACTCACTACCTGGGTCCATACAATAGTATCAGATGCACCATGGTTTGCAATTTGTAATAATTCTTTAATTCATGTAAAGGAAATAAAAATATTTTTAAATATGTTGCCTCACCCTTCAACCTTAACATGAAGGCTTATTTGAATAGTTTGTAATCTTAGAGAATTCAGCTATGACTTAACAGGTCAATGAATGCTGCTAGTTCCTAAAAATTGATTATTCTGAGCTTACAGTTATAAGTATAGACTTGTAAAAAATAAAATTTCATTTAGTCTAACCATCCCCTGATTCTTGAATCCCAACTCTGCACTTGTGATTTATACTTATCCTCTTTAAACATGAACATTTCCACTAAATGTTCAATGTTTCCCAAAGTTACCTCATTTCATCTTTAAATAATCACTTTGAAAATTCAGTCGTATTTGGAAAGAATATATGTCCTCCTAATTTCATCTATGTCCTCCTTATTTTATCTTTTCTTTTTTTCAAAGATTTTATTTATTTATTTTTAGAGATAGAAAGGGAGGGAGAAAGTGAGGGAAACATCAATGTGTGGTAGCCTCTTGAATGCCCCCTAGTGGGGTCCTGGCCCACAACCCAGCCATGTGCCCTGACTGGGAGTCAAGCAGGCAACCCTTTGGTCCACAGGCTAGCACTCAGTCCTTTGAGCCATACCAGCCAGGGCCTAATTTCATCTTGTCATTCCACCTCTCTAATTATCTTGCTTGACAGATTAAAAACAAGATCAATTAACACATCTTCCTCATATCAATGTTCAGATATTTTAAGATTCCTATGATATACCTTGGGGCTCTACCAATTTTTGTTACACCTGGGAACAATCCATTGCTGACCCTGTTTGTTCCACTTGGGAAAAACTGCCTCTTTTAAGAGGCAGTTTTAATTTGGTTAAACTAACAGGGTCAGCAATGGATTTTCAACTCTGTGTCTGAACTACCATGTGATTCTGGTCAAGTCATTCAACAGTTTCCTTACATCTTAAAATAAAACAAAAACAAAACCAACAACAAAAAATGTTTTCAACTCCAGAATACTTTTCTGACTGTGGTACAATGTTGTTCTTTTGATCACCTTTGAATTTTTTTCAAATCTCTTTTCATTTGATGCATTAACTACACAATCACTTAAATCATACTGTTTGGTACAAACTCAAGTATAGGGATATGTGGTACTGATTCCATGATTTTCTTATTTATCATTTGGATATGTCATTTTAATTCCTAGAGTGTCCTATGAATAACTCCCTTTTTGTTCTTCATTAGAATAATTTCTAAGTTAATTGTCAGATATTTGAGTTATTTTAGATTTAACAAAATGCTTGCATCATAATTTTTAATTCATTTATTAAATAAAAAAGGTAATGAGGGGGGTGTAAAAAACTCACCCATACCTTTGTAAAATCCACAATCTTGTGCCATGAAATCCTAATATTTTAATCTCTATTTTTCAGAACTCATTAATACCATTATTGGAGTCATATCTGGCTATATTAAATTGGTTCCCACTTGAGGTGGTGATATGGTTGCTTTTTTCTCAGGTTTCCTTCATATCTGACTTGTTGTAAATAATTCTTACTTGCTTACAATTTAACCTAAAATGTCTGCTCTATATGGAAGGGGATATATTATACTTATAATGATTAAACTTGTTTTTTTATGTAAATGAGAATGCCAACAGATAATTGGATGACCATATGTTTTGGTAACTATGTCTTCCCCATTTGTCATGTAGTGTTGATTAATGTATTTCAGTTTTGCTCTTAACACCTATAATTTCTTGCTTTTTTAATCTATGATAGTATATTTCATTGATGTTTATCTAACTCTGTTTGATGGTAGTTTATAGATATTTTGTTATGCAACAACATTTCATCTTCTGTAGTAAAGACACATTTCCTTCAAGTAGGTGTCCATTTTATCCATTAAATAGAGGGTCTATTTTTTCCATGTTCATTCAACATGTTTAACAATACTTGAAAACTCTTATAATCTTACATTTTAAATATTTTCCATGGTGCTAACAATTTCTTTCTAGTTATTTCAGATGAATCTATTGCTTTAAACCAAAACTCTTTATTGTACAGTGCTTCCTATTTCCATTCTTTAAACCCATTACCTCTACACATGAGGTATATTATACTTTCTGTTGGTGTTGTTTATAGTTTTCACTTTAGCACACTATCACTTCCTTTTAATTGTTCTTTTTTCTATTTGAGACAACTCTACAAATATTTTCCCTATATTATACAATGTTGTTTCTTAGACCTTGCTGTTTATCTAAGTACAGAATGAACCTCAGTGTGTGATCTTGGTGACAATTTCTAGTTTATCCAGAAATGTAAATGGTAAGATAGTCACTACTACTAGAACATATTTTAAGAAAATTACACTCTATCATATTTACAGACATTCAGTTACTTCAAAGTACTTATTGTACATCCCTAATTCACTGGGAACTGCATCAAACACAATTAAAAATTATAAATTATTGAATAACAAATGCACATTTATTAAATGTGCATTTAACAAATTCAAATCTATTGGCAACCTAAGGTATTTTAGTTGTGTTTACTATTTAATTTAAACAATAAATTATTTAACAAATTTGAATTTGTCTCATAGCCCACTAATAGGGCTATGTATATTTTATTTGAACTAAATATTTTTTTCTTTTCCATGGTGTCTATAAAATATTTAATTAAAATTAACATTGTAATTGGCTTAGCTGATGGTGTTTAGTAAATATGACTTCTGCTATTTAATATATGAGTAAATTTATGTCTTCCTTTAACGTTCATTATAATTCAGCTGTAGATTTTATTTTCAGTCTTTTTTTGTTTCTGGAATTTTTGCCTTCAGTGCTTCCTCCACTTAAAAAGTCAGAAGTAGTCAGAGGAATTCTAACTAATGTTTCACTTCTCTTTACCTTAAGGAGTAAAATAGATTATGATCAAATCAAAATGAAACTTTTTTTTTGGAGATGTGGTAAAAAAACATTGAGTATAATTCCTACATAATTGACAGCTGTTTTGAACACTAAAAATGTGTATGACTTCTTGCAAGTTATATTTATTTCATGAGTTGACAAAACTTGCCTTTAACTTCCATTTATAGTATTCCTTCTGGTACAATATATAAACCCATTTACTGCTCGTACATATTGTCATTTATCCTGCACAACCAGAAAATATTTCGGCAGTGAGAGCTTTACTAGGTGAGATGGGAGTTTAGTTTCAGCTTGACTATTTCAAAGCTGACTGAAGCACTTTAAATCTTCGTTTATTAGTCAGTCTTTCTCATATAAAAGGAAACAGAACCTCAGCTGGCTTCATCTTGAAGCACAGAAGTCTCTTCTAAAGCTCTGAGTCTTTAACAGTGACATCTCCAATGTTGCAAATGTCTGTGTGATAACCTTTTACTCAAAGAAAATGCATTTACTGACTTCAAAATATTACTTTTATTCCTCCAAACAGAGGCAATTATATCCAGTTATATATTCCTTATGAGTACATTGGAATAGAAAATGCTTTTTATATTGTGCCTCTTTAGAATATTTTTTAAATCTTATTTTATTTACATTTTAGAAAGAAATAAATAATACCTCACAGAGATAATATGTAGGACATTTTGGGAAGTCACACAACACTAGCCGTGATTGGTGAGAATCCTATTTAAAAGTGGAGATTAAAAAAACAACAAAAATATGCTTGTATTAATATCATATTGACTCAATATGATACCTTACAGGGAAAATTGTGTTTGAAAAACTTATAACATTTGATCTAACAATTAATCATTAAATACAAATTTATTTGTAAACTAAGAAGTATTTTGCAAAACTTTTGGTAAACACAACTAAAATACCTTAGGTTGCCAATAGATTTGAATTCTTAAAAAAGTAGTACCCATGTCTGTCTAGTCCCTTTGCTTATCCTCGACAGCTGCCATAGGGCTGACTGAATAAATGTTTGCCTGACTGCAGTAAAAAGTGGGTGGTAAGTAAATGTTTTATGCATGAATGAATGAATTACTGCTGGATTTTATGCATGATGAAATAAAACATAGGAATTGAATTTACTAAAAGGATCACAATTCATAAAGGTTAGCTCCTTTTACTAATCTAGCATACCCTAGGAATTGGGAATAAGTTACTTTATACATGTCTATATTAAATAACACTATCTTCAAAGAAACAATTCTGAAACTTATTTTACAGTTAAACTACTAGTAAAAGAAAAATCTCAAATATTTAGATATTCCTTGAATTTCTGTTTTTATATATAATTAAACCCCTATACTCTATTGGAAAGCTCAACTTACCACATTTATTAACCATTTTCAGTTTGACCATGTCATAGTCCTTTTATGGAAGGTTGCCTTATATAAGTAGAAGTATTTTATTTTCTCAGTTGATGCCACAGGTATGTGTGACAGATTGAGCAATGTATATTTCTTTAGGATTAAGAAACATTTGTGAAATTATATCCCTATAAACTAGAAAAATAAAATTCATACCTAAAAATAAACATTAAAAGTCACAAAAGTTGTGTTCTAAATTTAGATCTGCCAATCATCAACCATGTGTACTTGGACAAAGAAAATATACCTACTTTGGGACTTTTTTTCTCAACTATTTAGATGCCCTATGGTCTTATTGTCCATTTCATTAAATTATTGTGAAAACATTAAATAATAAAGCACTTATTTTTGAGCACATAACACTACTTAGTTATGAATTTGCAATAAACACAACAACAATTTTACTACCACTTATAATAATACTTGAAGACACTAGACATTTTGTATAGTATCTACTTTAATTATCCCATAAACTGGAAATATATATATTTAGTGTCCCCACTTTTTATGTGAGACAACTAATACTCAGAGAATCTATGCAAATTTAAGAAGTCAACAGTTTATGGTTGTCAAAGCCTGGATGTGAAATCAGGTGTCTCTGATGCTCTTAATCATATAATATAACCATCTCAAGATGTTCAGAGTCTAGTATCAAAGCTATAATTACATGAAGGTAAATTTGAGCATAATCTGCAATGTGTTGACAGAGAAATAAAAAGAGTTATGAGGAACACAAAGAGCAGGGAAACTTTCCTTTCTGGGAAAGTCTTAAAAGGCTCAGGGAACAGATTATATAGGAGATGATATTGGAAGGATAAAGAGTAATTCTGTAACAGGAAATTGTGGTTGAAAATTAGGTGGTAGGGAAAGAAAAAATGATGAATTAGAAAGGGTATTACTCTGCAAAGGTTCTATTCATCCATGCCCATAATAGTGAAGTAAAAAATTATTTGGCAAGGTTGAGGAACTGTAATCAGTGCAGAGAGGCAGAAGAAACACAGGTAACTCAAAGATAGGTTGAACTAAATTGTGAAATGCTTTGTATGATAAAGTGAATAGTTTTAACTTTACCGTTTAGGTGTTGGAAAGCCAAAATGCATTTGCAAAGAGAAGAGTGGTTTCTTTTATTCTAGAGAAAGTAAGAGAATGGATGAACAAGAGGTAGGGTAGGCAAACATTCAGAGACTAGCATAATGCGGAATGAAAAATGTTAAAGGCTAGGATTAAGGAAGCAATAATGTGGATGAAGGGGATGAGCTAAATGTGGGAAGCACCTTAAATAATATTGAACAAATATTGTGACCAGTTTAGGTGGATGAGAGAGAGAAATTAATACCAACCTTTAAAATATGGGGTGAAGATGGGGGTGGGGGTGGGAAGTAGGTTTATAGTTGTTCATATAGAAAAAGACATTCAGGTTATGACTATTACAATAACTTTATTATGTGAGACAACTCATACTCAAAGAATTTAGGTAAATTTAAGAAGTCAACCATTAATAGTTGTCAAAGACTGGATGTGTTTATGACTGTAAACCTAATTTTCCCACTTCTGTTTAGTGACTAGGTACTTTTGATATCTTTAACTGAGTTGTATTTAAATTACACTATTAGAATAAGGATAAGGACTCCCATTTGGGCATCGTAACTTTGAAATTCCTATGGAATAGATAGATACATTTCATAAACAGTAAAATTTTATTTCCTATAACTTGAAGTCAGAAGTGTGAATTAGTATGACATATGACACATAAGTTCTCTAGAAAGAACCAAGGATTTTTTTGGAAATATGTATGCTTAACTATAGGCAATGGAAGAGAAGCAATGAAAAGAAAGAGAAGGAAAAACTACAGAAATAGAGGAGAGTTCAAGTTGAGGAGCATGTGACACAGATGAGAAGCCATGTGATAGAATGCAGACCAATTCACCAGAATGTTAAAATACTGTAAAATGCGTAATATTCCATAAATTGAAGGTAGTATTCTTATTATAAAATTATTTATTTATTTATTTATTTATTTGGTAACAAAGAATCAGTGAAATGAAAAACAAGAATTATATACTTTGTGTTATGGGTTGAATTGTGTCCTGACAAAATGTATGCATTAAAGTCATAGGCCCCAGCCCTGGCTGGTGTAGCTTAGTAGATTAAGCGCGGGCCTGTGAACCAAGAGATCACGGTTCAATTCCCAGTCAGGGCACATGCCTGGGTTGCAGGCCAGTTCCCAGCAGGGAATGCACAGGAAGCAACCATACATTGATATTTCTCTCCTTCTCTCCTTCCCTTCCCCTCTGAAGATAAATAAATAAAATCTTTAAAAAAAAAAAAAAGTCATAGGCCCCAACATCTCAGAATGCGGAGGACTTCATGTGGAGGTAGGTTCTTTACAGATATAATTGAGTTAAAATGAGGTTATCAGGGTGGGCCTTACTCCAATATTACTGGGGTTCTTTTAAGAATGGGAGATTCTAGACCCAGACAGGAATAGAGGAAAGACACGTGAAGAGACATATGGAGAAGACAGCCCGCCAAACTCAAAAAAGAAGTCTAAAACAGGTCCTTCCTTTATAATCAAATGATTTGACCTTTTGATTTGGCTCTAGCTTCCAGAACTGTGACACAATACATTTTCATTTTTTTAAAACCACCCAGTTTATGGCAGTTTGTTATGGCAGCTTAGGAAATTAATATGCTTGGTCTCAAATGATCTCAGGGCAATATTAAATTAATAGTGAGCTATTTGTAGTTGGAAACAATCAAATTAACCTCTTCTGTTTTTATAATTAGCAATAAATTCCATAAGTTTATTTAAATACTATAAAAATACTATAAAAATATTTTTCTGCTAATATAAATATTTTATTGATTAAAATATAACAAGCACTATAATACTTTTGAGTACAAGTGACATGTGCTGAACTTAGTATTTACATAAATCACCCAATTATTGCTTACAATAACATAATGAATTAAGTATTATCATTTATTCAAATTACACATGGGAAAATTGAGACACAGAAAATTTGAATAATTTGGTTATTTTTAAGCTGCTAGAATGTGTCCTGCTTAGCTTAGACCAAGGCAGTGATAGAGCTCTGATTTGATAAGCACAGTTCTTACTCACTTCACTATCAATTACTTATAAAGAGTTATGCTATTTTAAAAATATTTTTAAATACCTAGATGTGTATTATAATAATAGAGCAGTAAATTTAATGTTTTGTCTATGCAGTTATTGGTCAATCCATTCAGAAAGATTATCACTTATTTGCATGGGTATACAAAGCAAAATGTTCAGGCTGAAGATAACTATGTGATACCATGAGAACTAAGGAACTGTGCCTGGCTGTATTTCAAAAAGCTAATTATTCAATGCCTAATTAAAGAAACTAACAAAGATAAGACTAAAATAAATTAGTCGAATTAAAAATAGAAAGTAAACTGATTTTTATATAAAAATAACATGTTGCAAAATTTTGTGTTTACATTTGCATAGTTATATAATGTGATAATAATTCATGTTATACAGTAATTGCAACTGGTGGTAAATATGTAAGCACTTTGTACTTTATGTTACAACAAATTGTAATGTTAGAATAGTCTAACAAATAAAGCAAGATAGCTCTTCTTTCTGGGAATTTCATTATTGAATTATCTCTATAACATTTCTGTTTTAACATAATGTACAAAGTTTCTGTTTTAACAAAATAGATCTTTGCAACTTTGTTTAATAGTACAAATTTTACATTAATTCAAAGCTGACAGGATTGAATATAGTTTTATTAATTTTAGTTTTAGAGTTTATATAATACATTTAAGATGAAAATATTATATTATTTTCTTCTGGTTATTACATTGTTGTTGTCTAATATGTATATTCCTATACAGATTAGATCAAACAATCTACAACAAATATAAACTAGTAACAAAATAAATACAGATGAATTAGTAACAAAATAATTAACTAGTAACAGGATAAATAAAATTTCCTATGTCAATCTTTACATTAACTAACCAAAATAGCAAAATCAAAATGAAATAAAAATTCAAACTCTGAAAATTAATATTGTTGTTTTAAGAAACTGAAACTGAGATCATAAATACTTTGTAAAATTCAATAGCCCTCAGATTATTTTTTAATAATAACATGTATTTTAATTGTCTAACCCTTTAAATTAAGTTTTTCTGATTCATAATTGAATCAGAAAATTAAGAGAAAAATATTAAATTTGTTAATCCAGAACATGAAAAATAAAATATTAAAATCTAAGTTAGGGTTCATTTATTTCTTATACCCTAAAAATACATGCTTGATCATATATAATTTATTTTTAAGTATAAAAAATTTAGCACAGAATATTTTATATGAGAGAGCAACCCCAAGTAGGTTTTGTTAATACATAAATACATGCCATTACACATTTACTGCATGCTAGGCCCTTTGCTCTCCTCTGTGTCTATAAAACATTTTATTATTGTACATAATTTATAAGGAGTTATTATTTCCAATTCAAAAAAACAGAAAAAAAAACAACAACATAAAAATGTTAAGTCAATCACCAAATACATTTAAAAGTAAGTAGAAGAAAAAATTCTTGGGGAAAACAGCTTCGTGTTCTGGATCCGTATGTTGTAAAGTCTTTCAAATGATCTGGATTTCTGACACGCTTTCAGAGGTCCCATCAACCTTTACCATGAGTTGACTTTTTACTTGTGTTCCATTTTCATTTATTTCTTATGTTTTTTACTTAATATTTCCTAAGTAAACAGGCTCTCTACTTTCTACTATGGAAAATACAAAATTAAATCTAACATGTTCTTTTAAGATAGAAAATTGTGGAACCATGCATACGTCTTCCACTGAAAGGGGATTCAAAGATTAATTAATGGATAAAACATCAAAAAAAAGTAAATGAATAAGAATGTTGAGAAATAGCTGGAGCTCCTCATATGAGTCACTCAGAGGAGTCGCTGGAGTCGCTGATACCCTCTGATTGGACGTGGTAATCACAGCACAGGCAGAGCGTGAATGCAGTCTCAGTTGAATTATGTCAGAGTTTGAGAATGCCTGGGTCACAGTGACTCTCCAGTTTTTCTTTTACCTTTAGTTTCTGTTGTGACTGTCAGCTTTTCTAGTAATTGCTTATTTACCACCGTCTTCTGTCCACTGACTGAAGTCAAATGACATTTTTCTGAACTAATTAACATCTCTAATGTTTGATTTCAATATTTCTCAGAATTCTGGGAAAAGGCAAAATCCTTGTATGCCTGCCCTAGAAATATAGCCTGGGATTTGTAAAGCCTGCCCTAACCTTCCCTTGGTCCCAGCAACCCACACTTTTTAAAATTCATTTTGAATGATGCTCATGGTACTATATGCTTACTTTCTTGATTCACATTCCTTCTATTTTTAGTGCTAAGTGCTGTAGTTTTTCCTTCCAAAAATGCTAATTTTATTTTGAGAATTGTTTCGAAGCTTTCACAATCTGATGATTAGAGACATTCACCTACTTCTAATGTCATAGAAATACTGACAAATTTAAAAGCAGAAAAAAATGAATTTATAGTTGGTTAAAGGGAAATAAAACATCTATATATTTCCAGAGGCTTGAAGAATTTGATGCAAATTATTATTTCCCCATCTATAATATTTAAATTACAGAAAGTATTAGTTTAGATAGAGAAAAGACCTAGTATATTGATTACATGTCAGGTAAGAGGCATTAGGCTTAAAAACTAATACCAGACAATAGAATACACTGAAGTGCAGGGAAAATTTTGACAAAGTATTTTCTAGGGCAGCTCAAGTTTATATTTAAAAAAAGTGTCCTTAATGAACTCTCCCTCCCAGAGGTTTTACTTTCCTAGTCTGGGTGTGAATTCACTGCTGTGGGAGCAAGCCCCACTTAATAGGTGACCTGAATGAAGATGTGGATTCTAAGTGCAGCCTTCACCTAATAACCACAAGCCTTTTGTTTTCAGCATTTGAGCACGAATCATCAGACTTTATGTACTTATATCTGAAAAAATCATAGTCATATAACAGCCATCATCACAGCAAATAGGCTTGTGTTGCAGTGAGAAAAAACCTGTTTTCAGAGGTCGATGGTGACTCAGTGTGCTCTTTTAGGGAATCTTTTAAGTGATTGGAACAGAGAATACCAGCATTCAATACTGTCACCATCTCCCTTGTAGCTGGGATAGTTCTGTATGTCATTTGGGCTGAGCCCTGAATTAACTGTGAAATATTGACTGACATATACCTATGACAAAGCAAAGTTTACAAATATAACTTTTTCTTCTAAGCAATTTTATTAGAAGCAAAGATGTTTCTAATAGTATATAGTCTTTATTAAAGACTTCCAGTATATATTTCATTTATGCTTAAAGGATATAGTATACATTGGCATGTGCTTAGAGTAATACACAATTAGATAAATTATGAAATATCAGCCTCTGATTAAATACTAGGAATATCATATCTCTTAGCATATATTACTTAAGTGTATACAAGTATAGTTATATTATTGTGGTACAGGAACTCCAAATGGGGAGCTGCTTGTGATATTCCCCCCAAAAAACCCCATGTGCACTGGCCAATGTGGACATGCCATTTATTACATTACAGGGGAGCACACTGATGCTGCTGGGTCAGTGTGAGACAGACCACCTGTCTTCCATGCTGAGTCTCATTATAGGAGGTCCCAGATCAAGGAGGCACATGTCATACACATGAATCTAAACTGTGTTTCTTCAGTGTGTAAAAGGTAAAGAAGCAGTCACAGAATAAGAAGCTTCTCCCAAAAAAAGATCAGAAGGGATTTACAATCTGTTCCCAAAACAATACACATTCCTTGTGGCCAGGGCCCCTTGACCAGCCCTCAGTCATGGGAGGGCAAAGGGCTATGTCCATTGACCCCACATATAAAAGAGGTTTTAATTAAAATCCCTAAAAAATATGTATTTAAAGACCAGGCTCTACAAAAGGAAGAGTTTCTTGGCTAGAAATTATGTGGGCTCTGAATCCAATTGCAATATGTGTGGGAGGACACACCACCAAGCAATTCTCTGACACCAGCTGGGTGTCCTAAAATTCAACTAAATTCTGGCACTACCTGTCTGTAGACACCATCAGCTTCTGCAGGTTAAAAAGCTCAGTCTCACAGACACCACTTTAGATACTAATCACAAGTCCAGATTGTTACCGGTGCTGCTAACTGGCTATAAATTGGAGGTTCCCACAATCCCCTCCTAAGGTTTGATTAACTTGCTAGAGTTGGCCATGGAAACCTTTTTAACTCACTAGATTATATAGATTTATCACAAAGGATTCTAAAGGATGTAAATCAACAAAGAACCTGCTGCCCTCATAGAGTTTGGGTCCCAGCAAGGTGGCACATGGAAACATTCTAGTTGCCCAACGTGGAAAATCTTTGCACTCTCTTCTTCGGGGATTTTTATGGAGGATTCTTTTTGAAGGTATGATTGATTTGACAACCATCTCCTCTTCCCTCCCTTGAAATCAGGGTCTGGGACTGAAAGTTTCACTCTATTTATGGTTGGCTCCTCTGGCAAACAATCCCATCCCTCAGGTGGCTTTCAGAAGTTACCTTCATTAACATCAGGAGATGTTAAGGTAAAAGTGACAGGTGACTTCCCTGTCACTCTCATCACAGGAAAGTCCAAGGATTTTAGGAGTTAGGTAACAGAACTTGGACTAAAGCCAAACATATACTTCTTATTAGAAATCACGATATCATTGGTTTATACATCTTGAAGTATTTACCATGATTGGAGGAAAAAATAGATAAAATTAATAATAAGCCTGATATTTAGGAAAAGAGGGTTGAATAAGTAGTAGTCATTAATACAAAATAATATTTATGATGTCAAATATATATATTTTACCCTATTACTATTAAAACATTGAATAGAAGTCAATGCATCTAAAATAGTAATAAATATATTATTATGTTCACAATTTTATGAATAATAATACTAAATATATCAAAACCTCTACATCATCATGTAAAGAGTCATAGATTGAATGTTCATATAGATTTCTATCAATATTATCAATTTGACTTTAGGAAATATGAAGTTTTAATAATTTAGCTAAGATAAGTCAATTGAGAAAAAATACATTTGATTTTTAAGTTTTTGATTAATTCAGATGGATTTATTTACCTTAATGAAGTAATAAATTATACAATACTTGACATATTGGTTTTAATTAAAGAAGTTTTTTCCCTCTTTTAAAGGTGTGTGAGTTTAATACTAAGGCAATTGAATAAATGAATGCAATTCTGTCTGTTTCAATGGAGCTGTCAGAATTGTGTCAACAACTTTATGTCCAGAAGGAAAACTACTCTAAACAATGTACTTTCATTAAGATAGACAATATAAAAAAATTGGCATAAGATATTAAAATTCTTTACTAGCAGCCTTGAAATAGAATCTAGTGTTTCTCCTATAAATATATTTTTTCTGAAATCTCATGTGCATTTGTTTATCTTTTATCTGTTTATCTGTTTATCTCCATCAATCTGCCTAAAATAAACTATACTTTTGCATATATTTTCTTAAATTAATAAATATTTGTATAATTAGTTCTCTAATGTGTTACCTTCCTAAAAAACTAAGAATTTATATATTTTTAATGAAGAAAATCAAGTATGTTTTTCAAGTCATAACATGATAAAAATATTACATCAAAAATGAGTAGCTGATAATGTAACAATGAAGAGACAGCTGCAAGAATTCATAAATTGTTTATTATATGTATACTTTATTATTAAAATATTAAATAATTTTATTAATAGACTCTAGGCAAAATGCAGTATAAAGGCAAGATGTTTATTTTCCAGTGCAGTAACTTTTCTAAAGAGTGTCTTAATAGATGAGATTCTGCCCTTAAAGTAGAAATTTGTGATTTTGGTTTTGATATTTGTAACTAAAATTACTACTTTTACATATTTTTCCTTATTAATATTTGTCTCATCAACATGAAATAAATTTAACTATTTGGTTTTGTGCATATTGCAAACAAGTAATAAGCAGTGTTATATGTATTCACAGTCCTGTATTTTTCAATAGAAAAATGAACATGTCTCATATAAATTGGTTTATTTGTGTGGATCATATCCATTACCTCCACCATTGGAGAGGTTGAGATTTAAGACCAAAATTGGTATGACAATAGAGTGAATGCTAATCTCAGAGTGATTTTATTATTAACTGTGCTTGACTAGGTTAGATCATTTATGTTAGGAAAATAAATCCTGCCATTTATATGGATAATTTTGTGGCTTACTTGTCAGCCTTCCTGTGAGACATGGATCTGATTAAACTCTGATTGAGAATGAGTACTGCAATACATTATTAATGAACACTGGGTAATTGTAAAGTTTTATGACTTAGGGATCAGTGGAAATTGGTTCCATGGTCAGTTTGAGAAATTATGAGAATACACCTTGCACTGATAGTGCTGATAACTTAGCATTAGTCATGCTCGTCCCATAGCCATGGCCTGTGACAGCACTAATGATAGTCATTTGGTGGCGTGACCATGCATTAGAATACATTTAGAGGAGCATGAAATGTCAAATATGGAGTAAAGACTTTTCAGCAGTTCTTGGCGTACGAAACCTTATATTCCCAGAAGTTCATGTTTCTTGATGTTTTGACCAATCTATAGTTGTCTCAAAATTAATAGAAAAAGGCTGATTACAAATTAACTAAACTCATTTTTAAAAACAAGTATTTTGGATCCTATAATTATATTAACAATCAAGACCAAGGAAAACAATGTAAAAGTTTGTTCTTTAAAAATTATCTTTAAGTGATATTTATCAGTGATTAATTTTTCTCTCTCTTTTTATTTTTAATGAACATAAGATAAGCTAAAAGCAAATATAAAGCTAATGCTTATAAAATAATGTCTTTAACTAACTGAGCAATATTGACAAGTTTCAGTTTCATATAGTATTTTGTAAGATAAAATAAAATATTATAAATGTACAATGAAAATACTAAGTGATGGACATTAAAAGAGTCAGAATAACTGGAAACAGGTTTGGAGGAGTCCAGGTTCCCAATGTTCCTGTAGTTGCCTTAGATTAGTTATTTGTCCTAAGCTTGCTTCTGTAAACTTTGAAGCAGAAATAATAGGGATTTTAGCAAGAAGATTGTTTTAAGGAGTCACTGAGATATTGAAATTGATTATTTTGGTACCTAATACACAGCGAACGCATAAAGTATTTCCATTATTATCATTTCAAGATAATAATGTTACTTAATAAAGTATATTGACCATTTAAAGTAGTACTTATGATGAAGCAAATATTGAAATTACTATCTTATACTTTGCTATTAAAATGAGGACCATAACCTTAACTCCACCTTGGGAAATGGCTATGGCTTAAGTGAGAGAATTCTATCTGTTTAGATTTTAGTGCAGCCTGGCTTAGTGTTTGCCTTTGGGCTCCACTGGTTGGATGGACTTGCAAATATAGACGAACACCTTAAGTTGTTGAAAAATTCAAATAAATCAGAGAAACTAAGGTATCAGTAAGTGTAAAAAGATTTAAAATTTGGTAATTTTGAACTATTAAAACATATTATCATTCATCCTGAGATAGCACATTCCATTTTTTTAGTCAACTTGTTAAGAGGTTAGGACTTGGCTAATAGTTTTTAGTATGTTTTTAAATCAATATACAGCTAAAAACAAAAAAATGCCATTTTGGTAATATGTTTTTTGAGATTTGGGGGGACTTATAGACCCAAGAAAATCAATTCTTTCTTCTCAAAATTGTCTGATGCCACTCACAGATTCTGTGACCTCTCCAAATGAGCCCCAGTGCACTGAGATAGTGCCAAATTATCATGTCTGATGTTAATAGGTAAGTAGTAGAAGCCATTCTTTCACCAGTGAGAAGGAAATTGTAAAAATTATGTACTTTTTTGTACATTTATAAGGAACTAGACCTACCAATAAGAATAGAATTGAATAAGAAACAATTATTGCTAAAATAGTATTGACTTTGAAAAAATCATGTTAAGGGGGATGTTGGCTAAACTCCTGGAAGGTAAGAAAGCCAATTTTGCTGTTGATATTGTTTATAGCTTTCCCTTTACTCTTCTGGATCACTCACGCTGTCCTCACAGATAGCCTGTTTTCCCTAATCCCACCAGTATCGCTCTGACAATGACTTGTAGCTGTGGGCCTGGCCTTACTAAATCTCGGTCTTCCCTCATCCTACTCTAAATGACAATGTGGTGACAGTCTCTCAGCTTCCTTGGACAAAACAGGGACCTGCAAAAGATGAGTGGGAAATGGAGTTTACAGACAGATGGCTTCTTCACCCCAAAATTCTCATATTCTTCTTTTATTTTGGATCTTCATTGGTCCCATTCAAAAACTTATCCTCATTGCCATTTGTTGTCAATAATGATAGGAATAAAAATAGACAGAAGAAAAGTCTAAGGTATTTCTACCATCCTCTTTTTTGCGTGGTATCATCCCAATAATGCTTTTCTATTCCCATCAAAACAACCCTATGAAGTATGTAAATTATCAGAATTTCCAGTTGTTGGAGAACAGTGTAGGAAAAAAATAAGCATAGAAACAAGAGAAAAATATAAGTAAATTTAAAATAGATTGCCAAAAATATGTTCCAAACAATATATGTACATCACCTACACTGAAATTTGTATTTTCCCTTAGCACTATACAATAGCAATACATCATGAGTCACATATGTAATTCTACTTTTCAATAGCTACATTAAAAAGTATAAAGGTAAGTAATTGAAGTTAATATTTATATTTTATTTATACAATATATCCAAAACATTATATAAATAAATATTAAAATTATTTACATTTTTTCTAATTTAGTGTTTAAAACCTGATATATATTTTTATTTAGAGAGCACCTTAATTCAAAACTCATTTTTCTATGGAATTACTCAATCTGTGTTTGCATTTTATAAAATTTTAAGATTGAAAATATAGATTGATATACTTCAAGTAACTAAAATAGACCTGTTTTTAAATTTAAATTTAAGTAAATTTAAATTAAGTAAAATAGAAAATTTACTTTCTCTTATACTAACTGCATTTGAAATACTCAACAGCTACATGTGGTTAGTGGCTGACATATTGGACATTGCATCTCTGCCAGTTTTTATTAAATAAAATGCATTTTTCATAAGAAACCATACTCCTTGACATCAAAACAATTGAATGAAATACACTCTAACCACTTTAGTTATCAAATTAACCTTTTTCTTTATAGTTAGTTTTTACTTACAGAGCAAAAAAACCCCTAAATTTATACCCTCAGTTTTTTTAATAGATACCAATTAGCCTGCACTGCATGCATTGTCTAATATAACCAATGTAATTATTACTTACAGTTTGTAGCCAGTCCACACTTGGAACTTCATTCATTTACATATAAATACCCTCAGTGACTTAGGTCAATTTAAATATCAGATTTACTCATACTCCCTTGACCTCTAATTTGTTTTCAAGGTATTATTTAAATAGCACTCTCTTTTTCCTTGGCAATCTTACTTTGCTTCTGCATCTTCTATTTTGCTGTTGTGTAATATAACTTTTTCAGTCAACAGTTGATCTGCAGGGAAAATATCTTAAAGAAAGAAAGATGGTTTAACAAATACATTTTTATTTAATTTATACTGTAATATTTTTGATCAGTTACTGTTTTACTTTTGGAACTTGTTTATGATGAAATAACAGTTTGACATGAAATTCCAAACGTGACTGCAAACATCAAGTGCATGCAGGCAAATAAATATGTGGGACAGCTAGACGACGATAAGGCTGTTTGAATCCAAAAAATGAACTAAGGAATCATTTTAGAGTAACATACCACACAAAACAACTATTGGGCTGTACAAAATAGAAAAAGAAAATCAATTATAGTTCAATAATGCCACTTCCTTCATCAGTTAGAAATTTACAAAAGTGCCTTGTTTACAGGAAGTCTGATGGCATAACATTCTGACAGCTTTTCCTCTGTGACTATTAAGCATTGCTTGTTTAATTAGAAAGGAAAGTACAACAATTACAATCATCTGAAGGAAAAACATATTTGTTTTTTCCAGAAGCCCTAAAATTATGTCAAAGCATTTTAAAAATTAATTTGAAGTTGTTCTCTTGTAAATAGAGAATGGCATGTTTTTCAACTTTTAATAGGCACTCTAAGTGTGAGGTGGAATCAAGGAAATAAAAACGATTGCCATGTTGTTGAGACTTTTGAAAAAATATCTTTATAAGACACAATTGTTTTTTATGGGAATTTAATATAGAAAAGAATATAGTCTTATCAAGGACAACTTGATAAGTTGTCCTTGTTTATGTTCTATATGCCTCTTCCGTAATACTACACAGTTAATTTTAATTTTGGTAAGAAATTAGGAAAGTTAAAAACTTGTAGTTATGTTTTAAAAAATCCTATTATATGCCTAACTTAATTAATAATGATTTATTCATGTGTTTTATGTTCTACTCTTATATTTTCCTCTTTATAAACCATGCAATTTTATCCATAAACCAAGAATATTTTCTTTTGTGCATGATTAGCTTAAGTGTTAAATCAAAGTACTAATGCAACCAATGGCATAGCTGTGAGTATTTTATTTCTTATTTGTCTCCTTGGTATCAATGGGCATGGCCCTTCCCCCACGCATGAATAAGGGCTAGTCAAAGGGTCACTAGCCAGAAGGATTGTGTATTGTCTTGGGAATGGACTGTAACTTCCTGCTTATCATCCTTTGCAAGCAGCTACTTGTCCTGTGACTGCTTCAGGACCTTTTACACACTGAGATAATGTAGCTTAGAGTCATGCATCAGACATGTGCCTTCTTTGCCTGGGATCCCTTATAATGAGACTTAGACTGGAAGAGATGTGGTCTCTCTGGCACCTCCCCTGCCCCCTGGCTGTCAGTGCACTCCGCTATAATGTGACTAATAAATGGCATGTCCACATCTGCTAGTCCTATGGGTGGCTGTTTTCAGAACATCACAATCACTTAAGTAGCTCTCCAGTTTGGGTTTGGAGCTCCTGTGGGACAGTCTGTCTCTTTAATGGTGACAGACTTAGCATCCCTTGACTAAAAATGTGAACCTTTTGTGAGAATGTCATTCTGCAGAGGCCACTACCACACAGAGTTTACTGTTAAATTATTTATTAGTTACTTATAGGTTTGTTCACACTCAGACCCAGGGCTAACAGACCATGGCCTGTTAGTGATATATGAGAAGGTCCCAAGGAGTTGTTAGAGACTCTTCTGCTTTGTGCTTGACATCACATATGTCTCTGCATGAATGCAGGTAACCCAGATACTCACTGATCATTGTGACTTTACCTCTCTGTCTACCTCAGTTTAGAGTTGACTAGACTTACTGTTCTTCCCTTTAAGGCCCTTGTTTCCTGATTTTTGACTCCCAAGTCAACTTACTGCCTGGTTTAGAGCTGAGCCCCATAGGGCAATCTGAATATCTGAGAAGATTTCTTGGATGGGGAAACCCATTTCTGATAGTTTCAAGGAACACCTATTTATTCAGATATGGTTAGCAGCTGTCTCTCCTCCATGAATCCCCTACTGCTTCACAGGTAGCTGACACCAGAAGTAGACAGTATGTCTTTCAGCCAGAGCACCATGAGAGGAAGAGAGATTAGCAATTTGCTTATTGGGTGTTCACCACAAGTGTGAATCCCACAAATTTGGATTCACAAAACTAAAAATGAATCATAATTTTATTACTTTCTAGGTATGTAACTTGAACAATAAGTTAGTTCTTTGAGTCTCAGGTTTTCCATCTCTAAAACTGTGATGGTAATAGCTTTTCACAAACTCGTTTTGAAGTACGAAGAGAGAACATGTATGAAGCAATTAGAGTGATGCATCATACATTATAAAGGTTCAATTAATGATAAATAATATTGCCATTATTACCACCTGAAAAAGAGATCATTTTCTATGGAAAAAAAAGTAATTAGACCTGTTCTTGAAGTGTTATATAAGTTTTTATGTAAAAAATTCTATATGTTTGTATGAAAACAAGAACTCAATCATTCCATTTTAGCTGTTTTGCATGTTTTATTATACTTAGCATGCTTAGAGCAAATCAGAAAATGAAGAAATTGTTTTTTTAATGGGGGTCCTGATAGAAATAATACTAATCAGCCATATGATATTAGGAATATAGTATCTGTACCTATTATACTATCAAAATATACATGATCCATGGCATATGCAAATTTATTGCAGTAATAAATCATTTTACTATGCCTAGACATGCCTTTTTGACTCAGACTGTCCAATGTTCATCATTACTCAATCAACATATATGAGAAAAATAAAATATTATTTTGTGACTTGATACTTTGAACAATAATAGAAAAAAATATAAACATTTTGGTTTATTATTCCCTAATAGTACCACAATAAAAGAAGATCTTAAAATACCATAATAAAAAATGTCAAAATGTATTTCTGAATATATTTTCAATTTTTATAGATGTTTTTCCTTGGATAATTTAATTTGTATAACAATGATGATCTATTTTCCCTACATTTACACTGTCCAGTAGAAATAAAATGTTGTGGTACCAGCCTCTTATAGTTAAATTATGTAGCTGTCATTTGTACTGTAAAGCAAGTTTGTTTCCTCACATTCAACTTGATTTACTGTTTTAATATTTGACTTTCTTATTCTGTCAGATATAAACTGCAGTAGACATTGATGAATGTGTTTCTAAACCCTGTAAAGATTTAAGTGTCAGATTTCTCTAAAGTAGTCTGCCAGATAAATAACCAGATATTTATACATTTTAGGCCTATCAAATGGATTTTCATTTCAAATAAAATTTTTCAATTCACTGGGGGTTAGACTTGATGTGTTAACAATTCTTCAGTTGATATAATTCTTTGTAGAAATATTAGACTCTGAAAAACTCAGATTCTATTTACTATGTAATTTTCTAAGTATATATCATAGATACAGCAAGTAGGGTTCTATACACGTGGTATCATAAGACTTTTAAATTAAAACAAGGACTTAAAAAATACTATTTAGACAATGCACTGTATATACTTTACAGTACAATCCTCTGAGTTCATTTAAACATTAATTAACCTAAATTTCCTGATTATTAATAAAGTATTTATTTTTATTTTATTATTTTAAAAAGTTTTTAGTAAAGTAAGACAATAAAGAAAAATTCATAAATCATTAACTAATATTTATTATATTGAGTTATTTGAAAGTTAGTTCAAATGTATAGATAAAAGTATATATCTTAAATGTTTATATAGTGTTTTTATTCCTTAAAGAATATTTACTGTTTTAAAAATCTGGAGTTTTTTTTTTTATTAAGCTTTGGTGATATTAAAACAATTCAATATGTGTGAATGTATGTAGGCAGTGTTTTGCTAAAGCATAAAATCATTGAATCATAAACTGCGTAGGACTACTAAAGCCTTGGTTTTTAACAAACGTACCAAAACACCTGGTGGGATGCAAACATAATGTAAAAAGGATAATAATATCAGAAATAGTGACAAAGAACTCATGCTTGCAATTTCTAAATCTTTCCACAAATATACTGAAAATAATGAGAAGATTTCATGAGAACCCACAATATGAAATGAAAATTACATACATTTTATTAAGCAGTGATTTTTAGTATAATTATACACAGTAACTATTTGCATTATATCATGTGATTTTAATACCACTTCAACTTATTCTCCTAAGAAATTACTGAAACTCTTAGCTAATGTGTCTTACTTATTAGAGCAAACTTGTATGAATATTTCTTTTGTATTTACATGTATTGAGGTCCCACTGCCATCTTTGGCAATTGTGCTATGTCTTTATATTCTAAACCTACTTCTGACCATGTATAAAATGTATGTTGATGTTTATTCCTCATTTAGTCTTATTTCTATAAGTACATACAAAAGTTGGCAAAAGTAGGTTTATAATTGTGTGTATGAAAAGCATACAGTAAGTAATAATTAATACAAGAATAAACTGTGTTTTGTGAACTCCAACTGTAAATGTACTTTTGCTCTACCCTATATATGTTTAATATTTACCACCTGTTATCATGTTGATGTCTCTCCAGTTACATTGGTTATCTAAAAGCTTAAACTTTAGAGATTTTTCAGGGAGAATTCAAGGGATTAATCTTTGCATTCTTGTGTGTTGATAAATGTAGATTTGTGTCCTTTACACTTGAGAGTAAGTTTTGCTTCATATAAATCCTTGGCTCATATTTTTCTTATTCTTTTTTAAATATGTTAAGTTTTGTTAAGTATTTAAATGTTTTCTTCCGTAAAGAAACAACAGATCATTTATTCATATAATTAGAAGAAGAAAAGTATTAAATGAAAATTTACAAAGAGGTACAGAGAATTTGAGAGACATAGACAAATATTGAAACTAGGCAGAGAAGATTGAATGTATGAATTAAGTATTCCCTGAAAAAATAAAACAAAATTAAGGGAAACAAAATACATTATAAACTATAAGTCAAGAAAACTGCTGGAAAAAGTGTTTTGAAACTACATGGAAAGATCACAAAATATAGACAAAACAATCAAAGTCAAGGCATATTCAAGTAAAATCACTAAATTTAAAGAAAATAAAACATATATTCCTTTCATGTGGCTATGTTAAAAACTTTGTTATAATGAAAAACTAAACAATTTATCCAACAGAGTTACATGAATGGCTGTTATTTTTTCCTAAATAAAAGAGCTAAGAGAATAAATGTTATTTTAACCACAATTGTGAAATAAAGAAGTGATAGATTATATTTATATAATTCCTCAGTAATGCAGAATACCACCTATTTAAATATTATTTTCTATTTTTTCCTTATTATAATTATATATTTAGTAATTATTTATTGAGTTATGAATGGTGGTCAGCCTAGAGAATTAAATAGTGTACAATAGAAAAAAAGGTTTTCACTTAACAATTGAGTGAGAGATATAGACAGGTAAACAGAAACTTATAGAAATTTATAGAAATCAACAGAATAGTAATCCATTGTACATAAAAACTATTTTTTATCTAATCATCTATTGACAGACATTTAGTTTGTTTCCATGTCTTAGCTATTTTTGAATAATGCTGTAATGAAATGCTATGTAACCATAAAAGAAGAAAACCCTACTATTTGTAACACCATTGATGAAACTGGAGGTCATTATGCTAAGTGGAATAAACCAGGCAGAAAAAAAAACACAAATACTTCATAATATCACTTATATGTGGATTCTTTTAAAAAATAGTTAAACTTGTTTAAAAAACAGAAAGTAGAATGGTGGTTGCTAGGGACTGTGGAGATGGTGGTCAAAAAGTACAAACTTTCAGTTATAATATAAGTAAGTTCTGAGGATTTAATATACAGCATGGTGACTATAGTGAATAATGTTGTATACTTGAAATTTGCTAAAAGAGTAAAACATTTTCACCAAAAAGTAGCTTTGTGAGGTGATGGATGTTTTAATTGACTTCTCTGTGGTCATCTTTTTACCCAATATACATATATCAACTCATCATACTCTACACTTTAAATATGTACAATTTTTTTGTAAATTAAGCCTCAAAAAACGTTTGGGAAAAAAGGAAACCTATAGAACAGATTGAGGTCATTAAATGCAAAAAAATGTACAGTGATAACACGGAGGCAAAGGGCTTAACCTAGACTTCCTTCTATGGAAAGAGAAGGCTTCTTAAATAAGTCTCATCTAGGCTAGGACAGAGACATGAGTAAGAATTGGCCAGAATGTTAGTAACTTATTTACAGCTAAGGAAAAAGCATGAGAAAAAGCATAGAAACAAGAGTGAGGATAATATTTAGTGTATTTAAAGAAGATTTTTTTAAGTAGAATCCAAAGGTGACTGTGAGTGTGTATGTGGGTGGCTCCTGAGTATAGCTAGAGAGGGAGTGACAAGACATAGGCGAGAGGTTTAATCAGGGTAAAGTGTTCCTAAAACCTTTCCAAACATGTTAAGGGAGATGGACTTTTATCTTAAGAGCAAGTGAAACACATATAGGCATTTTACACCACACATGGTATGCTCATATTTGCTTCTGGAGAAAGGTAAATCTGGCATTAGGATACAGAGGGAATTAGTAGGTGGATAAGACCCGAGACAGGGAGGCCAGTTAGAAAGCTCTTTTTATGTTGAAGAGAGATTTGATGTCAGTCAGAAATAGGTAGTTGCAGTGGTGGGTGGAGAAGAGATGAATTAGAAAGTTATCTAAGAATTGTTCTGACCTCATATCTTTATAAAAATGGAAATGAAATTACCCAATGTGTTAAGCATTTGGTTTCATTATTGAAAGTGAAGTGCTGAAGGGAAATGTCATGTTTCTGGCTAAAGACTCAATAGAACTGGTATCATTCACAAGAAACAGAATTAGAAAGCAAATATTAGGCCAGATAGATGAAGTCTTGGTTTGGAATGTGTTAAAGTTGAGGTATTCATGGGACATCCAGAGAGGGTCCATTACAAAAGTGAAGGCATGTCAGTATTCAAGATGTCAGTAGAATAAGGGGAACTAGATCAGTAGACTCATAAAGCAGAAAAACAGTGAAAAGTATAGCCAAGAGAAGAGTGTACTTAAAGTCATATAGCAATGTACACTAGCAAATATCACCTCAAAAGTATGTAAGGTGGGACTCGATGACAACTTGAACCTATCTTTAATGATGCCTTATAATATTGGTATGGAGCAATTTCTGTAGAGAGGGGGGCAGAACTTACTAGATGTATGACTGAAATTGAGTGGAAACAAGGAAATGGGTGTAAATAAATATTTTAAGAATCTTAGCAAAAAATGTAGGGAAAGAACAAATTGGAAAGTGATGGACAATGATGGTTTCTGGGTATTTTTGTTTGTTTTGTTTTAAGGCAGAGTATTTTTTAAATAGTTAATTTTTACTGTATTTTTTCATTACCATTTATTCCCCCTATACCCATTTCCACCTCTACCCACCCACCTCCCTCCACCACAATCCCCATACTTTTGTCCATGTCCATGATTTTTTTATATTTTTTGCTCAATCCCTCTACTTCCTAAGCTCCTCCCCCAGAACTGTCAGCCTGCTCTCTATGAATCTGCCTCTATCCTCTGTTTTGCTTATTAGTTCAGTTTGTTCATTAGAATCCACATATGAGTGAAATCCTATGTTATTTGTCTTTCTCTGACTGGCTTATTTCACTTAGCATAATGTTCTCTAGATCCCCCCATGCTATTGCAAAAGGTGATTTTTTTCTTTTTTAGGTCAAGTAATATTTCATTGTGTAAATGTACCATAGCTGTTTTATTCATTCATTTTTAAAGCATTGTTTATTTCTTCCTTGATCCCATTGTTAACCCATTCATTGTTTAATATGTTATTTAGCTTCCAGGTCTGCTGATAAGAGAAAATGGTAAAAGGGGGAATTTTGAAGATTCAAGTGATGAGGGAAGGGATTCTAGAAGAAGATCCCCCCAAACTAGGGAAGGCTAACAACCACATGTGTAGAAGTAATACTATGTCTCTTAAGGGGAAAAAAGAGTATGAGAAAAATACAAGAGTAAATGTGGTTAAACATGAGGATAAAAGATCCTAATTTGATGGCATTGTCCTATGACTGCTATTCTCCTTGTGTGGTTAAGTCAGTTTCTCTCTCTCTCTCTCTCTCTCTCTCAACTATGTGCTTATTTTTATTAAGAATTTATTGTCTGTCATTGCTCTTATGTTCACATTGAAACTCCATATTTTGTCAAATTTTTTTCATTTCTCATTTTGGTAGACTAAATAGAGATAAATAAACCTTTAGGTCAGTCTCTGGGGCCTTGGTTAAATTAATGATTGAGTTTTTACATCTGACCTGTGAAGACAGCCTGTGGGACAATCGTGGACACCCCAAAGCGGGGGGCTGGACACACAGGGCCTCTTGCTTCCTCTGGAGCCACCACACTGGGCCAGGTGATGATTTTAATCTGAGAACAAACAGAACAGCATGCGAGTCTAGGATCTGGAATGGAACCTCTACGTGCGTCAACACTCAGTGTCTGTGGTGGAGCTCAGGTCCTCCTTTAAAAGGGTGCTTAGTTAACAAGAGTAGAGGTTAGAGGAGTATAGAGAAATTTAAATGTATACTTTGTACCTAAGCATGGTTCATGGACAGCATCAGAATTCTACAGATACCTGAGTGTAAGGTTTATTAGCAGAGTTTAGCACAAACAAATTCAATTATTGTATTAATTCAAAACTGTGGTTACCAATTCTTTCTTCCTTTTTTTTACATCAGTGTACCTATAAAAATTTGTTATGTAACATACACTGATAAGTCTGTTTGAAGGCAGAAATAGCTGGGGTCAATATCTAGGCCCATCTAGAACCTGTGCTGGCACAGTGACCCAAAGTTTGAGAGCTCTGACCAAGCTTTTGGTGAATGTCACTATGGTAAACAACAAGGAAATTGAAATACTTGCAAGAATGCTTTTGTGGAATGCTTTTGCAAGAATGCTTTTGTAGAAGAAAGAATATACAAAGACCTGGGGGAAACTGGGAGAAACTAAGAATGGGTAACAAGGATAAGTGATATAGATCAAGCCATTGATTGAATAACAAAAATATATTAGCAGAGTGTCTTATTTGTTATTTAAGTTGTGAAGCATTGTGATGGCGAGGGCATATCTGTGCCTTAGCCATTGGAGTGTGGTGCAACTGATGTGAATTCATTTTGAAGGTCATTGTAGTATAGAATGTTAAGCAAATGAGGCACTGATATGACAGGTGGCCCAATGGTTCTTGCCATTACCCAAGGTGACAAAAATATAGGATCAAAAAAAGAAGACTGATCATGCAATAAACTCTTCAGTACTATAGGAAAAGTTTCTAAGTGGATGAGGAACATTAACAATCAGGATATAGAAGATAGTGTCACTAATTACATTAAGTTACTAATGCAATGATTTTTACAGAAATATTTATTAAGAGTCAGAGAGTAGCAGTGTGACTGAGGATTTTAACCCTGTTTTCACACTATTCAATTTCTGTGTTAGAATGGACAGCTGCTTCCATAAGAGGTATTTACTTTACTGAAATTGTGAGTAAAATATTAGCTTGCTCCATGCTAACTCCATAGCATGTAATACAGGTATTAAAACTATCAAAAGTAGGTAGTGACATCAGATTAATAGAAAACATGATGATTTGGGGTGAGAAGAGTCTTCTCTCTGCCATGGCACTCTTTTTGCATTATTTTGTCCACGCATTTAGGTATGTTTCATGCCATCGTGGATATTAGAGCACATAGGAATACTCTAACGCTGCTACTCTTCAAAAGTCTCTTTACTCCTCTTAGTAGTTAATTACTTTTATTAGTTCGCCCTGTTCAAATTACTTACGTGGTTTCAGTCTCCTGTCTGAACTTTGACTGATATCCATAGTAGCAGCCATTTGTATCTGGCTACGACAGCATTTCATTCATTCTAAAGCCTGCTTTTTTGCATCTCTTCACATTTTACCCTTTCTAAAACCAGAGAAAGTCCAATACTTGATGGTGTGTTTATCAGTTTGTGGTGCATCTAAAAATTTGTGGCATGTTAGATTTCATTAAATATGGTGGTAATTTTCTTCTTTAGTCTCTGTCTTGGTTACTTAAGTGTTTAGGAACTATAGACATAAATATTTATGTATGCTTAGACATTCAGGAGAAATATCTTGTCTTGGTTTAGACGTACATATTTTAATCCTGGTGTTGAAAAATAATTTGGTGGGGAACTTTGAGTTAGACTGTAAGTTGAAATTTCTATCTTAACTATTTATGTATAGCTCTTTATCCCTTTTTGAATATATGTAACTTTCTCTCACTGTCTACTTTTCCTCCTTCTTTTTCTCTTAGCCAATAGAAAAATATCATAAGTATTAGTGGTAATGAAAGTAGATATCTAATTCATAGAAAATGTATTGCCATTTTTCTCCTAACCAGGTCATTTTCATAAACTACTTAAAAGTAAATTAGGAAATAGACCACTTTCTGTATGATAGCCTTTCAAGAACAAGAATTCTACATGCTAAATTTGACTTATCATATTTGAATGACCAATCCCATTTGCTATTCCTCCACAGTTAAGCAGATATTGTATAGTTCATCTCCCAATTGTTGCTCACAGTGTATCTCATTAGTATCCTCATAGTGCTATGTGTAACTATTTGTGAATGAATAAATGCTTTCATGGCAGTGAGATTAGTATATGATTAGCACGTATCTACTAAGAAATGAAATGATTTGGAAGCATAAAATCTAACCAATTTAGATAGCTTCCCTGATGAATTCAAGCTTGAATCAATTTATACTCAGATTTTTGAATGCATTGTAATTTTGACTAAAAACTGAAACAAGATTATTTCTGCAAATCTAATGTCTCCTTTCTGAAGTGCTCTCTGATATAAAGTCTGCTGTACCATGAAATAGGTCTGTTGTACTTTTCCTTTCAAGTCTGATGGCATGCCTAATAAACTCCTGATTCATTATACAGAAAAAAATATTCATTTCCGAGACTGAGCATTATAGGAAAATGGGTTTCCATATTGTTATTCCACCTGATAGACTATTAAGAAATCAGCAAGTGTGTAATTATCATGAGTAGGCATGTTATCACCAATTGTTCATGACCTGGAAATAGGTTCAAAATTGCTAATAGTATAATTAGAGATAATTTCTAACATTTAGGTGGCTCAGAGCTTTAAGAAACTTAATAATTTCACCAACTTTATTGTAATTCTAATAACAATATTTATGTTTGGGCAGTAAAAAGAGCTAATATTAAATTTGGAAACCAAGATTATTATATTAACAGTCCATTAATTATGAGGATCACTCTAATTCTTGAGTGATCAAGAATTAGAAGACTTGCTTTTAACTCAAATTAAGATGCCAAGGCTTTGAAAATGCCCTGCCTTCAACAAATGACTTTGTTAGCCACTTGATATTTCTGACTGTTGTTGAATTAATTAAACTGAGACATTATATCAAAAATTTAGATAGCCAATAAGCTTATTTTGCAGTAATACCACTAAATTTAATATATCTTTAAATATCCCAAAGTGCAAATGCAGTTGATACTTATGAGATTGGTCCTATAGCAATAGGAAAAGAAGATAGGAAAAGTGGTGATTGAAGACTAAAATATGTGATTTGTATTCTACTGTGCACTCCCAAAAGTATGAGTTTACAAGGCCAATGTCCAGTTCTAAATGTTTCCTAGGCATGCACGGCAACACTGTAAAGAGGAATCACTAAAAATCTGATTTTGTGTAATTTCATTTAAAAGTTTTTGCTTTCCCACATAAATGATTTCTAAGTGAGTATATCTAGTGATTTAGTTTTTAAGACTTAAAAAATTTAATCAGCATAAACCAACCCATCAGCAGGTTACAATCTATAAAGTAAACATTTTAATCAATAAAATGTATCACAGTTATGAGTGATTTTTTTAATTCATAAGGATGCCCCTGTGGTAATCTTATTGTGTCACTCCAAATTTTTCCTACATGTCCATTAGTTTCCACTTGCTCTGTAAACTCACAATGCACATCGTGTTATTAGACATGGGCAGGTTCAGCGGGTGCAGACTCTAGGTTAAGAATAAATAGGTGTAGGGGCATCCTGGGGACTTAGTCACACAGGAATCAACCTTCAAGTCACCCTGTTGCTTCCATGCCTAGTGCATGGACTGTCGTGGACTCTGCATGTGGACATTAAGGTTAACAGCAGCCTTTCATTTTAACCTCACAGGCTGGGTTATTTGGCCCATTCAAGCCCTCTGTCCAAGATCTTAAGTACTAATTTATTAGCTTTCAGTTCACATACTGACTAAACATTTTTTCCAATTCCCCTTCATAGACTCTATAACTAAATACTACCTGTGAAAGTGTATGCCTGGTAGTACAGACACACAGACCACCCTTAACCTGTTCTTTCATGAGTTTGAAACAATGATAAATAATAACACATCCATTGAACAGAGAACCAGAATATTGAATTGATTAATTTTAATCTGTAGAAGGATATGGCTTAGTATGAGATACAAATGGCACTTGCAGTCCGTAGAACAGAGTACTGAGGCCATGGCCTACTACCAGTACTGACTGGCAAAGACAGTGATCCAGTCTCGGCCAACTGTTCTTCCAAAAGATTAGCTCCATCTAACCTAAGAAATTTGAATCAATGGCTATTTTATACCACAAATGTAACTCTTTGCACAGTTTTGGGGGAAGAATAATTAGAGGGGCAAATGGGACAGGAGTTTTAAGGCAAAGTTTCTCTAAATGGAAACTGAGAGTAAAAGAGAATAGACATTTTCTTTAAGTGAAGGTTTCTACATCATTTAAATCCATCACCAGTACAAATAATGTTTTCCTTTTATGCTCCTCAAATAAGACCTTTTGTATATTAACTCTGTTCTGGGCTTTATTTTGTTTGTTTTATTTTTTATAGTAGATACTAAATATAACATAAATTTATTAGACATTTTTCTTTTTTAAATTTAAAAATATATATTATTTTATTTTTTCCATTACCATTTATTCCCTCATACCCCTTCCACTCCATAATCACTACACTGTTGTCCATTTCCATAAGCCCTTTTCTCCTTTTTGCTCAATCCCTCCACCTCTTAACCTCCTTCCTCAGCTGTCATCCTGGTCTTCATCTGTGAGTCAGTCCCCATTTTCCATGTTAGTTCAGTTTGTTCATTAGATTCTACATGTGAATGAAATCATATGGTATTTATTTTCCTCTGACTGCCTTATTTCACTTAGCATAATATTCTCCAGGTCCATCTATGCTGTTGCAAAGGGTAAATTTTTCTTCTTTTTTATGGCCAAGTAGTATTCCATTGTGTAAATATCCCATAGTTGTTTTATGCACTCCTCTACTGATGGACACTTGAACTGCTTCCATTTCTTGGTGATTGTAATGAACATAAGGGTGCTTATATTCTTTTGAATTACTGTTTTGGGTTTCTTTGGATAATTACCAGAAGTGGAATTGCTAGATCATAAGGCAATTTCATCTTTAATTTTTTGAGGTTTCTCCATTTTGCTTTCCACAATCTCTGTACTAATCTGCATCCCCACCAATAGTGCAGAAGGGTTCCCCTTTCTCTACATCCTCACCAGCACTTGTTTGGATCTAGGCTTTAAATGAAAAAGCTGTAGTTCTGATTTGATTTGAAATGAAAGGATCATTCCCTCCTACTTTCCTCACCAGATTCTACTCTAATATCCAAATAAAAATAGAACTGATTGACTTAACTCCCTCTCTTTTACCTAAAAAAAAATCCTAGTTCACTATGCTATATAGTGAGATTGTTATTTATAGTAAATTTAGAGTTTATAAATAAGTATTAACCATGTACAAAGCCATACATACTTAAAAAAGAATTTGAAACTGATCAAAACAAATTCAGTAGGATAAACAGCAAACTACACAGTCTTCAAACTAATGATTAATGACTAGATTAATAATGCTACCATTAATATGTTTTATGGAGAATTGAAGGCATTTTATGTGTAATTTCAGAAAAATACATTAAAAAATAAACAAACTTCTTATTCTAACATTTGTTTTATATAGTATCACATGATTACACATCTGTGAAATATTTTATGTATTAATAATGACTCTGCCTTCCAGGAATTAATTAATTTACAAACAATGTTTTGTTGATGGGGAAATAGTTAATGGTGGAACAGACAAGATCCTTGTTCTTATATTAACTTTTTATTGAGAGGAAAAACAAACAAAAAAAATAAGAAAGACATACTATGTGAGATAGCTATAATACATTCTCTAAGGGAAAAGGAAATAAGGTTATGTAAAGGAGGGTTTGGATAGTCCAGATAAATCTGTTTAAGGGGTTTTCTTTTATACTAAAATTTGAACAAGCAGGGGAAAGGACTTACTGGGTTTAGAGGGCTGCTAGTGTAAGACCCTCATTTAAAAAGGAATTGCAAGCTAAAGGAATCTCACATGTCTGCAAACTAAATGAGCAAGAAAGGAGTAGAATGAGTTGTATGTTGAAAAGCTCTCAGGGACCATATCACATAAGGAAAAGAGGTTGGATAGTCTTTGAAGCACTGCCAGAAACTATCATACCAGATTTAAATATTGTGCCTATACACTTAAAAATCACCCTGGATATCATGTGGACTGCAGTAGAGGGAGGATGAGAACAAGAAATCCAGTTAGAATGATTATTATTCTTATTTGGGAAGGAGATAATTAAGAGAGACTTGGGTATTGGTAAATAAGATAGACATAAAGAGACAGATTTGGGATATTTTCAGAGACAAAGTTGCTAGGACTTGCTGACAAATTAAATGATCAAAAGAAGGAATAAAAAACTCTTAGATTTTTGTAATTTATCATAGTTAATAAGGAAGAATGAGATAGAGCAGCTTAGAGAGTTTTGTCCATGTTGAAGTAGTGATGCCTACAGAATAGCCAACAGGTCTTGCCAGCTATTATTTAATTAGCAGTGCAAACCTGGGTTCCAGTCATGACTGGAGATGTTTACTTGAGAGTCCTTGTCATATAGAGGTCATGGTATAGTTGGTATTTTCTATAAGTCAGTTGATGTTTTCAATTAACTGAATGGTAAATGGAAAAATGAATGTTTGAATGTAAGAATAAACAAAAAGTGAAAGCAATAACCAATGGTCAGGAGAAAATAGGAAAGAACTTCAGAATCTAGGCAAACCACTAAAGAAATAAGGAATATAAGGACCTGAAAAGACAAAGTAAAGAAAACATAGAATGTGTACAATAGGTACAGCATGAAACAGGGCTGATTATTAAGATTGCTTTTTGGTCAGTGTATCATTCCTCTTTCATGGCTCCCATAAGGCAAAATCTATGACAGTGAGATTTTGCCCAGATGGAACAAGCAATTTAACAAATGTGTGAAAAAATATCACCAAGAAAAAGATAGAAAAGCTATTTAAACATGGAGAAGAAAATCTAACTTAAATCTGCGTGTTTTAGACAGAATTAAAAAATTGACCTAAAATATATTAGGAAGAAAAATGAAGATAATTTAGAAATTAATATTAAAACACTTTAAAATAAGATGTAAAGTGCTTGATTATTTAATTTGTCTATCCAGAAACTCAAAAACTAAAAGGATGCATAAATACTATTTTATTGAATGTATTCAACTGGCTATGCCTAACAACTTATCTGTCAAACAAGTAGAGATTTTTAATACAGCTCACTGAATCAAATTAGAAATCTCATTTAAATTCCATTTACACTTTGGCAATGAAAGCTCTAAAATAATATACATATATGCACACCTTGAATGCTTGAATGATGCCTATTGTCAAATCATGCAGAACATATTCAAAAATCAAAGAGCCAATCATAAATTCTCTTTCTGACAATCATTATGATACTATATTACCAAGAATTTTAGTGTTTTGTTAATGATTTGTCCTAATCAAGATTGGGTATGATTATCTGTCCTTAAAAGATACAATACTGTTCTCATTTATGTGCACTCACCCAGTGTTAAGTTTTTGTTTATTTAAGACATAATTTTTGAGCACCAATATGTATAAGCAGCTATTCTAAGTGCCAGAAATAGTAGAATGAATACTTACATTTTTTTTTTACTTTTTTACATTTTAAGGAAAAGACAGATACATAAGCACCTGCTTGCAGAGAAGGACATAAATACTTCAGATGGTGGAAGTGACTTCCTGTACCTGGAAATAATAGGCGGAGGCTCCCGGATATGACTTGGGGTAAAAGTTTGAAAATGGAACCTGACAAAAACCACAGGCATTAAAAGTTATTGTGTTGCTTAGAGCAGAGGATGCATTAGAAAAAGGCAAAATAAGAGAGAAAGTACCAGAAAGGCAAGCCAGGTGCAGGTGTTGATGTTTCTGTGGACTTGGTTGTAGGCATTTTACTTTATCCTCTAATTCCGTATGTCTCAGGCTACAACAGTATTCTCTAGGGTTGTTTATATAAAGCTCAGTGAAAGTCACAAGAGTAATTAAATCATCATCATGGACTGTCAAGTTGCAATACAGATATGCATTGTGGTGTAGAAATATATGAAATATATCATAATAGGGATAAACTATAGTATAATATTCAAGATTTACATGAATTTTAAAATCAAAGTGTCAAATCTGAAAAAAAATAAATGCCTTACTTATAGGTATCTCATCAAACCCTCCTGATGTCTGAGATCATAAATTCCTTATCTTTATCAGTTAGGACTGCTTCAATAGTTGAGCTTTAGAAATCTGAATGAGGAATGGAGATCAATTGAAGGTTGAGATTGTAGGGTATTTCATCAGATTTGTCTTTAGAAATATAAGCTGGTAGCAGTACAGCACTCAAGGAACTTAGGATCAGATAACTTGTAGTCATATTTAGGAATTTTACTAAGGGATGACATGGTGATTTGTTTCATTTAATGTGGAGATAAGACCTAAGTTCCATGTTTATTGGGCTTCACCAGCAAGTGAGAAGAATATAATATTAAGATTGTAAATTAATATTTTATTATTTCCTTTCATCCTTTGGGAACCACAGAACTATGGGGATCTTTGCAAACTGTCTTACTGGTCAAAGACCAAGACCAAGACAGCTGTAAGGTTTCCCTTAGTTTAACCAAAGTTTAGACAGGGTTGTTTCTATCTTTCTACTCCTTCTATTTCCTTTACAGAATCCAAATAGTCTAATCAGAGTTCCTCTCCTCCCTTTTCATAGAGCATTTATTCAGAGAAACTTGTAATTGTCAATTCTTTCTCTACCCTGTTGAGGTGTACATCTTTTCTCAAAGCCTTTCTTGTTTCTACAATCCAAGGCTATCTCAAGCAAAAATCTGGGAGCCACCCCCTTGAAATGCAACCATCAAGAAAGATAACCACACCTTGCCCAGAGCTGCCATCCTCCTATCTGAGTCTGTCTCTATTTTGCTTGTTAGTTGAGTTTGTTCATTAGATTCTAAATATGAGTGAAATCATACGGCATTTGTCTTTCTCTGACTGGCTCATTTCACTTAGCATAATATTTTCCAGGTCCATCCATATTGTCACAGATCATAAAATTTTCTTTTGTGTGTGTGTGTGTCTGAGTAGTATCACATTGTGTAAATATCCCATAGTTGTGTTATCCACTCCTCTTCTGTTGGACACTTGGGCTGCTTCTTTATCTTGGCAACTGTAAATAATGCAGAAATGAGCATAGAGGTGCTTATGTTCTTTTGAATTAGTGTTTTGGGTTTCTTTAGATAAATTCCAAGAAGTGGAATCACTGGGTCATAAATTTAATTATGAATTTTTGAACTAACTCCATACTGCTTTCCACAGTGGCTGTACCAGGCTGCACTCCCACCAACAAAGTAAATAAAATCAAAAGCACTTCTAATCAAAATAACAGACTCTTAGATTGATTCTTACTTTCAAGTCCGCTAAATAGAGACAAACATTTTTTAAATAGGTCCTTCTTTTATTTCTTCTGTTATTGCTTTTATTTGCTCCTGCAAAAATTTTATTTGCACTTTTGCATTTTGTGATTTAATTATAGGCGTTGTTAGTTCTTTACTGTGAAAGATGGATCTTATTAATTTCCAAATCCACCATTCCCTTCCAATTTTCTATTAATAGATATTATGCTCAGTTCTTATATTAACTGTTAAATAATACATTTAATCTTATGTTTCTTAATCAAATTCAGACAATCTATGTTAACTTTTATAAAAATCGAGTATATTAGTGCCCTTATTCTTCTCTTTCTCAATCCTTTCCACCTACCAAATTTCATCACTTATATTTTTTGCATTGTCGTTTCATATGTTAAGGTAACTGTAATTGGTCTGTGCTGTGTTTAAAAGATGATTTTTAATAGTTGAAAACAATAATCAACATTTACATTGTAATGAATATGCAAGCTTCTTTAGGAAATAGTAATGCTAAGATTACATTTCTGAAGTTTCTTATATTGCAACCCAAGTTCATTTGAAGGACAATATCTCTGACTTTGAGATCAAGTAGTGTATTTTATTTTACATTGAATCAATGATTCAAATTAGGTCAAAATTTAGTTTATTTAGACGATTGCCTCCTTTGAAGATTTTAAAATTTCTGCTCAAATTTCTTATTGACTTCTTTATATTTAAAGAAGAATTTATTTTCTTCCTATTTAAGTTTAACAAATATGGTATTGCTTCACATCCATAAAACATGTGGAATGGATTCCAAAACTATCCTTGAAAAAAGAATTTTTCAGTATTCACTGATTTCATGTTCTAATTTGATCAATGATGTTTTCCAGTTGTTGTGTGATATATTGTCACTGAATTCCTGAATTAAATACTTACCCATACTATTTCTCTTTTTTCTTATCTTCTGGTTTATCCGGAGTACATTTTAAAGTAACTTCGTGAGAAAGATTGTAATGGAAAAGTATTTTTATTATTTTCATTACTTTAAGTGATTTTTTTCTCTAGTAACGTTTACAATTTTCTTAATATCCTTGATGTTCTGAAATTTTATAGTAATGAAACCATATGTAGATCTTTTATTTATACATATTTTAAGCTTTTGTATAACTAATGTCTCTTATAAGCTATATTCTTATTTTATAGAACTAATGTTTCTCCATATTTCCCTGGGGAAATGATTTTTTTAAATTTATCTATTGCCAATTGAATTTTCCTTAAATTGTAAGAGTTCTTAATCTGTTTCTAGAACTCAACCAAGAAGATGACTCTATTTCCATTGCCTCCTCAGCTGTGTTTATGTTTCATCATTATCTTACTTTTGTCAGTTTTCATCAACTTCAAATTTGTGAAATATCCAGTCTAATCCAGACACCCCCTCTTGAAGACCCAGTCCCTTCTTTTTCCTCACTATATTTATAAGACTTTTCTTGAGTGTGGAAAGATAAATGTTTTGATTAATTGTACAGTACAGAGCTATAAGTCAGCATATGTAATAAATGCCTTTAAAATAATAAAATCAGAAATTTTTATAATTTAAAAAAACAGTAAAATTTTCAATGATTGTGTGTGAAAACTAATATACATATATACATATGCATATGAATTGGAAAAAGTTATTCAAAATATTTTGGAATTTGTTATAAAATATAACAATACAATATATATGTGTGCGTATACATATATACATATATAATTCAAATTGATTTTAAATTTTCATCTAGATATTGACATATGTAGAAAAATATACAATATTTCCTAATTATCCTGAATTGTATAGTTTTTTTGTCACTAAATAAACTATATAAACAATATTTTCTTTAAAAAACTGGTTAAATTCTATGTTATTTTTATTTGAATGATGTTCACTTTAAATAACATATACATATTCATAATATATAGCTTCATTTCCCTCATCTGTCTTTAAATAAGACATATTCCTGTCACTTTGCTAAACTATTTTTAAAGTAAATTATAAATATGACTCTTAATAAAGTCTACAGTGCAGAATGTGACAATGGCATATAAAATATTATAAATAGAATTGCATATAAATGAGCTTCCTAGGTAAATAAGATTTACTGGTATGTATTATAATTACCAATACATTCATTTCCTAATTATCAGATATAGAATAAATAATCAAAAATGAATTCTAAATTTTGCACCTGAGGAGAATTCAGTAAACAATTGAATATTGAATTATTATGTCACAGATAATAACATTTTAATTGGAGAAAGACAGTTTTCTAAGGTGTTTAATTTGAGATAACAACGTGACTAGGGGTAAATTTGAAACAGGCACAGGGGATTCAGTCAAAAGTTGGAACCAGAACTATAAATATAAGGAATATGTTTATAGGATTATAAGAAAAGTCTGAATGCGAAGAGTGCAGGGAGAAAAAATAAGATATGATGTTAGCGCTTGGGAATTTAAGAGGATAGGTGGGAGGTTGAGCTAAGTATTTGTCAGTCTGGATAAAAACAACAAGTCTAATTATGTACTCATATTCAAAGACTCAAATAGGTTAACACTTAAATGATGTTTATAAGATATGCCATGTAAACCATTAAGCATAATTAATATTAGACAATACAGATTTTAAGACAGGAAATATTATTAGAGACAAAGAGCAAAATTTCATGATGGCAAAATGATTAATAAATAAAGAAAACTATAACAATTGGGCACTCCGCACCTATTTCTCCCCCACCTTACACTTCATCCTGAGAGTGTATGTTCCACCCAGCATTTCCACAATTTCCACACTAGGAGCTGTTTCAAGGACATGGCTTGGAGAGAGTAAGGCGTCATTGAGACCATAGAGACTGATTACAGTGATTGAACCCATTTAAGGCCTCTGTCTACACATTTAAAGTTCTGGAGGGCAGTGAGGGGACTCTACTCCTCTTGCAGTCGCCCAAGACAAGACTTCTATGTAAATTCCCCTGCTTATTAAACCTGCCACCTACATTGAGTGGCCTACTTCTTTCTTCAGCTTCTTCTTGCCCTCCCTCCATTTGGGGGCCAATTTATAAAATAACAGTAATTTAATGAAACAAGGAGCTGAGAGATTTTTAGTTTTTTCTTTTTGACTTAAAAGAATTGTAGACAAGACCCAAGTGGATATAACATACAATTTTTGAAGGAAAAGGCAGCAAATAAAGTCAATTTGATTAATACTGTATAGTCATATAAATATCCATGTATGTGTTTAATTTTTAAGAAATAATGAGATTTTTGAATTCATTTAGGTTCACTGAGATGAGAATAAAGCCACAGTTGCTGTCACATAAAAGCTAAAACAGAGAAGATACCTAGTTGATGGTATTAGGCAATATGTTGATTTTTTGCAGACAAATCAAAAATCTCATATATTCTAAACATAATCTTAGAGTTAGTTGCAGATTGCATCAAGTAACACATTTGTAATGAAATGAATCCTGTGCTTGTTTCTAAGTGATAACTGTGAGGTTGAGGTTAACAAGTGCCCAAGTGACGCCTATGCAAAGGGACACACTTGTGTTGGTCTTTACTGCACCTTTAACTTCCTGTGTCAGAATGAATTTCAAGGCAGGCACATATGCAAAACAGCTTATGACAATTGAAGATTAATTTGAGGTGGAAGTAACTCTTTAGTTTTAAAAGATACGATTTATCTTATAAGCATGCAAATCAAATTTTTCCAAAATAACTTTTGAATATATAGTATCTGCTTAGATTGTTTTGCTATCTTCACATCATCACAGAAACAGATATATTTATTGTTGAATGAATATTTTGATTTTGTAAATGTATCAGTGTGTTTTTTTTTAGGAAATTTACAAACTTGAAGGCCAGTACACTTATGTTAAAAACATGTAATATTTCTTTTTATACCACATTTCATGTTTTTACTATGATAACTCTTACAGTCACCATTATCAAGATAGATGACTTATTTTGATATTTGATAAAGAGTTGGTCATGCTTTAAAATATGGATGATAATTTACATTTAGAGGAAAAATCTAATAATAAGCAAATCTTTGTTTTCTAAGATTAGAAAAATGAGTAGTACTCTCGAAACTTTCCTAAGATGCAAAAAACTATGATCAAATTGCCAACATTACAAATCAAAATGTTACACAAATTCTAACTCCCAAAGAAACTGTTTCTTATTCTACTTCTATATGTATAATTAATTGATAAATGAAAACACTGCCTTCTGTTTATAGTAAGAAACTGAAATTTGTTTTGAAAATAATGAAGCAACAGTGATATTTTTTACTAAATCTGGAAGACTGGTTTTATGTAGTTAAAATTCTTAAGAATGATCATCTCCAGAAAATATGTGGCCATTATAAAAACTTTATGTTTATTTATTAATATCAACAAAAGCTCAAAGTGATTTCTTAAAATTATATGACAGAGAGAAAAAAAGATCTTTTTGAGAGATATATTTTACATCCCCATCTATAAACAACAAAAAAACCACAAAGTTTTATATGTGCCATTTTTTCTCATAAAGTTGATTCATGAGGAAAATTACCAGATATTTTTAAGGCTTAAACAAAATATTTAAGCATTCACATTATCTTTAATTTTCACTTTTTTCAGTTTAACCTGAGATTCTAATTTCTGATTATCACTTAATATATCATTTTGTCAGTGATAATAGTAATAAAAATAGATTTCTTATTTACTTAGGTATGCTTCTTTCTTTTTAGATGTATATTATATTAATTTTTTTCCAGCACATATTCATTTCACCATTTTAGAGAAAAAATTAAGAATATTAAGAAACTTTCTACTTATCTAAGTTGTATGTGTAATGTGTTATATGTCAATGTAAATTTTTCTACTCTTGTTAAAAATTACAAAAAAATTACCTTGCTGGTGTGGCCCAGTGGTTGAGTGCTGGCCTGAGAGTCAAAGGGTTACTGGCCAGATTCTCAGACTAGGACACATGCCTGGCTTGCATGCCAGGTCCCAGTAGAGGGCGCAGGAGAGGCAATGAAGCGTCTATGTTTCTCTTCTCCCTCCTTCCCCTCTCTAAAAAATAAATAAATAAAATATTTAAAAATATATTAAAAATTAGCTCTCTTCTCTTTTTATTTATTTATTTTTAGTGTTTATTCTATTAGAGTTGTTCCAATTGTTTCCCTTTTGCTCCCCCACCCAACCCACCCCTCTAGTCCATAGTCAATCCCCTTTCTGTTGTTTCTGTCCATGAGTCATTCATACATGTTCTTTGATTAATCCCTTCCCACTTCTTCCACCATTCCCCCTCATCGTCTTCCCCTTCCACAGCTATCAGTCTGTTCCATGTTTCTACATCTCTGGTTCCATTTTTCTAATTTGTTTATTTTGTTCATTAAATTCCAGTTATAAGTGAGGTCACATGGTATTTGTCTTTTGCCAACTGGCTTATTTCACTTAGCATAATAATCTCTGGTTCCAAGCTGTTGTAAATTTTAATTCAGTGTTGCTTTAACTATTTTCAACTTTTTGCAAATTAAAAAACAATCCAAATGGTTATAATATAAAAGTTTAGTTATGGCAGCACAATTTATATTTGGAGCATTAATGGAAAATCTGCATTGCAGAACTAGTTAAAAATGTTAAAACTATATAATTAACAGACATTTCTATTTTCCTTTCTTTCCATATGGCCTGTTTTATGAAATTAATGGAAAGAAATTTGATTCATCACCCAGTATCCATAACACTACATCTGCAGATTTCATGGATAACTTCAAATGTATGTGTCCCCCTGGCTTTATCGGTAAGTAACTTTGACAACTGTGCCTTGAAAAGAACACTTACCCTGAGGGACATACATCACGAAATTACTGATTCAGTAATATATTCCTTTTGTTCCTTTTTTATTTCATTTAACCTAACATTTGATTTGTATCCCAATAACTTGAATCATCCTATTCCATCTCTAGACTGCAAAGCAGAAGATAAATTAGTTCACATCTGAGCACACTCTGAATGTCTACCAACTCAGAGGAGATTACTCTGCATTATATAATTTCAAGAGAAGTTGTTGCAGTTTGTAGTCAGGTGAAATAAATTGGTTTTGACACTAATATATGTGGCGCTCTTATGTGATGAGGTTAGTTTTAGGTATCACCCCAAATGGACTAAAAGATTTGGACAAATTTAAGAATTATAAACTGGTACCTGCTTGCTTTTAAAATGCATAATATTATAGTCCAAAGATACCAAATGTGACATAGATGCAGATAAGTGTGCTTCACATCCCTGCAAGAATGGAGCTATTTGTGTTGGCCACTCTGGCAATTACTGTTGCCAATGTGAGACTCCATTTAAAGGTAATGTTCCAAGGGAGAAGGAAAAGCAAACATAATTAAAAACCATTTCTCTCCCTTGTCTGAACTAATTTCAGTCTTCCAACAACATTATTAGTCCTTCATTTTCTTAAAGCCACCTTCTAAAGTGACCAACCAATGAACTTTGTTTATTATCCACTAAAATAATTAATCTTATTTTTTATTAGAAAGGCCCCCATTACAACCAAATGATATCCTGAGAAGTAAGAAATATATTAGCGAACTATTATGTTATGTGCATATTTAAATGCCTTTTTTATTACTTAATTTCTCTTGAAATTTCAAGGTTTTTTAAAATTCACCTTGTAATTTAATCATTTATTTAATTTTTAAAAGTAGATATATTTAATTTAAAATATAATCAGCCATTAACAGATATTTTTTCTTTGGTTTTAATTTTGTTCATACATCTTACCTTCAGTTAAGAAATTATAATTTTTTCGAAAGCTAAATAAATTTATGGTTGCCTTGTAAAATATATATTTTGATAAATTACTATGCAAACTAGCATATAAAAAACACTGGGTACTTCCTTAAACTTTAGTAGCTTTTTCTAAGCCACACAATTTGAAAACTGTTATCAGTTAGTGAGTATATCAGTCAGGGTTCTCCAGAGAAGCAGGAACAATGAAAGATTATATATATTTATAGATATTATATATATTTTATAGAGATTCATTATGAGGAATTGGGCCAGGCAGTTATGGAGGCTTTGAAGTCCCTCCGCCTGCCTTCCGCAAGATAGAAATCCAGAAAAGTCAGTGGTGTAATTCCAGTCTAAGTCCAAAGACCTAAGAACAAGGGGAAGCCAATGGTATAAGTAACAGTTCAAAAACAGAAAAAAACCAACACAGCTCAAGAAGGCAGGCAAGAAAGAAGAAATCCTCCTTTCCTTCACTTTTTATTCTAGTCAGAATAAATGTGGCTGATGGCCAAAGATACTGGAAAGAGCAAGCTATATTACTCAGTTCACTAATTCAAATACTAATCTCACCAGGAAACAATTTCACAGACAAGCCCAGAAAAAAATGTTTAATCTGGACACTCAATGGCTCAGTCAAGTTGACTAATGAAATTAACTAATCATCATACTTTTTAACTAAATATAATCAATTTGGATATTTTAAAAGTTGTATGTAATTTCTTTAGAAAGTATCTTTTTGTAATTATTAATTAAAATATGATTACATGTGTAACTTCAAATATATTGCATCTGTTTAAACATACTAAGTTATAGTTTTCTTATCTGTTAAATGGAGTTGAGGTTACATATACCTCATTGAGTTGAATATAGATTAAATGAGCTGTCATATAAATGCCAAATGTCATATAAATTCCCTGCCAGAAAAGACAAATCATCAAGTGTTTCATTGTATATGTAAATGCTTTCTATAACATATATATGTAAAATCCATACAGTAGACAATATTTTATAATGTTTGATTGGTAGGATATTAATATATATTTAATTATACATTTTTAAAGATAAAGAATAGTCTAAGTAATCACAATAAGTTTAAAAAATAGATTTTATTTTAAAAATAACAAAGTTTGCCTGGTACCCAGTTTTTTTTTTTTTTTCATGCCATTCTCCAGTGAAAGGAATCAGGTCTGTTTAGACATCTAAGTGATTCTAAGACCAGGAGACAAAATGAACAAGGGTGGAGAATATGGTAATACAAAAAAACAAGGAATTACTCAAAAAACAAATCCATGACTGTGTGTCAAAAGGACACAGGAGCCAATGGAAGGCCCTCCCAGTGAGCAAAACTAGAATATTTTGAGCCAAAAAATAAAAGAGGACTTAATTATTATGCAAAATGTAAAATGAATATTTGTGAGTTAATACTGATAAAAATAAGTGGTTGATAATAAATTGTTGTTTGCCTTCCTCTCTTTCTAAAAAAAACAAATAATTAAAATAAATAAATAAAAATAAATCCTGTAAAAAATAATTAGGGAACAATAGAGACATTTTATAAACAGAATGATTTCAAAAAATTTATGTAGAAACTTTGTACTTTAGAGGTGGAACATAACTCTCCACCCTTAAAGTTTGGGCTACACATAGTGACTGCCTTTCAAACATACTGTATGGAAATCAGTGTTGGAGAAGAGTAAATGTATGAGCTTTTTTTTGAAAATTCAAAAAAATATCTACAGTGGCTTTTTACACATGTGAGTTTGTAAGATATAGTGCTGGGAGTATTTTAAGAATATACCCTTGTTCAAATTTTTGTCATTTGGAATGTTTATATTGCATTCTTAGTTATAACTTATTAAAACATATACTAGAGAAAGAAATTTATTAAAAAATGAACTGTGATTTGAAAGCCAATTTATGGGGACAATAGAAAGTAATTAGAAAAAAATTATATAATTACTTTTGTAGACCTGAATAATGTAGTATTTTATGCATTACAGTAATTAGCACTATAATTACAGATCCTCCACAAATAATTTTACTTTCATATATAATTTTATTAATGCTACATATCTTTTGAAATCTGTAGAACCTTCTTTCTTTAAAAAAAGGACAAATAAATACAGAAAATAATTTTCTCAATATAATTTTTCCCATGTGTTGTTCATCCATTGGAGTTAGAAAATAGTTTTGATTTAATCTAGGCTCCTTTCCAAATTCTAGTCTTGGAAACTAAAACTACTATCATTTCTTTTGTTTGTTTACTACAAAATGAATTTTTCTTTAGCTGTGAAAACAGAATTTTAATAAATATACATGGGTTTCAGCTTCCCTGATAGATATAATTATGATTTCTTCCAAGAAAACCTAATGATTTTTATGAAAGAAAGCAGGATATGTATGTATTACATACATATTTTGATAACACAATTTTTTATTTTAATTAAAATCAAGAGATATGTTAGTCATTCCCTATGAGTAATATTTTCATTAACCAGTCAATTGCTGGGGCCAATCTTTGCTAATGTTGGCACCCTCTGTGACCAACACTTCTAAAAATTACTCATAAATATCAACTTATTTTGCTATGCACAGTGTACTGAGTAGGATTTTTTATGTTTTCTTGTATGGAATAAATAGAAATATATAAAGCCTCAATGTATATATATTTTTTTTACCTATGAAATGCAAAGAAAAATATTAATTATGCAGACAAACACATACTTCCCTGTTTTTAAGTACATTTAATCATCTTCCCTGCTGAATTAAGTATGACTGTGTATGTGGTCAAGTTTTACAAATAATAGTTATTATTCTTTAAAAAATGTATATATATATATATATATTATTAATGCCAACTAGCAGTTCCCAATCAACACTTTTAAATTCTAAATGTGATGTCTGTGAAATATAATGGAAGGGAAAAAAAGTGGAGAGGATGACTGTGCATAAAAAAGTTGCTCCTGACAGGCTTAGGCAGGGTTCTCCTGACCAATGAAGCACCTGATGAGACAAAGTCCATCTCAGAGTTTGAAGTGTTTTCTTAGTATGTGAAGAAGACTACAACTTTCAAATTGCCTATTACACATCAGTGATACCTTAATCTATGTTTAATTAATGCAATTATCTATAGAAAACTATGATTGATAAACTTAAAATTTTAAGTGTACATTTACTAGTAACTAACTAAACTGTTGACAATTTTATAGTTCATAAAGTGAACCATTTCCATATTGGATTCCATTAAATGATGGAATCCTGGAAGAGAGTGATGTTGAGCGTAACGTTGTAGCGACAGTCTTTGCATTTCTATCACACTTTGGTGGTAGGAAACAAATTGTTCCCCTTATCTTCAAAAATATAAAAGTTTCCAATATCTAGTACAAAGAAAACAGAGTTTTGATCTAAATTACTGTTTAATTCTCAAGAAAATAAATGCACAAAGTAATAAGAATGTCATTTTAATAAGGCTACATATGTGCAGGTAAAATACAGATATTGTTTGAGCAAATGTCTTATCTGCTAAAGCTTTAATGACACAGGTCCCTAAATTTGTAGCAATTAAGATAAAAAGGCACAAATGGTAATTAGCCATTAAACATGTTTGCAAAAGAAAGAAAGGAGAAAGAAAACTCTTAGCAAATAAAAATGCTTAAGTGTGTTGAAAGTCAGAATAATAATAATGCATTTTCTGGTTAGGATACTCTGTATGGGGATTTGTAATTAGAAAGCAGATTTAAGTACATATTTTTAAGTGCCCCTGAAGTGAAAAATACTAGAGTATGAATAATAGAGCAATTAGTTTTCCAGCCTTTACAGGCCATACCTCAGTCATTCTTGTGTTGAGTTACAATGGAGAACTACAGATGCTGTAACTTAGTGTTCCACTCTGTTCTTGGAGGACAAAATATTTTGGCTGTACTATATACATAACCATTAGGTTCTGAAATTCTTAAAAAATCAACTATATATTTTATTGAATATATTCACAAAATGTCAATTTGATTTAATTCTTTTTAATAAACGTAATAATATAGGTATTATTTTGGAGAGGTAAAATAATTGGATGAACTGAAAGTTCTGAGTTTGTAATAAGACTCCAACAGAAAAAAAACTAGCCATTTAATTGTTGATGTTGATAATTTTGACTCCTACTTGTTTTATAATTAAAACAGGTAACCTGCAATACATATTGATTTGAGAATCAGTACTGTGTTCACCTTCTTGGAGATTATATCATTACCTTTAATTCAATATAGATACTTAGAAACCAAAGCTATTTAGACAGCAGAAAATAGGTATATCTCTGTATTATTTATAATGCAAATTAAGTATATTTTCTTCTATTATTAATTTCTGTTTGTATAATTTAGAGGTATTTGATATCTTGATCAAATATTTTAATTGCATAGTTTTAAATGTATTTCTCGTTAATGGATCAGAACTAATATTTATCAATTTGCCTCTTCATAACCTATAGACTACTCCATTTGCATAGGTAATTATATTTGATTATATATCTGTAAAAATAGCATATCCAGTGAAAACATACTGTCAGTAACTATAAGTATGAATATATTATATTGAGCATGCTATAGAGTTTAATCAACAAGACATGGTAGGGGAGTTTTATTAGAGTGCCTCAGTATGTGCAGTGATAGAATGACAGGTCTGGAAGACTCAGAGAAATGATTAACTATAGGCTACATTTTATACTAATCCCTTTTAGTTTGCATTATCAACAGGAAATAATGTACCCTTGACTTTCTAACATGTAGGTAAGATTATAATTAAGTTTAAAATTACAGAGAATGATTAGTTTGCAATGTGTTTATAATAATACAAAATCTGTAAAATTGGGAACTGATGACACTGATATCGTTTTATAAATTAACATTTTCCTTGATTTTTCAGACCATTATTCCTCATTTTTAATTTTTACTATTATTTACTACCCTGTCCTCTACTTCTTTATTTTTTCACTGTCTACGCTTTTCAGATTGATTAGACCTACCCACATGTCAACCACCTCTTCCCCATTGTGTGGAGAATGGTCTTTTCCCTTCAAATGGAACAAATTATATGTTGTCAATTTCTAAAGTGTCATGCAAATCTAAGAACAGTGAATGTTCTGGCAAGAAATTAAAAATAAAATAAAAGAGGGTAAGCACAAGAAAGAGAAAGCATGTGATTTCAAAAGGCTCAATCATGTTCTGTGTAGCCAGAATTACCCTGACAGCAATGCTGTTGGACTGCTAAACACAGTCCAAATCAGAAATGTTATCTAAGGAATACCAGGGGAGACATAAAGCCATGGATCTGGAAAAACCATAATCAAATGTACATTTTGAGAGATTCCTCTACATTGTAAAATAGAACTTGATTTCTTATTTTTTTTTAATTTTTTATTTTAGTTTATTCAGTACAGTTTCTATCCTTTATTCCCATTCCAGCCC
>CM052541.1:118348253-118482063 GCA_028533065.1 Trachops cirrhosus | reverse complement strand
ATCTTCTGCTTCATCGATCCTGCTTTTCATTCCTTCTACTGTGTTCTTCAGTTCAGAAATTGTATTCTTCACTTCCTCTTGGCCCTTGTTGATAGTTTCTATTTCCTTTTTCATGTTGATATAGTTTGCAGTGAGTTCATTGTAGTTTCCCTGTAGTTTCTCGTAACTCATTGAGAGTTCATTGAACTTCTTGATAATCATTGCTTTGAACTCAGAATCTGATAGTTGAGTTGCCTCTATTTCATTTATCATTCTTTCTGGGGCTTCCTCCTTTCCCTTCATTTGGGGATTGTTTCTTTGTTTTCTCATTGTTCGGGAGACTCCTCTTGCTAGCCTCAGCTTCTTAAATTGATCTGTTCTGGCTCCCTGGGTTTATGGTGTGAACCTCTGTTGTAGAGTAGTGGTGAGATTCAGTGGTATAGTCTCCTTCTGGTATCCAGGTGTCCACAGCTTCCCCCTACTAATTTAATCAGCCAAGCAAAAAAGTCTGGGTTTTAAATCCTGGGGCAAATCTTCCTGTGTAACCCCGTTTGAGTCCTTCCACGATCAGCTGCACCTGCTAGCACTCCCATATTTTTTAGCCTTTCTTGGCTGCCATAATTAGTCCAGGCAGGTGTGGTCTCATGGTGTCTGATTTCTTATTTTTTTTGAGTGAAATTACATACTGGTGGTAGAGGAAAATTAAGTGCTACAATATTGGAGCTGTTATTTAAAGATATGGAGAAATGTTCTGAGGTAGTTAGATGATTTCAGAAAATACTTAGGTAACAAACCAAACAGGTTAAGCTTTTAAGATATTTAGATGTGTGGTGTGAAGCAAAGGAAAAATCATGCTCAGATGCCCAGGGTGGAAAATTAAGTTATTACTCTGAGGCCAGAGGAGTAGAAGAAGCCCGTTTAATGAAAAGGGAAATCAGCAGAGTTTCAGATATACTGAGTTTGTCAGATTATATGTTATTAAAGTGAAACTCTCCCATAAGTAGTCCTAATTTGTTCATCTGGAGCATAGAAGAGAGTCCTGGAAGGAGTATAGTTTGCTAAGACACCAGCTGGGGAGAAATATATAGAATGACAAAGGGAATAGTGATCAAGATAGCACTGAGGAAAAAAAAATCTAAGGAATGAATAAAGGAGGGAATACAATGAGAACAAAAGGAAAAGGCAAGAAAAGAGAGGGGTTTGATTAGAAAGAAATCATAAGAAAGTGTCAAATATTGTTGGGGAGTCCAGTACAATTTAATGTGAAAATGGTCCAAAACTATTACTACAGAGGACTCAATGAAAATTGTGAAAAATTCCTAAGAAAATTTTCAGTGACATTTGCTAGTTGATCATTGAGTTGAATGGGAGGTAGGGAATGTATAGATGGAAATGGGAAGAGGAGGTAGCAGGACTGGATTACCCATTGATAGTATTTAGTAGATAAAGAAGAAGGAGGAAGAAGCTTAAAAGGATGGAATGTGAGACAAGAGAAAGATCTAAACCTCTGAAATTTCCAGTGGTTGATGGGATATATGGATAGCTTCCACTTGCCTTTCCAGATATACTCTATGTCAAAGAACTAAACTTATTATGTACTTTTTTTCTTGCTTGTTTGGAGTTTGGCAAATGAGAAACTAGTGTGTAGTGAGAGGAAAGGAGAAGTACACAAGATATTTGTTCCCTCAATTCCCCCTGTGGACTACCACAAGCTGGTGTGTCCTTTTACTGATTATCACACCTTCCCTAAGACAGTGGTCTCCACACAGCCTCTCTCTCTATTCACACAGTTTCAGGTTCTCATACCAGCTCACCCAACACCTTTAGGAGGAATGGAAGAAAATCCTCCACTCTACTCTGGTTGGTGTGGCTCAATGGATTGAGCTCCGGACTGCAAACCAAAGGGTCATGGGTTCGATTCCCAGTCAGGACACATGCCTGGGTTGCAGGCCAGGTCCCCAGTAGGGGGCACATGAGAGGCAACCACACGTTGATGTTTCTCTCCTTTTTCTCTCTCCCTTCCCCTCTCTCTAAAAATAAATAAATAAATAAATAAAATCTTTAAAGAAATACTTCACTCTGTCTCTTTGGAGTCAGTAAACTTATTGCACATTTATAAGTAGTCTCATATTAAAAACCTCTTCAGATTTCCTCAAGTGTGCCATCTCATCGTGTTAGGATCCAGTGATACTTATTAATCTTTGTGTACTCATGGGATGATGTTAGTATAGGAGTAGAGACTAAATCTACAGGAAACAGAGTAGTTACTAGATTGGGCAATGGCATGTGGTAAGACAGGTCTAGAAATTTGGTGATAATGTTAGCTATAGAAAGGAAGAGGGACAGATATGCCAAAATTTATAAAGAAATTAACTAAATGAAAGGATAAATGAAGCTATGTTTAAGAATTTAGAGAATTAGATAAGAATTGGGGAAGTTATCTGATCGCATCTATTTTCCCTGGAATTCAGAGGTGTAGTTATTTTCTGTGAATGACAGGATTAGTAAGAGGATTGAGAATTCAAGGAGACTGTAAACTGTTGCACATTTAATTGAATATACATTTTCCTGAAAGCTTATGATACATTGACTTTTTTGAAAATGATATTTCTAACCACATTGTTCTATAGGAGCTAGTATGCTGACAAGAGTGGGCATCTACCTAAACCGGAGTCAGAGACCATTCTTGGGATTTATAATGAGGAATTTGCGAAAATGCAACTCAGACACTATTTGGCTTTGAAAATATAAAATAGGAGTTCACAACTATTGGCAAAAAACTCCTCAAATTGTGGGGGGAAATCGTTTGAAGAATGGTGGAAAGAAGCTGAAAGATAATATGGAAAGCTAAAGGGACACAAATAGACAAACATGGCAGATGTACCTAATGGATCTAAGCTGGCTGAACTTTTGGCACACTTGTGGTTTGCTTCTTGAGCCAATGTGTTCTCATTGTACCAGTGCTGATCCTATTGGGATTCTGTCTCATTTTTTTTTTTTTTAGAAAAGGACATTGGTTGTAAAAACTTAGGCAGTATTGAAGTTTAGTAGATGCAGTAACAGAAGAGGGGCACAGAGAATGAGAGAGTTGGATTAATCCAGAACTGAGGATATACAGAGAAAATGAAGTTGGTTTGGGTGTCATTGAATAAGAGGTGAAATTCAGTCCCACTTCTTGACTCCGGAATTTTAGTGATAAGGAAAAACTGCTGCCCCGAAGAGGGCTGAAAGCAGTAAGACAGAACCACAATGGAGAGTGTTTTAATAAGGCAAGAATGCAAAGGAAATGTTCACTAAATATAGGGAAGATTGTTTGTTTATTATGAAAGGGTTAAGACGACAAGGTTAGGAAGACAATAGCAATGGGAAATTGGTTCATGAAGCATGGAGCATGGAGTTGAATAGGAATGAAGGGATTAGAAAAAAGGCAGAAATTAGACCTGAAGGCTCCTAGTAACAGTGGAATCACATATAGACATAGCATTCCTCAGGTGATGATTGCAAGCTGAACACATTATAAAAATAAGAGTGAGAAAAGTAGGCAGTAAACCTGAGGGTATCTTCTGTTTGCATTGAAGGAAGTTCTTCAGGCTGATGGGACATAGTACCAAATGGAAATTCTGATTCATAAGAAGACATGTAGGCTTGAAAATAGGATATATCTTGGCAAATACAATAAATAATTTTATTCTTTTAATTTATTTAAAACATATACAACTGTTTTAAAGCAAACTTTATAATAATTATTGAATTTATAACTTATAACACATGAGAATAATAGTACAGCAAATGGAACTCTGTAGGTGTAATATCCTTATATCTTATGTGAAATAGTATGAAATAAATCTAGACCATATAAATGATATTCTAAAGAGCAACAATAAGAATAATGTAAACAGATATGGCTACAGTTAAAATCAATAGAATAAGAAAATTATTTAACCAAAAAGAAAACAAGAAAATATATAGAAGCAAAACCAAAACAAAGAAACAAGTGAAAGAAAAGAAAGAAAGAAAGAAAGAAAGAAAGAAAGAAAGAAAGAAAGAAAGAAGAAAGAAAGAAAGAAAACAGGACAAATTGAAAACAAAAGCCAAACAATGGACATAAATCTAACCACAGCAGAGATATTAAATGTCATGAGCAAAAACAAAATCCAACTAAGATTTACATTGTTCAATAGAATTAAAAGCAAAACCCAACTTTATGTTGTCTCAAGAAATGCATATAAATATAAAGGAATGAATACAGTAATGAAAAGATAAATGTATACCATTTTTAAAAGCATAAAAATGTGACAAAATTGAATTTGTAGCAGAAAAAAATATATTCAAGACCAGAATAGAAAATAAATATCATAGTAATAATAGGTCAATTCATCAATAACTCCAGCCAACAACATCTAAAGCAGCAGAATCTTCCTGTCAACACACAGATCCATGAGAAATAATAATAGATTGTTGTTGTAAGTCTTTATGTAGATTAATTGTTAGTTATATAAAAATAATTGAAACAGAAATTATTATCTAGAAGTGAAGTGCTCTCATAACTAAAACCTAATATATGTGGCATTGGGATGATTTGAGGAAGAGGATGCAAAGACAGTGAGGCAATTTTAATGAAGAGTGGTCAGAAAATTGTTGTTAGAGGCTGGGAAAGTGAGAACCCTGTTTTATGTTGACCAAATACCCGGAGACTCACCTGTGTTGACAAGGAAGATAAACAACATGACCTCATCGACCTGACATGAAGGACATCAGGGAAAAGGGTTGAAATTGCCAAGTGGCTTCATTTAGTGTCCTATGATAAAATAGGAGAAGAAAGAGATCAGCTAATGATGAGACTGTTTTTCAACCAGATTTTAGAAATATATTTTTAACTCAGGACTGCTATGTTGGAAAATAAATGCGATTGTTATTTCTAGACTCTGCAGCTGGCAAAAGACTTTCAAAGTGGACGCAAAGCAATGATCAAATCCAGGAAATTATCAGTAAAACTGGGCTATATGGGAAATATATTAGAAGCTGGGTTTTTATATTGTTTGTTAGGACTATAGAATAATTTAAAGCAGAGGCATGTAGACACCAATTTAGCTAGACAAAAATCCTTCAAAAAACCTTAAGCACCTAGCCCAACTAATGTGCCAAGGTAAAAAAGGCACAATTCAAAGAAATGTGCAAGCAAACTGAGAAAATCACTCTGTTGTAAACATGAGCCATTACTTACAGCTTTCAGAATAGGCATCATAGAAGCACCACGGGCCAGTCGTCACTGTGTATCTTCCTGCCTCTGCCCCCTTTTGAGTGTGTGTCCATTGCATTGTTCTTGTCTTTGCTTCAGCTTTGTATATTAACAATATGAGTGAGCAGATAAATGGTCTCTTTAATTTGTAGATCTTTGAATCAAGAAAAGCTATACCCAAGCACTAAAACAGAGGCATTATAATCAAGTAGACTCTTCTACATATGGACTTAATTTAAATAATGATGGCCTATATTTTCAGCTAATTCTAATAGAACAAAACATTTGTGGCTGAAAAGAGTTTTCCCCTAGGGGATGTGATTTATAGTGAGAATAGTGTTACATACTATCTTAAAATGGCCAATGATGATGATGATGATGATTTTGTCATCTGGGGCTAGTTAACCATGCTTGTGTCCATGTGGCTATCCATATGGTTAACTTAGACTTCCTCACAGCATGGTAGTTCAAGGGTAATTAGATCTTTTTCTTTAAGTCAGATGTTTTCTTAACAGTAGTTGTTCTCAAATAGAGATGATTTTGCCCCTCCAGGAGATATTTGGAAAAGTCTAGAGATAGTTTTCATTGTCCCAACTGGAAAGAAGAGAGGGACATCTAGTGATTATATTATGGGTTGAATTGTACCCTCCCAAAATTCATATGTTGAAGTCCTAAACTGAAGCACCTCAGAATGTGAGCGTATTTGTAAATAGAATAGTCACCTTATATATGGTTTCACTTTCCATGGTTTCAGTTATGCATAGTCAACAATAGTAGAAAATATTAAATGGAGATTTCCAGAAATAAACAATTCATTAGTTTTAATTTGCAAGCTATTCTGAGTAATGTGATGAAATCTCTCACTCCTTCATCCCTCCTGGGATGAGAATCATCCTTTTGATCAGTGTATCCACACTGTACAAATATATGCTATCTATTAGTCTTTTAGGTATCTTGGTTATTGAATCAAAATAGCATAGTATTGCTATGCTTGTATTCAAGTAACCATTATTGTACTTAAAAATTCTACCTTCATGTAACTTTTTACAGTGTATTCTTACAATTGTTCTATTTTATTATTAGTGTTAATTTCTTACTATACCTTTATCAGATATATATAGTGTTTGGTACTATCCATGGTATCAGGCTCACTGGGGGTCTGAGAAAATACCTCCCACAGAATTAGAGTACTACTGTTCGGTCATTTCAGATCTAAGTAGTTAACATGAAGTTGGTGTATGATGGGCTCCTAATCCAATATGACTGTGGTCCTTATCCAAAGGGGAAATTTAGACACAGGCACACACTGAAGAAGATCATTGTATGAGGATGAATGTACTAGAAGAAAAGCAATGCTTCTAAAAGCTATGGAATGCCAAAGATTCCCAGCAAAGTGCCAGAAGCTAGGAGGCAAGGATGAAACATATTCTCTTTCAAAATCCTCACAAAGAACCAACCCTGTCAGCACCTTGATCTTGGACTTATGGCCTCCAAAACCATGAGACACTAAATTCCTGCTGTTTAGGCAATCAAGTTTTTGGTGAAGTCCTAGCAAACTAATACAGGGTAGAAGCAAAAGATGTTATAAAACACCTTATAATGAATAAAATAGTCATATACAACAAAAAACATACTCGGTAAAAATGTCAATATTGATAATATTGAGAAACCTGCTCTTGGAGCCAGTATTTCTAAAAGAAGAAACTAGAAGCTCCCAGTCTCTTAAAAATCTGTGCTCCAAAATTGACAAAGAAACACTTTTGCTTTGTTCCATTAAGCAAACATTCACAGGGCTCACCCAGATTTGAGAAGAGGGGTCATAGTTATTTTGTCTGCTATTGTCTACCATATGGGCCACAGCTTATTTATATTTCATCTATATGAGAAATACATACTCTCATCTAAGACCATAAAATCATCAAAATGGTATTGAGATTAGAAAACAAAGCTTTCTAAAAAGTCTTTTTTTTCAAGCTACAAAAACAAAAATAACTTAGGGTTAAATAAAAAGTTGAAAATGTCTATGAAAAAATTATACAGCATCTCAGAGAGAAATGAAAAAAGGTATATAGAGATGAAAAATATAACTTCATCACACATTAAAAGAATGAATATGGTTAAGATGATCTATAAATTCAATATAATGCCTATTGTAATAAGAGTAGGATTTTTTGAAAAATTGATGACCTGATTTAAAAGATGGATATGTATGAACTTATGATGAAAACAAACTTCTGAATAAAAAAACAAATCTAGAGAAGTTATACTATTGGACTTCATAACTTAATATCAAGAAAGTGTTTTATCGGAAACAAGGAAGAAAAGAAGGGCAGGAGGGAGAGAAATCGATCGATAGAACAATTGATCAATAAAAAATAGAACCACAGTGCTATAATTAGTTTATTTTGCAAAATGAATCTGAAGCAATTTAATAGGAAAATGAAAATCATTTCAACAAATGATAATGAAGTAAGTAGACATTTATGTAGGAAAAATTGGCATTGACTTCTATTTCATACCATACACAAAACATTAATTTTAGATCATTGATCTTCATGTAAAAGTTAATGCTATGAAGCTTCTAAAAGAAAACATGAGAGAAGCTCTTTTAGATCTAGGCTGAGGCTTTTATTTATTAGAAAAGGCAAAGAGACCATTATACATAAAAGAAAAAAGATAATTCAGATTAATCAAATTGAAAATATTTGCTTACCAAGACACCATTAAGAAAATAGATAAGCACAAAAGAAAACAAAACACAAGCCAACATCTATCTGACAAAAGACTTAAAGGTAGAATACATGTAGAGCAACCTTAATTCAATAATATGAAAACAACAAAATTCTAAAAATAATGTATAAATTACTGAAACCAATACTTATTAAGGAAGATAAGCAAAAGCAAATAAAAGTTTCTTGCTATAATTAATCATCAGTGTAAAGTAAAATAAAGCTAAAAACGGATACTCCAAAGTGTCTAAAATTAAAAAAGAAGTTGTTGAAAAGGTAAAGTAATTAAAATTCTTATACATTAATGATAGAAAGATGAGTTGGTTGGCAGGAAAAAATGAAAAACAATGATAAACATTTTGGAAGTTACTTTTATTAATTTTTATTTTTTATTGTATTTTCCCATTACTATGTACCCACCATACCCCCAAGGGTTATTCCTCTTTTTTTTTGCCTTTTTTCCTTGATCCCTCCACCCCCCATCCCTCAGCTGTCTTACTTTTAAAATTAAACATATATATAAGGCCACCAATTGACTCCTAGGAATATAAGCAAGTGAACTGAAAGCATTCGTTTACAAAAAGCACTTACAAGAATGTTTATAACAATCTTGTTCATAGTAACTAAGACCTAGATGCAAGCCAAATGCCTGCCAACATGAAATTAAGGATTGAACTGCTGATATACAAGAATATCTCAGAAAAAAATGCTGAACAAAAAAGCCGGATTAAAAAGGCAAGTACATTGTAAGATTCCCCTTGTGTGAGTTATCAACTAGTCAAGAAAATCAGAAGGTGGTAGTTTCCAGGAATAGCATTGATCAAAAAGGGAAATGGACAAATTGTCTGACATAATGAACATGTTCTAAATCTTAAATGAGTATGTGTGGGTTAAGAAGTGTGTACATTTGTAAAAACCCATCCAATGTACACTTAAGATTTATTTTAAGTAAAACTTAGCAAAAAAAGATTATTAATTAATTTCTCATTAGTAGTTTTGCATTCTGCAGTTATTGGTTAGCAATTCTAAAACATGTTACTGTGTATGAGAGACTTAAGCTAATTAGTAAATGTGTTATGAATTGTGCATTTAGATTTTTGACTGTTGGAGAAGGAATTTACAAATATGAATAGGAAACAACTATACACTTACTAGTTATAAATCGGAGATATGAGAGAGAATTCATGGTTTTTAATAAGTAAAAAGAGAAACATAAATTTTCCTATACATGTATATGCATGTACTTATTATACATACTGTATTATACTATATTAGAATGTGCCCAGTGGTATCACATAATTGGATGAGAATAAATGTATTCACATATAACTTATTCTTTTGTGTCTGCATGTATATCTGTCTCTATGCACAGATATCAAAGTATATGTGTGTATGCATATATGTTTACCTATATTTATGTATATAGATACATATGCATGTAATTCCTAAGTCTACCCATTGATATTTGAGCAGTTTTATCATCCATATCTTCACTTGATCTTAGCCAAAAGGCTCAGTGGTGATCACCCAGATCTTGATATCCAAATATCATTCTTTTCTTAAAGGACACATGGCTTTTTAGAGAAAAAACAAATGTCAAGCCTGAGGAAGGGAAAACATAAAATAAACCATAAAAAATATTTTTGCATTAAAGAATAAAATGCTCAAAGAAAAATAGAATTTATCAAATGGATATGAAAGGATCTTCCTGAAAATAACTTCCATTGGCTAAATAAAAAGTTGAGTATTAAAATAAATAATGGAGTTAACAGATTACAATTCACTTAACAATAATAATTGATGCCTTATATAAATACATAATGAATTGAAAATAGGCAAGTGCTAAGGAAGCACAAATGGAAAGCTCTTCATTATATCAGAATATCAGCTAAGACATATGAAAGTACTGGTAGAGTTATAAAATTGTCAGTGGTTACTAGAACTAATTGGTGAATGATTTATGAAATATGACATGTACATAGTCTCAAAATAGCTCTCCAAAATTACTTAAATTCAAAGAGAAAAATGATATTTTCATTGAAATAACATTACCAATAGTGGAAAAAAACTTAAAATAGCCCAGGAAATGATGTACTGAGTACACTGTGTATTACCTCTGTTACATTACTTTTAAAAATACATAAAACCTGAATTTAAATAAAATGACATCAGATAAGCCAAAATTGACAGGCATTTTACAGAATGACTGCCCTGTAATCTGCAAAATGTCAAGGTCCAGAAAGAACAAAAAAGGATAAGTAACTGTTCCAGAATAAAGAGAATCACAACTAAATTCAGAACTGATTCTTAGAATTGATTCTGACCAGGGAGATGGAAGTGAATTAGCAGTAAAGGATTTTATTGGGGCTATTGAAAACTGTGAACATGGGCTAAGAGTTAGATAATAGTATTTGATTTCAATCATTTTACTGTGACAGTGTAAGGAATAACATTGTTTTAGAAAATGCACAATGCAATAATTAAGGGTAAGTGACCATAATATTTTAAAATTTATCTCAAATGGTTTACAAAAAGAAATTCATATGATATAGATAATGTAACATATCATAGAAATGCATGTAATATAGATAAATAAATATAAAGAGGAAATATTAATGTAAATATAGCAAAATACAAATGTTTTGTAACAACAAAAAGTACTGGAGTTTCTAGCCATATTTTTAAATTTTTCTGTAAGATTTAAACAGTATTAAAATAAAATGTTAAAATTTTATATTAATTCTCCTTGGTGATTACCACGCACTCATATTTGGTAGAATGAAACATACAAATAACGAACACATGACAATGTTGAAAGCTTCTAAGGAAGCAGAGCAACAAAACAGCCATCACTGGGACTGCTGGCAAGGAAAAATTGTACATCTACTTTGAAAACTAATTTGGCGGTTTATTATAAGTTAAACATACACACACCATATGAACCAGCACTCAAGTATATATCAAGTGAATGGAAAACTATGTTCACACAAAAACCTAAATGCAAAAATTTATAGTGCATTTTACACCTTTTTTTTACGTTCACCAAAACCTGGAAACAACCAACATGATGTTCAACAGGTATTCTGTATTCAGAATACAGGTTCAACTATATTTTGCTATGTGGAGGAAACCAAACACAAAAGATGACATGATTCAATTTATATGCAGGAAAAGGCAGAACTTTAAGGACAGAAAGCAGATCTGTGGTTGCCAGGAAATTGAAGGATGGAGTATTTTTAATGGGGCATTCTAGAGAATCTTTAGGATGATATAATTTTCTATATGGTATTCTGATGGAAGATACATGGATGTATACATTTGTCAAAATCAATAGAAATATACAATACATTGTGGACTTTACTGTAGCAAATAAAAAACCAAAATCAACCAGAATATTAGAGGGTCCAATCACAGAATTCATTACAAATGTGTAACGTAACCGCACTAAAATCAAGTGGGAACAAATGGAGTGTACCTAAATAAATCTGGAAAACAGACTTTTGACGTGTTATAGCGTGTGTCCCCAACCTCTGGGCCACAGACAGATATTTGTCTGTGGGACAATGAGGGAAGCTCACCTGAGCTCCACCTCCTGTCTCTGCCCTAGTTCCCACCCAGTGCACAGCAGGGGGTGAGCTGCAAGAGCAAGTGAAGTTTGCCTGAGCTCTGCCGCCCGACAACCCCCAGCTTTGCCTCCTGTCCACCCCACCCCTATCCGTGGAAAACCCGGTCTCTGTTGCAAAATGTTTGGGGACCACTGGGTTATAGTAAAGTTTAAAATATTTGTACAAAAACACTATACACTGTTTGGTAAATTTTTATTCACAGAGGTAAAGATAGTGATTCTGAAACTGATGTATACTAGGGTTGAACAAGTAGTAAGTTGTAGATAATGAGAACCAAGCTACTCATTGTCAGAGAAAAACATAAACAAGTGAGAAAGGCTAGAACAATTCCTGTGGTCATTGACTGTCTCGGACCCCCGCTCGTGGGGTCCAAGGTGTTGTAGCTGAAACAAAAGAAATTCACACGGACTGAATCCTGTAGAAGAAAAGTGCGACTGGCTTCTCTCTCAAGGGGAGCAAAAGCCTCAGTCCTTGCTCCAATGAGCTTTTATTGTCTTACTGGGCACAGTACAAGAACCTCCTCATTAACTATGCATAGACTTGCTTTAGGTGGTTACCTTACACAGAAAACAAAGGAGAGGATGCCGGTAATCACACATCCACATCGCAGAAGAGAGATATTTGCAAATGAAAAGGCAAAAGTGGTTGAACTGGTTACATTGGTTCTTGGAAGGTTTAGCATGGTTTTTAGGAAGTTATTTTGCAGTAAATATTTGCCACTGGGGGCTGGGCCCATGCCACACAGAATGGTCGGCTACAATTTAGTCAGAGGTACTTGAATTAGCCCTTGTTTTTGGATAGTATTTTCTAAAGTGCTAGGTACGCATTTTGGACTGAGCTGTCCTAATTTCAGCTACGGATACAGGGACGCAACATAGCCCTATAAAATACGTTCTTATTTGTAGTCTATCCTTCTGTGCACAAATGTCTTTGTACGTGTTTGCCTACGTCATACCACTGTTTCTTTGCTTTTTCATTCATGTCTCTCACTTACCTGGAAACCCTAAATTCTTTTTATTTCTATTTTCTTCCTTCCTTCCTTCCTTCTTTTTTCTTCCCCCCTTCCTTCCTTCCCCTCTTCCTACCTTTCCCCCTTTATTCCTTTCTCTCTCTCTCTCATTCTTTTTTCCTAGAAGATGCCTACAGTGGACTTCAAGACTACATTATTCAACCTACCTGAATTAGTTATAATACACCTAATATTATTCTTGTTTCATTTAATAAACCAAAAATGGGTAGAATTAGATCATGTAAATCAAGTAAATTCAGAAAATATTTGGTAAGACTTTGAATAAAATGAGTGTCTCAAGAAGTCTTTTTCCATCTCTGTAAGGAAAGACATTGAAGAATTATGAGATGGTCGTAGAAAGGTAATGACTGATGAAAAATTAGACAGTAATTCAGGATTGCATAATAAAAATGAATATGTCAAATTAAAGTACTTTGGGGACAATTTAACTATTTGGAATGTTCTATTTATCTACTAATGATATAATAGATAAATAATATATCTTCAAAATACAGCTTGTGTACAAGTGACATATACTAATCTTGAGACACTTGTTCTGAAGGGTCACTGCCCTGGGATGTCTTTTATAATGATCCTTCCTTTGAGCCTTACTGTACCCTTCCTAGAGTTTCATTAAAACATGCAGTTTACTCATGAACATATACCTGCCATGTTATTTAAAATTCAAGATCCATGAGGCCTGGAATTGTTTTTTCTTCTTACCTGCGTGGTCGGCTCCACCAGACTACAAATCTTATACCATGTGCATTCACTGTCTATTTGCTGAGTTAAAGAATTCTGTTTCTCACTTGAATAACTTATATTCCCTAAATTTATAATGGCTAAATAGATAAAGAGATAGGGGTCAAATGTCACACATATATCAATAGGGGAAATGTTCATATTTTTACATTCCTTTAAACTCATTTAAAATTAAATTTTTGTCATTACAGAAATTTTAGTAGATAAGATATGTATTTTCCTCTATGCTGTTTTAAATAGGTGCTATATAATTGTTCTATATTTGGCATTTGACGGTTTATACATTTAATATAATAGACTCAAGAGAACTAAGACCTCATAATTTTCTATGGCTAAATCTGATTTATCAAGTATACATTTTGTGGGTAATGCATATTGATTTTCAATGTTATGATGGCACAGACATGTACTGTAAAATCTCTTCAATAATTCAACCCCTAAGATATTCAGAACACATTTTCTATATATTTAAATGTGACTTAATATTTCTAAAAATATAGTGATGTGACAGAACAATGGGGGGGACTGAGGGCAATATACTATTACCAAAAGGAACCCCCCAGGTTCATTATGTCCACCGCCTTATAGGAAAGACATCTCTCAATGTCAGAGATTTGTGAAAAGGAAAGGAAATGTTTATTTATTGCTATACAAACTTAAAGTAATGACCTAATGTCTTTATCAAAATTTGAAAGTCCCTTAAAACACCCACAAACACACACAGTCCTTCCTTCCCTTCTTTGCCTAGTCTGGGGTACCATATCTCAGGAAAAGAAGTAGAAGTCCGTGACTCAGGCAGCCCCTGGTTCTTCCCAGTAATCTGTGCTTGGGTGGTAGGCCTCCCTCGGTTCCCGGCACCATCAGCTGTGTCGCTGGGATCTCTGCTAAACCTGGGTGGTGGTTCCCCCTTCTAAAGCTGCGGGCATCCCCACTCTAGCAAAGCCACATAGTTCTCCCTTCTATTGCCACAGCCACATGGTTCTCTGCAATGCCACAGCTGAGTGATTCTCCCTCCACAGTGGCTTCAAGGAGGGATTCGCCACTCTGCCAAAGCCAAGTGGCGGTTCTCTGCTGAAGCTGCATGATGATTCTCTCTCACAGAGCTGAGGGAGTCTCCACTCTGCCAAAACCGTGCGGTTCTCACTTCAATGGCTGCCGAGCTCTCCACTCTAGGCTGCCACCTCGGTTTAAATCCCCGCACCAATCTTTCTCTGCAGCCCCATTTCCATCTCCTCCTACAATTGGCTACACTTGCCAGCACTCTCATATCCTTCTAGCTTTACTGGTCTGCCATCGTGAGTCTGGGCAGGCATGGCCCAATGTCTTGGAGCCAATCTCCAAGCTCCCAAGCAGGCGCTGTAACTAGGGGGAGTTTCCTCCCAGTTAAGTCTTGGGGGGAAGTTACTTTCATCCCCCTGGCTCAGAGCTTGGCCACAGCTATTTAACATATCTATGTAACCAGTTAAAGGTTATAGATATGTTAAATAACCACACCAGAGGTTAGCTGCCAAGCTGTTGCTATGCAAAACAGCTCTCAATGACCCTGCTCCTTGTGTCCCTTCCCCCAGCTCATGCCTGTGGGGGGTGGGGGGAGGACATCTTATATGTCCTAAACACCCTGAGTTCTGGGCCCCATTTCAAATCCCTATTTGGGGCCCTCCTCTTGGCTGCACCCAGTAACAGCAATGTTTTTCATATATAAGAAGAAGAAGAATATTTTTATTATTTAAAAATGAGATGTAGGAGTTTATTTGCTTCAATTCAATTTGAAGCTTTAACCTGAATTAAACTACTTTTAAACACCCTACTTAAGGGTTTATTCCATGAAATTGCTGAAACAAATCATTTGACTGATAATACTCAAAGAATGCTTAGAGCTGCAACTAACCTTTTTCGAGATTACTAAAAAGTCATTTTGGAGCACATTCAAACATAGTGAATGTTAGGTCCTAGAACTTTACATTTGGGATATTTATCAAAAGACATGCATATATGCTGCTTGTATAGAATCACATGGGTTAAATGTTGCATTCAGCAACCGCGAGAACAGATGCCGGATAATTTTTAAGGTTTCAGAGATGTTACTTTATTGGCCAAGTTTTACCTGCACAGGGGCGAGCTCTCAGGGTGTCCAGAGACATAGTACCCACAAGGGCTGCAGATGAGAGTTGCACGGAGCGCTTACAGCTAAGTCCTTATATATATGGGCGGGCAAGCAAGCGTTATACAGAAGCAGACGTGGCAGTTTGCTATTCGCTTACAAAGACCACGGGGCGGGAACAGGGTTGGGGATTGGCTCAACAGTAGTAACTTTATAAACCAAACGTGTTAGGTTGCATCTGTTTTAAAATCCTTTGTTCTTGCTAAGCTTTCCTTGCTCCTTACATTAAACAAAGTAATAATTTCCATCAAAACTTATTATTTTCAACTGTTAGGCAACTCAGAGATCCAATATAAAGCAAAAACGAATTTCTCACTTAAGATTATTTACATGAAGCTACTTGAAACTTCTTACACTAAAAAGAGGTTTAGAAAAACTGAACAGTATGAGGAGCAGTACTCCACTGAGATTTATTTCCCAGAGTCTGTGCCAGGAGGCCAGACAAGGGCATGGCTCCCCTAGCTGATATAATCAGTTCATGTCTCAGTTTCCTTACCTAAAAATGGAAATAACAGTACCTACTCACAGGTTCTTTGTGAGGATAATATGAATCAGCATAGAAAATTTAAAACAGTACCTAGTGTGTTTTAATTCCAAGTGGTTATTATTATTATCTAACAGATGTGTTAGAATTTGCCTCATACTGACTCTGTATGCCTCACTAGAGAATCAAAACATATATACCTAAACATACACACAAAAGAAATACTTTTAATACATTGCTATCTTTATTTGTTTACTCTGAGTAGAAGTTTATAGAATCTACCGATTCACATTTATGCCCATTTTCCAAAGTTAAAGTTAGTTTTGTAAAATGTGATGACAAAGCAAGTCCAATTGGGAGGATAGAGCTGATGTTAATGAAGAAGACTGGGCTGATGTGTCAGGAGGAGCCTCTTCCAGTCCTGACTAGATTTGTTTTTCAAACTTTTAACCTCACCAACCATTTTTCTTTCATTAAGATTGTTTAACTTATTGAACTACTATGAACCATATTTTCATGTGAAATTTGAATTTAAATATCACAGGAGATAAATTCTTGAAAACTTTCATCCTATCAGGGCTATTAAAGCATGGGCTTGGGGAAATGACTCGGCAAGGATCTAGGAGGAGCTCTTGGAATGTGTCCCCCAGTGGACACTTACTGTTCTACTTAGAAAGCAAAAGATTTTGTCAGTAAGCTAAAGGGATTTGTTTGCCTGTGTGCATCAAGGACCAATAAAATGCAAACAGGAGTTTGCAGTAAAGAAAGTAGAGGTTTATCTAAGGAAATGACACCAAGCCAGAGACACAGGTATGCTAGTGTCTAAAGCCTGGTTCCCCATTGGCAAATAGGAAATAGATTATATACAGGAGAAATCATTAACTGAGTTAGGGTTGTGGGCTCTGGTGGGTGCCAGGTAGGGTGTAGTTGAATATTGCACCACGTCTTGATGTCAACCTGGCATCTTTCTGTCTAGTTTTGTGCAGTGGTTGTTCATAGGGTCATTCTGCTTTTATGGGCCTGAGACTGAAGTGCAACTGATGTCAAAATATTATCTTTAGTTTGACCAAAACTCTCTTCTCTTGATCAACGGACCTGAGGCTTTATTCTTAAGACAGTTTGATGCTGACCAGAATCTGATGGCCTAAGGGCTTAATAATTAAAGGAATAGACATGTAGTAAGTAATGGTGCTATCAGACTGGATAAAGTAGCTTGAATTAAAGAAAAAGTCATACTAGTGAATTGAAGTTCCTGTGCAGTTACAATTTTATGTTATATTTGAATGACTCTCCCCCCCTTAGTGTGCAATGTGTCATAGCAATGGGAAGTCCTAACAGATCGCCGTCCTCCAAACTTGACTGCTCCTAATTATACTGCAAGTCATCATCTTGCCATTTGTATTCTGGAATCAAAATGGACAGTACTAAAAATGTAAATTTGCAGACCAACAACTTTCTCTTATATTTGGTCTTAACATATCATTGATGATCCTATTGCTCCTGAGGACATAAAATAGACTTGACTATTAATGGTATTGTGGTCCTTGCCAACATAATGTGGTTGGCATTTACCTGAGAACAACCACATTATATCAACAAGGATCTACTGAGACTCAACAAGCATGTCAGTTCACGTTATTAACAAGAAAATATTACCCCATGATATTGTAACAGCTTTTCTGAGATATAATTCATATACCATGATATTTGCCCATTTAAAGTGTGCATTTCAGTGGATTTTAGCATATTCACAGACTTGAGCAACCATCACTGCAACCTAATTTAGGAACAGTTTATCACCCCAAAGAGAAAACCTGTTCTCTTTAGCCATCACTCCTCATCTCCTTCCCTCCTTCAACCCTAGGCAACTACCAATCTGCTTTCTTCCTCTAAAGATGTGCCTAAATGGCATTATATAATATTTGGTCTTTTGTAACTGATTTATTTCATTTAGCAAAATTACTGATAATGCAGGATTAATGCCTGTTATTCTCCTTTTTTTTTAAGTATGTCATCTCTTTTTTTGTTTGTTTCACTGTCCTCAATTATTGTATTCTTTTTGTTTAAAATAGATATTTTCTAGTATATGATTTTGATTTCTATTTTTATACTCATAGCCATATACTATATTGTGTGGATGGCTAAATTTTTTGTAAAATTTATGGAACAAAAAATAATCAGACAAAAACACTGGAAAGTGACAGTGAGGATGGTTTAAGAAATAAGATTTTCAATTATATTTCTTTAGAAACACAAGTGAAGAAGAAGAGAAAAAGAGGGTAAAAATATTTCTTCTATCCTTCTGTTGGGAACATAACACCACAAAATTTTTATTATAGAGGATTAAAAATATTCCTTTTTGTCTGACATTATTATCAATGGATTGCTTATCTAAAAATGTACAGTGTATTAAAATAAAATTTTAATAAAGAAATTGCCAGGTTAAAGAAATACAGCACTTGGCCTTTCTTGGTTTGTTCTCACTTTATCTTACATCTGTAGTATACAACTTTTTCTATCCTCAGTGTGTATGCATTGACATAATCTAATAAGACTTCTCTTTTTTATTTCCAAAATTCATACAGGTAGATAAATTTACTTTTTGTACCTATGCTTTCTTAAGTTAAAACTTAAGCCAAGACTTCAAAATGGAAAAATTCATATTACAATTTAAAAAATTAAAATTCATAACAAATAAACATGTAACATGTAACATGTTACAGGGTAAAGCAAACTCTTTTGTCATGATGTGAATGATCAAAGAAGTCTTGGATAGAAATAACCAGAGTGGCTTAATTAAAGACCAGTTTAGAGGAAATAGATCCTTAACCACACAGTTTCAGTAGAGGAGCAGAACATGATCTTTAGAAAAGCTTATAAACCCTCATTCACATCAAAGCACTTTGTCTTTTGTTGAAATATGTCCCCAAGAAATTCAATTAATATTCTAACCTTCTGGTAACTTCTGGTGAACTTGTTTGGAAATAGGGTTCCTGCAGATACAATTAATTCAGAAAATAAGAGTAATGTGAGATTTTACTGGAGTAGGGTAGGCCCCTATTCTACTAGGGCTGATATGCTTAATGAATGGGAGACTAATATGGAAAGATTCGGGTAGAGAGCAGTGTGAGCTTCTGTGAGTGATGGGATCCTAAAAGTAGTCAGTAAACCACCAGAAGCTTTAAAAAAAAGAAGAAGAAGAAAAGAAAAGAAAAAAAAAAGGCATGTAACAAATTCTCTCTCATAGCCCTCAGAAGGAACCTACCCTGCTGAAACCTTAATGTTGGACTTCCAGCTTCCAGAACTGTAAAATAATAAACTCCTGTTGTTTTGTCCACCAGTTTCTGGTACTTTGTTATGGCAGCCCTAGTAAATTAATATATAAACTATTATACATTTGTGGTAGCTTAATGTATTTTTTCAATCATGAAAAAGAGACATAAATGGTCTCTCATTTCTAGTTTAAAGTACTTTTTATTGATGCCCTTACTGCTAAAGACCACCAGAAACTCACCTGTAATTGAACAAAATTGCATTTCCTGACTCCATGCAATAAAGAAAAAAAGCATACCATAGGCCATTTTGGTGAGAGAGTTTTAACAGCTGCTTGACATAGGATTTAGGCTTGTGTTCACTAAATTTGGAGATACGTACAAGGAAGTCTGGTTTTCACCTACACTGTGTTATTAGAGAATGTGATATTTTTATGATTGTTAACTAGAAGGTGGGAGGAACAGATCAGGCTAAAGCTGTAACTGGTAAAGGAACAGCAGAAAAGTCAGGAAGAAGGGAAGTTTAGCCATTTTGTTATTGTACAGTATTCTTAGTCTGTAATTGGACAGACATGAGAGTGGAATGACCTTATTTTTATCTTGGTCCTTCATGGACACAGAGAGACTTTCTCTGATATATAAGTTATGTTCAACAAAAGAACACCAAGGCCAGATTTCAGAGCCAGGTCACCTCAGCCAGCATCAGTCTGGAGTTACTCCATTCTCTCTCATGTCTATTCACCGGATATTTTTATTTGTTATATACTTAATAATGAATAGAGAAAAAATAACTGAACATGGATTTTGATAGTTCATATTTCTACTTGAAGGAATGCTATTTCTAAAGAATAATGAAAATTCTCTGGAGTGTAAATTATAAAATTAAATTAAAAATAATTGAGTTGGTAAGTTTGAATTCAGCCTGAAGAAGCAATCTTTTTTCTTAAGTAAAAAATTAAATTAAGTTCAAAACTCAGGCAAAAAAATAAAAAATAAACAAGTAGTCCTTGTAAAACTAAAAATCCTCTGTATAACAAAGAAAATAACAAAAGGGAACTATATGGATTGGGAGAAAATAGTGGGAAATCATAAATCTGATAAAGGGTAACATCCAAAATATTTAGGAAACTCATGTACTCATTAGAAAGAAACAATAAAATTTTAAAATGGGGAAAAGAAGAGATATTTTTGCAATGAAGACTACAAATGGCAAATAAATATACATAAAAAAGTGTTCAACACCACTACTCATCAGGGAAATGCAAATTAAAACAACAATGAGGTAGCACCTCACACATGTTTAGATGGTTATGATCAAAATATAAGATATGAAGTGTTGGTGAGGATATGCAGAATATGGTACCCTTCGATCCACTATTGATGAAATGTATATTGGAATAACCATTATGAAAATCAATATGGAGTTCCCTCAAAAAACTAAAAATAGTATTACCATATGATTCAATAGTACTTCTTCTGGGTACATACTCAAAGAAAATGAAATCTATACTTCAAAGAGAGATCCACACCCTATATTTATTGCAGCTTTATTCACAATAGCCACAGTATGGAAATAACCTGTGCCTTTAGACAAGTCATTCCCACCCCTAGTGAGGTCATAGCTGTCATTTATGACATCATAGCACAACACAAATGCTCAAATGTTTGTGTTGATACTGGTGTAAAGAAACCTAGTGCACTGACAGTTGGATAGAAGTGTAGCACATACAGTTATGTACAGTACATAATATTGATCATGATAAATATATTACTTATTTATGAATTTGCTATAATTTTTATCACTATGTTGGTGTGTACTTTTCTACTTATAAAAAAGAATTTGTATAAAAAAGAACATGCTATGTTACTCCAGGAAGAGTGTCATACATATTTTGTTTACTGTGTCTTCACTGAATCATTTTTTCTTGTGCTTGACTTAATCTCATGTTGTTTTGTTTATCATGGACCCCAAGTATACAAAATCCGCTGTCAGTAAGAGGCCACACTGAACAATTGACCTGCAAATGAAATGAAGTAACGTGTTGATACAGACAACAGTGTGGTGATAGTTAGAAGAAAAGGGGGTTGGGGGTAGGTGGGGGTGGGCAGAACAGGGGAATGGGAACAGAAAGAGAATTTACTTGAGGTGATAGGCTCACAATTCGGTGTGCAGATTATGTTTTATTGAGTTGTATACCTGAAACTTGTATGGTTTTGTGAACCAACATCACCCAATAAATTCAATTTAAAAAAGTGATTAAGGACTACAAAGGTGGGAGATTAATAATAGTTACTGCTTTCCAGTCAGGTATGTCCCAATTCACCATAGTTATAATCTTTAAGAACAAAAACAAAGAAATGGAAGCTGTTAAAAGACCTGTTTCATTGAAGGTAATGAGACTAACAGAAATTCAAGAAGGACCCATATCAGACATGGAGAAATTTCTAATGACCTGGAACAAAGAACAGATACAGAAGCATATTCCTCTTGGCACCATGATGACCACAGCAAGAACAAAAATTGTGCCATGTTGGGTGTGACTATGAGGTGGAATTTCCTGATAGCACTGGGTGATTTAAAGGATGCAAGAATCGTTTTCCATTACATAATGTGAAAGTGGATGGTGAGTCTGTGAGTGCTGATGTGAAGGCAGCTGAAGAATTTTGGGAAACTCTAAATTAAGCTGATTGTGGAGGAAAATTACTTGCCAAAGCACATATTCAATATAGATGAAACCTCCCTGTTCTGGAAGCAGATGTTTGAAAGGAATTTCATCCATAAAGAGACCAAGTCAATGCCAGATTTCAAGGCTTTTAGGACAGGATATAGTCTTGCTTATGGCCACTGCTGAAGCTACAAATTGAAACCCTTTGTGACCTGGCACACTAACAACCCGGGGGCCTTCATGCATAGCAATAACACACACTATCAGTGTGCTATGGGAGCAGTAGGAGGTCATGGATGGCCCAGTTCCTCTTCCAAGATGCCCTCCTGAATTGCTGTGTCAGTGAAATGGAGATGTACTGTTTGGAGAATAATATATTTTTCATGATTTTTCTTATTTTGATAATGTTCCTGGATATCCTCCTTTTAAAGGTGATCTTTGACCCGCTCTAAGGTTGTGTTTCTCCCTTCAAACACCACCTCTTTGATCAACCAATGAATCAAGGAGTTATAACAGTTCTTAAGGCCTATTACCTGAGGGAGACCTTTGCCCAAGGCATGCTGCAACTGAGGTGGACACTGAGAAGACACTGATGCAATTCTGGGAGGATTACAGCATCTACAACTGTATCAGGAATGTCACTAGGGCCTGAGATGGTATCACCAAGGACTGAATAAATGGCATCTGGAAGAAGACACTCATAAACATTGTCTATGACTTCAAATGATTTGACAAGGATGAGGAGGTTACAGAACTGAACAAGGCTGTGATTGAGATGACAAATGACTTTAACCTGGCTGTGGGTGAGGATGACATCAAGGAGCTCCTAGAGACTGTTCCTAAGGAATTGACAAATGAGTTGTTGGAACTGGAAGAGGAACACACAGCTAAAGAATAGGCAAAAGAAAAACACAGAAGAAAAAAAAGACAACCCAAGAAAATTCACACTAAAGAGTTTAGCAGAAGCTCTTGCAGAGCTCAAAAACTCTTTTAAAAGTTTGAAAACATGAACCCCAATACCGAAAAAGTTTTTATTAATAGAGGAATGTTTATAGTTCGTTATCTGATTACAAGCAAATCTGGTATGAAAAAAAGAAATGAACCAGGGAAACCACTATGGACAGATTTCTAAAAAGAGTTACATCTTAAGAAGAGCCTCCGGCAGGTCCTTTAGGAGATATTCCAAAAGAAGGCACTGTCATAGGTGATGACAGCTCAGTACCTGTTATTGTCCCAGAAGACCTAAGAGTGGGACAAGTTGTGGCGGTGGAAGTCAGTGATATGTATGGCCCTGGCCCTGTGTAGGCCTAGGCCCTACACAGACCCTGTGTGTGTTTGTGTCCTAGTTTTTAACAAAAGAGTTTAAAAAGTAATCAGAAATAGAAAACTTTATAAAATGATGACTGTATAAAGAAAAACTACAGTACAGCTGTAAATGTTTGTTTCAAGCTAAGTGATATTACAAGTTGAAAGTTAAAAATTCAAATAGTTTATATAGTAGTTACAGTAAACTAAGGTTAATTTATTATTAAAGAAAAATGTGTATTTTTAAATTTAGTGTATCCTGATCCTAAGTGTACAGTATTTATAAAGTGTACAATAGTGTGCAGTTGTGTCCTGGGTCTTCACGTTCACTCACCACTGACTCACTGACTCTCCCAGGGCAAGTGGCAGTTCTGCAAGCCCTATTCATGGTAAGTGCCCTATGCACATGTACCACTTTTATATTTTATGCCATGGTTTTACTGTTAGATATGTTTACATACACAGATATGTGCCATGTGTTACAATTGCCTACAGTATTCAGTACAGTAACAGGCAGTATAGGTTGAGCAATAGGCTGCACTATATAGCCTGGTTGTGGCTATACCATCTAGGTTCCTATAAGTGCCAGATGATGCATTTCTCAGAATGTATCCCTGCCATTAAACAACACATAATCATATAAACTACATATAGTACAGTATTATTCAGCCTTGAAAATTAAGGAAATCCTGCCATTTGCAATAATATGAATAAAACTGGAAGGCAGTATGCTAATTGAAATAAGCCAGACACAGAAAATAAAAAACGTGATCTCAACTATACAGAATCTAAAGAAGTGAAACAAAAAAATTAGAGAGTTGAATTGGTTACCAGGGACCTGGAAACTAGGGAAAGAAGGAAATGTTGGTCAAAGAATGGAAAATAACAGTCATGTAGAATAAATAAGTCTAGAGATCTAATGTACGGCAAGACTGTATTGAATAGTGGAAATTTACTAAGTAGATTTTGGGGGCTATCAACACAGAGACAAAAATGGTAACTATGTTAGGAGATATATTAATTCGCTTGACTATAATAATCATTTCACTGTGTGTATGCATGTTAAATCATCATGTTATATACCTTAACTGTATATAATTTATTTTAAAATTTATAAATTCTAATATATGACCAACATTTGCAAAAAATCTGTATTATTTCCCACTAGCAAATGAGGGCTATGGAAAAATTAAATGAGGGCACTTGTAAGGATTATGGGGGGAAAGTGTCATTGTTTCTATTGCTCTCTGTCTGGCTAATCATTAAATTTGAGGGGGGAAATCAAACTTTGATAATATAATTGAAAGCTGTGGATTTGGGCATTTGAAAGACAGAGGGAGAAATGGTGGAGATGGAGGTGGAGGTGAAGAGACAGAAGGGGAGAGAGAGAGAGAGATACTATGTATCTAAAAATTGTTGCTCAAGTACCATTGTTCCATTGCTCTGCATAAAATGTCTGGATAATAGATAATAGCAGTTTTCTCTGGTCATTCACAATGCACAAATATATATAGCCACCTGATATTTGTTAAAGGCACTGTGCCATCTAACTCTTCTGTTTATTAGAAAGCATTGTCTGTTTTTTAAGTATCTGAATAATTCATAGTGGGTTTTAACAGGCAGTAAAGAGTGTATCTTTGGTATTTTGATGTATGCTTCATGAAGAGCTAGTCTGTTTACCAGTACATATTCCTTCATCTCACTGCAGAGACAGAATTTATAGTGTCTGGTCTGATCCCTTCAAGTTTTTGTTGCACATTGTAGAAGTTAGATGACAGTTTCCAACCCTCTTATCCTTATAGTGGATGCCACTGAATGCCTTTATTACTGTCATTTACATCTCCTCTATGACACCTCCTGACAGAAATGTAGCCCATAACCTATTATTTACTAACTTACAATATCACAATATTTTTATAAATTTCTGAATTCTGTTATCATCTTAAAATTTTAAAGAGCACATTTCTTTAAGTTTATCTAAATTATCATAAAGAAAAATTAAAGTTACTGGACTAATATGTACTCATATTTAGCCTTTTTACAGTTTTATAAATATCTACATAGACAGAGAGCTTTAAAAGCAATTATCTTTTAAAAAGTTTAATGTTATCATAAAGAACTTGATACTAAAGTTGTTTCATACACTCAAAAGTAGCATATTAATTTGATTGATGCAAATTGCAATTACAGGTAAAATAGTTCAGTTAAATGCACATTTCTACTACCAATACAATTTCAATGGGAATCACAGAATTTGTGATTTTCGTAAATTGATGACATAGTTGTAATAAGAAACTAATGAAAACAGGTTTTTAATTTTTCCTACTATGTATATATTTAAAATGTCATTACTTTGTTTTTTCAATTTTAAGTTGCATCAAGAGAATATAGTTTTCAGTAAAATCAAACCTCAGGAAAAATAAACATTTGATCTTTTTAAAATGCAACTTGAAAATGAAATATGATTCTCAGTAGGAGAAGGCCATGTATACTTAATTACCACTTTTTAAGGAAAGGTTTTAACAGATTCTCAGTGTGCACAATTCCAAGTCCTGTGGATCACAAAGCTGTTTCTGATCTTATTCCAAACTACAGAGATATTGTTCCAAATTGGCAAATTTAATGTAACACCTCCTTATTTTTAATCAGATATTAACATAATAACTAGCATCATTATATATGAACATCAACATTTTTTATTTTTAAAGTATATTTTATTGATTATGCTACTACAGTTGTCCCATTTTTTTATTCCTTTTATCCCCATTCTGTCCTGCACACCCCCACCCTCCAGCTTTCCCCTTCCTTAGTTCATGTCCATGGGTTATATACATTTAAGTTTTTTGGCTTCTCTGTTTCCTATACTATTCTTAACCTCCCCCCACCATCTAGTTTATGCCTACCAATTATGCTTCTTATTCCCTGTGCCTTCCTCCCTCATTGTCTCCCTCTCCTTCCCATTGATAACCCTCCCTGTGATCTCTATTTCTCTGATTTTATTCCCATTCATGTTGTTTACTTTGTTTTTGTTTTTTAGATTCAGTTGTTAATAGTTGTGAGTTTGTTGTCATTTTACTGTTCATAGTTTTTTATCTTCTTCTAATTCCCTTTAACATTTAATATAATAAGGATTTTTTTAAAGGTTTTATTTATTTACTTTTAAAGAGGGGAAGGGAGGGAGAAAAGGAGGGAGAGAAACACCAATGTATGATTTCCTCTCACACTCCCCCTACTGGGGAACTGACCTGTAATCCAACCCAGGCATGTGCCCTAGACTGGGAACAAACCAGCAACCCTTTGGTTCACAGGCCTGCACTCAATCCACTGAGCCACACCAGCTAGGGCTTTTTCCTTATCTTTAATCTTGGGTACTATAATTATGATGTGTCTTGGTTTGTTCCTCCTTGGGTCCAGTTTCTTTGGGACTCTATGGGCTTCCTGGACTTCCTGGAAGTCTATTCCCTTCACCCTATTGGGGAAGTTCTCCTTCATTATTTGTTCAAATAAGTTTTCAATTTCTTGTTCTTCCTCTTATCCTTCTGGCACTCCTACGATATGGATGTTGGAACATTTAAAGTTGTCCCAGAGGTTCCTAAGACTCACCTCATTTTTTGAATTCTTGTTTCTTCATTTTGTTCTGGTTGACTGTTTATTTCTTCCTTTTGTTCCAGATCATTGGTTTGAGTCCTGGTTTTCTTCCCTTCACTGTTGGTTCCCTGTATATTTTCCTTTACTTCACTTTGTATAGCCTTCATTTCTTCCTTCATTTTATGACCAAGCTCAATAATTTCTGTGAGCATCCTGATTAGCAGTGTTTTGAACTCTGCATCAGATAGGTTGTCTATCTCCTTGTCGCTTAGTTCTTTTTCTGGAGTTTTGATTTGTTTTTGCATTTGGGCCATATTTCTTTGTCTCAGCGTGCCAGTTAAGTAGTAAGGGGTGAGGCCTTAGGTATTTGCCAGGGCAGGGCAAACCTCTTTGTTGTGTTGTTGTGCTTTATGTGGGGGATGGGTCAGAGAGGGAACAATGCTGCTTGCTTTACTCTCTCCCCACTTTATGTCACTTCCTTCACTTCCCACAATTGGATTGTGACCTTTCAGGTGCTGATTCCCAGGTGGGTGTGTTTGTGTATGTTCTAGGACCCTGCGGACCTCTCCAATGGACTCTCCTGTGAGACTTGGAGTTTCTCCCACTGCCACAACCCCTACAGATTTTTACAGACAGAGGTTTTGAGTCTTTAGTTTCCTGTGCTAAAACCCTGGGTTCTGCAGTCTGTCTCGCTCCCCAGTTGTTCTTCCCAGCTTTTATCGGTATGCAAATGCGGGACTGACTGCTCTGCCTGCTGCTGCCTTGCCACTGACCACTGCCACTGCCTAGTCACTCTACCTCTTAACCCCAGCTGCCCATCTCAGCCCCTCCTACTGTTCTTGATGAATGTTTCTTTAACTCCTTGGTTGTCGGACTTCCATGTAGTTTGAATTTCTGGCAGTTCTGGTTGTTTTGTGTTTTTAAAATGATTGTTTTTCTTCTTTTGGTTGTGTGAGGAAGCGAAATGTTTCTACCTATGGCTCCATCTTGGCCAGAACTCCTAACATCTACATTTTTGACAATGGGACTTATTTTTTTCAATATTAATATTTTAATCACTTTGTCAGAATTTAACTTGTAGCTCTTGCCCCATCTGTTAGTTCTCTGAGAGTGCTGTAACTAATTGTCACAAACTTAAAACAGCACACATCTATTATTCTATAGTTCTGAGGGCAACAAGTCTAAAATAAAGGTATTGGCAGGGCTTCATTCCTTCTAAAGACTTCCATTTTCTTGCCTTTCTCAGTTTACCCTTGTGATTACCTTTAAGCCCCACCTAATAAACCAGGCTAACCTCACCATATCAAGATCCTTAACTTAACCACAATGCACATTCTCATTTGCAACAAAAGGTAACATTCAGGAACTAAGGCCTGGGTTTCTTTCCAGGCAGGCATTATTCAATCTACCACACTACTCTTAACGAGACTTTTTTTTCAAGGGTCTTTTGAAATCAGTAGCATGTTGTAATCAATGTAGTATGGTCATATAGCTCCTTTCTTCCTGCATTGTGATCCATTCATACTGATTTGTTTTCAGTTCCCTGGACTTTCTCATCTTCAGTCTTTATCTTTGTTAGAAAGCCCTCCCATCCTTTCTGTACCCAATATGCCTAGCCTTCATAATCTATATCACTTTTTTTAAAAATACTTTTCAATTTTTTTAAAGATTTTATTTATTTTTAGAGAGGGGGAAGGGAAAGAGAAAGAGAGGGAGAGAAACATCAATGTGTGGTTGCTTCTCACACACCATCTACCAGGGACCCAGTCAACAATCCAGGCATGTGCCCTTGACTGGGAATTGAACCAGCAACTCTTTGGTTTGCAGGCCTGTGCTTAGTCCGTGAGCTACACCAGCCAGGGCTATATAGCACTTCTTTAGGACTCATTTTAAATATATCTCCTTTGGGAATCTATCCATTTTAAGATGCCATTGTTATTCTTATACTTGATTATAGTACTTTTCTATGCTATATAACAAGTTATCACCAATTCAATAGATTAAAACAGCTAATTTATTATCTCAAATTTCTGCAGGTCAGAAGTCTAGGCATGCATGACTCAGCTGAATTCTCTGCTCATGATCCTGCAAGACTTTCTAATCTAATATCCAGGTTCCTTTTCTCAGCTCCCTGATTGTTGATAGAAGGTAATTCCTTGTGGTTTTAGCACTAGGGTTTTGCTTCCTTACTTGCTGTCTACCCAGCAGTTCTCAGCAGCCAATGTCACATGCCAATCCCTGCCATGTGGCACTGTCCAGGAGATAGCTTTCATTTTGCTCCTTCCAGGCAAACAGAATGCCCTTGACTTCTTTTAAAGGCTCACTTGGCTTGGTCAGAGTTACCCAAGAGATTGACTGGAGGTCATCTGATCAGGTGACTTTAATTATACCCATAAATCCCTTCTGCAGTATAATATAACACAATCACAGGAGGGTTTTTCCATCATTTTCACAAATCTCACCCACACTGAGAGAGTGTTCTATAGGCCATGGACATGGGGTGGGGGTCATGGTGCCTATATCAGCATTCTGCCTACAACAGTGACTCATTAGCTTAAAAAATTGACCACATTTACTCCTTATTACACTACAATTACATTGATTTACTTGCTTATTTGAACCCCCTATTGTTTATAACTCCAGCATCTGCCACATTGCTTGCCACAGACTAGGAGCTCATTAAATATTTGTATGATGAATTAATATACAAATCAGCATGATATTGAGGGCATAGTGTACTCATATATATTGTGTAAAATAAAATATCATGGGTATTTTCCCAAATATGGCTGTGAATTATTGCTCAGCAAACTTATGGATCATATGCCTGGAATTATGTATGAAGAGATAAGCTAAAACAACTTCCCACTAGCAAAGCAAAACACTCATTTTCACAATTAAATATTTATAGGTAGGTAATTAAGGAAAGAAGGGTATGCATGGCAACTGTCATTAAGGACAAGATTTTTATGTGTTTCTAGTGGATGTTTGTTCAATGCAATTTCTCTTATGAAAAAAATATACTTTTATTGAGATAAAATAGTATCCAGAAATACAGCATTTGAAATACACTTCAATTTCATAATGGTTTAAGGACAAGGAATTGATCTTGTTTGTTTTTAAATTCTCCATACTATTATCATAACTCTAGCAAAAAAAAGCTATTAATAGATTTTTTTTAATTGAGGAAAATCTTTATTTCTATGCTCTTTGGAAGTAGTTTTGCTTATTCATTATTTACTTATTTTACTGTTCTTAGAAACATGAAGTCTAGGTATTTATTCAACTTGGTATAGTTTCTATTGCTCTTATTTTATGGACACTAGCTATATCATTTTGGGTCCTTCACCGTGTACATTGTTGGTATCTTCAGCAGTTTCTAGGGCCCTTTTACTGTTTTTTTATTCTTTCCTTGTGATTAGAGTTGGGAAAACCATAGGGATCCTGAGGTTTTATACTTTCTCTAACTGTAACTGTACTTCTAAATTTTGAAAACTTTACCCTGTAATCCAATTCTTTTTATTGTCCTTCCTGCAATTGTGACATTGCTGAGAAAACCTGCACAGTTAAAAAACATGGTTACTGGACATTTTCTTCTCTGATATATTCAGCTAAGCACTTTTAGAACCTATATTTGTACATATATACTATACATTTCAGTGAATGAATGCTATAATTTAAATACTTTCCAAACAATTAATACCCAAACCTTTGGATATGCCTGGAGAACTGATGCCTGAACAATGACTTTGTTTTGATGAACAATTTCATGTTTGCACTTCATTTTTTTAGTATGGATTCCATTGGGTTAAGTCTTCTTTTTTGTGTGTCCAAATACATGTGTTCATTTTGCTCAGTGGCAATCTTCTTATCTAGTTACATTTTATAAGTAAAAAATTAAAACTAAGTGTTACTCTTAATATTAAAGGCTTATTAAAATTTTCTTTTTTCATTGTTTACCTGCTTTGAGAATAGCAGTGAATCCATCAAGCTAAGCTCACAGTGATAGCAACTTCTGAGGTACCAGAAAGAAAACACAGGGAGCATTGAATCATTAATAGTGTTCTTTCTTAATTGCAATGTCTTCAGAGAATATTGTTGAACAAGAATTGAAAGTATGGAGAAACAAAATGGCATTTTAAAAAATACTATCACTTAACATTGCTGCCTGTTGGTTCTTCATTAGATGAAACATGGAAATCAAAAATAACATTTTTTTCTTAAATTGCAATGGGGAAAGAGAGAGGGAATCACAATGATAATATGGAAGAGAATTGTGAGTCTTTGCCTAGAAACTGAATTGAATGCATTTATGCAGAATTAGGCCAGGTAATTCACAACATAGTTTGCAAGATTGTTTCATTATATAAGCACTGATTCTCTGAGTCTTTCCTTTCAAGTCCTTACTGTGAATATTGGCCTTGTGGGGCTAGTAATCCTTGTGAGAATGGAGTTATGTGTAGAAAAAAATGGATCTGGAAATGTCTCCCCTTGAGTAAGAGTGCCAATGTGGGAAAGGTTTTGCAGGTCCACGCTGTGAGATCAATGTCAATGAGTGTAGTTCCAGTCTTGCCTGAATGGAAACTGCTATGACTGCGGGTTCACTCAGCCACAGCAATTCTTGTAGTGCAGTCTTAGAGTCTGATGTGGCGGTGGAATAGCTCAAGATGCAACCATGATTGGTTGTTGTGTTTGTCCTGCCTTGAATATCAAAGTCAATGCCAATTATTTTTTAAAAATCCCCACTTCTGACAAATATATTTTGTATTTCTGTGAGTCTTAACAGTAGCAAATGAACAATTTTAAATGTTACTTCTGTGTTCTGATGTCAGAATCAACCATTTTTCTTCCTTTTTTAATGATAGATTTTTAAAACATTTGTTTGTACATATAGAAGAAAGTTGTTTACACTGATTTAAAGTAAATCATTTTTTAGCTCATCTATCTCTCACACACAAACAGACACACACTCCTTCCTGTTGAGATATATGGTCCTGAAAAAATGTTATTATAGAGAAAAAAGGTAGGAAAAAATAAAAATAAAAGGAAGTTAAGGAAGAAAGAAGAAATAGAAGAAAGCTGAATATTGTATAATAGGTTTTTCAGTCACAGGAAAACAGAGCATGAAATAGCCCTATGAAATGGATAGGGTTAAGAGGCATAAAAAGGAAAAAACAAAAACAAAAAATAAAAACAAAGAGGGAGAGAGAGAGCTAGAAAGATGTAGGAAAATACCTAGTCCATCTTATTTTGCTTTATTTTACCTGCTTTCAAATGTATTTCTACATGGTCCCTCAGTAAATGGGTAAAGAGTTAAAATAATGTAATATATGAAATTGCACACTTTGTTTGACAGTCATTTTATTTGGAATCATATCATTTAACTGAAATTATGCATTATTTTCTTTCAGCCAGTGTTCTGCAATGCATGTTCTTAGAGAGCATAATGGAAATTTTTTAGATTGGATGAAGCAGCCTAGGAATAAAATGATAGGTAGTGGTGGGGTCCTAGCAAACTAATATTTCTACATAGATATGAATATGGAATATTTTTCTAATACTGTGCTAGCTAAGTAAAACATATTTTTAGTCTGTGGGCCATCTATTTGTTGTTACTCCTGATTTAAACCATGCTTTTTTGTTTGTTTGCTTGTTTGTTTGTTTGTTTCAGAATTCAGCACTTTAAAGATTGGGATTTTAAAATTTGTGAAATTCTCAAATTACCTTGAAATAAGTCACTATTATCTTATTTCTGAGCTTAAACCCACTGGTGTTTGGGGATGCTTGGAATGCCTCTCAAATTTCTGGTGCTCACTATAAAATAAGGAAGGCAGAGAGTATTCCTGAGAAGTTGGCAACTTTTTAGATCTAGGTAGCCCTAGAATAATGGTTATATATGAGCACTTCAGATGCATTCTGAGTGAAGGATATATACATATACATATGTATATATATATATATATCCATATAATTTTATTAGGTCTCCATGCATATTATAATTCATAATTCCTTATAAGAAAATACAGTTTCCAAATATGTTATTATAGTGCAGTGTTCTATTAAATTTTTGAAGGTCATATATAATATATTATGAAAAATGTAAATTTTGGATACCTGATATATTGATATATTTCTTAACATGATTATTTATAATATATTTTGGACCCTGCCAAAGTGGGGGTGTAATTTGGGAATTACATGGCAGAAAACCAACATTTATTAAAAATTAAAATTATGCATATAAACTAATATCAGCATAGATCTAAAGCATTGTATTTTTAAAATAAAATAGTTTTGGAAGCCAAACTTTCTGAATTGAAGTTAATAGTGTTTTGTTGTTGTTGTTGTTGTTTTGTTTTTTTTCCCCACCCCAGCCATTCCCACCTCCCTACCCTGATTCCAGTTATCCATGTGTCCTTTATAGTTGTTCCTGAAAACCATTCACCCTTTTCACCCATTATCCCCTTCCATCTCCCCTCTGGTTACTGTCCATTTGTCCTTAATTTCAATGTCTCTGGTTATATTTTGCTTGCTTATTTGTTTTGTTGATTAGGTTCTACTTAAAGGTGAAATCATATGGTATTTTTCTTTCACTGCCTGGCTTATTTCACTTAGCAGAATGTTCTTCATTTCCATCCATGCTGTCTCAGAGGGTAGGAGCTCAGTCTTTCTTTCTGCTGTGTAAGTAGTCCATTGCGTAAATGCACCATAATTTTTTTGATCCATTCATTTACTGTTGGGCACTTAGGTTGCTTCCAGCACTTGGCTATTGTAAATTGTGCTGCTGTGAACATTGGGGTGCATAGGTTCTTTTGGACTGGTGTTTCAGAGTTCTTAGGATATAATCCTAGCAGTAGAATTGTCAGGTCAAAAGGTAGATCCATGTTTAGTTTTCTGAAGAAATTCCATAGTGTTTTCTACAGTGGCTACACCAGTCTGCAATCCCACCAACAGTGAACCTTTTTTCCACAACCACTCCAGCACCTGTTGTTTGCTGATGTGTTTATAATGACCATTCTCAATGGTGTAAAGTGGTATCACATGTGGTTTTAATTTGCATCTCTATGATGGCTAGCAATGCTGAGCATCTTTTCACATGTCTTTGGACCCTTTGTATGTCCTCCTTAGAAAAATGTCTGTTCAAGTCCTTTGCCCATTTTTTAATTGGGTTGCTTGTCTTCTTAGAGTGGAGTCATTGAGATCTTTATATATTTTGTAAATCAAACCCTTGTCTGAGGTGTCATTGGCAAATATGTTTTCCCATACAGTTGGTTCTCCTTTCATTTTAATGCTGTTTTCTTTATCCATGCAGATGCTTTCCATTTTGATGAGATCCCATTTGTTTATTCTTTCCTTTATGTCCCTTGCTCTAGGGCAAATATCAGTGAAAATACTGCTGTGTGGAATATCTGAGATTGTCCTCCCTATGTTCTCCTTTAGGACTTTTATGGTGTCATGACTTATATTTAAGTTTTTTTATCCACCTTGAATTTATTTTTGTGTATAGTTTAAGTTGGTGATCGAGTTTCATTTTTTTGGCATGTAGCTGTCCAGCTCTCCCAACACCATTTGTTGAAGTGGCTATTTTTACTCCATTTTATGCTGCTGCCCCCTTTGTCAAATACTAATTGACTATAGAGAATTGGGTTTATTTGTCAGCTGTCTATTCTGTTCCATTTGTCCATGTGCCTGTTTTCATGCCAGTACCAGGCTGTTTTGATTACAGTGACCCTGGAATACAGTTTGGTATCAGGTATTGTGATCCCTCCTACATTGTTCTTGTTTCTCAAAATTGCTACAGCTATTTAGGGTCATTTATTATTCCATATAAATTTTTGAAGTGTTTGTTTTTTATCTGTGAAATATGTCATTGGTATTTTAATAGGTATTGCATTGAATCTATAAATTGCTTTGGGTAGTATGGGCATTTTGATGATGCTAGTTCTTCCAATCCATGAATATGGTATATGTTTCCATTTGTTTGTTTCTTCCTTGATTTCTTTCTTCAGTGTTATGTAGTTTTCTGAATACAGATCTTTTACCTCTTTGGTTAAGTTTATTCCTAGATATTTTATTTTTCTTGTTGCTATATCAGATGGTTTTTTTCTGATTTCTGTTTCTGATATTTCATTGTTGGTATAGAAAAATGACTGATTTCTGAATATTGACTTTGTATCCTGCTGTTTTGCCAAATTCATTTACAAGTCGAGTGTTTTTTTTGGTGGCGTCTATAGGATTTTCTATGTACACTATCATGTCATCTGCAAACAATGACAGTTTTGCTTCATCTTTTCCAATTTGGATGCCTTTTATTTCCTTTTCTTGTCTGATCGCTGTGGCTAGGACTTCCAATACTATGTTGAATAGAAGTGGTGAAAGTGGACAACCTTGTCTTGTTTCTGATCTTAGCGGGAAAAATTTTAGTTTTTGCCCATTGAGTATGATGTTGGCTGTAGGTCTGTCATATATGGCCTTTATTATGTTGAGGAATGCTCCCTCTATTCCCACTTTGCTAAGTGTTTTTATCATAAACGGGTGCTGTACCTTATAAAATGCTTTTTCTGCATCTATTGATATGATCATGTGATTTTTATCTTTGCTTTTGTTTATGTAATGAATTACATTTACTGATTTGCGAATATTGAACCATCCTTGCATTCCTGGGATGAATCCCACTTGATCATGGTGTATAAGTCTTTTAATGTAGTGCTGGATGTGATTTGCCAATATTTTGTTGAGGATTTTAGCGCCTATGCTCATCAGCGATATTGGCCTGAAGTTGTCTTTCTTTGTTGTGTCTTTATCTGGTTATGGGATTAGGATGATGCTGGCTTCATAAAAAGAGTTTGAGAGTCTTCCTTCTTCTTGGGTTTTTTGGAATAGTCTGTGAAGGGTAGGGGTTAGCTCTTCCTTAAATGCTTTGTAGGATTCTTCTGTGAAACTGTCCAGTCCAGGGCTTTTGTGTATTGGGAGGTTTTTTTTTTATTGTTGTTTCAGTTTCACCAGCTGTTTTTTGTCTGTTCAGGCTTTCTGCTTCTTCTTTATTCAGTTTCAGAAGACTATATTTTTCTAGAAATTTGTCCATTTCACCTAGGTTTTCAAATTTCTTGGCATATAGTTCTACATAGTAATTTCTTACAATCCTTTATATTTTTATGGCATTAGTTGTAATCTCTCCTCTTTCATATCTGATTGTGTTTATTTGGGTCCTCTCTCTCTTTTCTTGAAGAGTCTGCTTAAAGGCTTGTCAATTTTGTTTATCTTCTCCAAAAACCAGCTCCTGTATTTATTGATCCTTAGAATTGTACTTTTAGTCTCTATGTCATTTAATTCTGCTCTGGTCTTGGCTATTTTCTTCCTTCTACTTGCTCTGGGCTGTCTTTGTTGTTGTTCTTTGAGTTCTTCTGGCTGTAGGGTTAGGTTGTTTATTTGAAATGTTTCTATCTTTTTTAGGTAGGCCTGTATAGCTATGAACTTCCCTCTCAGGACTGCCTTCACTGTGTCCCATAAGTTTTAGGTTGTTGTGAGTTCCATTTTCATTTGTTTCCAGAAACTTTTTGATTTCTTCTTTGATTTCATTCTTGACCCATTTATTTATTGTTTAATAGCATGCTATTCAATCTCCATGAGTTTGAGTGTTTTTGAGTTCTTTTCTTGATGTTGGTTTCCAGTTTCAGTCCATTGCGGTCAGAGAAAATGCTTGATATGATTTCAATTTTCTTCAATTTGTTGAGGCTTGCTTTGTGTCCTATCATGTGGTCAGGCTTTCAAAATGGTCCATGTGCACTTGAAAATAATGTGTATTTTGCTTCTTTGGGATGAAAGGTTCTATATATATCAGTTAAGTCCTTTTGATCTAGAGCATTGTTCAATGCCACAATATCTTTTCTGATATTTTGTTTGGAAGATCTAACCATTTTTGAAAGTGGGGTGTTGAAATTCCCCAGTATAATTGTGTTGCTGTCAATATCTTTCTTGAAGTCTTCCAAGATTTTCTTTATAAATTTGGGTGCTCCAATGTTGGGTGCATATATATTTACAATGTTTATGTCTTCTTGATGGATTCTTCCCTTGAGTATTATGGAGCAATCTTCTGGGTCTCTCTGTAGGACCCTTTTTTCAAAGTCTTTTTGTCTGATATGAGTATCGCTACCCCGTTGCTTTTTTCCTGTCCATTGCTTGAAATATTTGTTTCCAGCCCTTCACTTTCAGCCTGTGTAGGTCTTTGCTCCTAAGATGGGTCTCTTGTAGGCAGCATATGTGTGGGTCATGCTTTTTTATCCATTCAGCTATTCTATGTCTTTTGATTGAAGCATTTAATGTATTTACATTTAAAGTTATTGTTGATAGGTACTTCTTCATTGCCATTTTTTCATATCTGTGTTGCTCTCCCTCTGACTCTTTTTTCCCCCCTTCTTTTAAAGCAGTCCCTTTAGCATCTCTTGCCAAGCTCGTTTGGAGGAGATATATTCTTTTAGACTTCTTTTGTCTGGGAAGCTCCTTATTTGGCTTTCCATTTTAATTGAGAACCTCGCTGGATAAAGTAGTCTCGCCTGCAGGCCTTTGGTTTTCATTGCTTGGAATATTTCTTGCCATTCCCTTCTGGCTTGGAGAATTTCCATTGAGAAGTCAGCTGCTAGTCTTGTTGGGGCTCGCTTGTATGTTACTTCCTGTTTCTCCCTTGCTGCCTTTAAGATTCTCTCTTTGTCTTGGAATTTTGCCATTTTAATTATAATGTGCCTTGAAGTGAGCCTCTATGTGTCTCTCTTGATTGGGACTCTCTGTGTTTCCTGGATATGTATGACATTTTTTTCTCCACAAATTAGGGAAGTTTTCCATCATTACTTTTTCAGACAGTTTTTCTATCCCTTGCTCTTTTTCTTCTCCTTATGGTATCCCTATTATATAGATATTATTATGTTTCATGTTGTCCTGCATTTCCCTTAACCCCTCTTCATTCTTTCTGTGTCTCTTTTCCTTTTCCTGATCTTTCTGGGTGTTTTTTTTTTTTTTTTTTACCTTGTCCTCCAGCTCATTTATTCAATCCTCTGCTTCATCCAACCTGCTTGTAATTCCTTCTAGTGTATTTTTTATTTCTGATATTTTATTCATTTCTTCCTGGTTTTTGTTTATAGTTTCTATTTCCTTTTTCATGCTGATGTAGTTCTCACTCAGTTCCTTGTATTATCTGTGAGTTCCTTGAACATCTTTATAGCCATTATTTTGAATTCTATATCTGATAGTTTGTTTACCTCCATTTCATTGATCTCTTTTAGTGGGGAGTCTTCCATTCCTTTTGATTGCATGTTCTTTTTATGTCTCCTCATTTTAGGTGACTCTTTTTGCTTGTTTCTGTGCTTCCTAATGTTTTACTTTGCTAGCTGTCTTTGTAGGTTGAAATTGTATGGCAGGAATTCTATGGGATTCAGTTGTATGGTCTCTTTGATCTCCTTGTCTGAGTGCTCTAAATTTACCCTTTCTTCTGTTTGTGTGGGCTCTCTTGTTGTATCTTTTGGTGGTTCCTTTGTGGGTGGTTTCTCTCCTCCAGTGGGTATACTGATATTCACAGCTCTCGCCTATTCTTGTATGTGATCAATGGCAGGAGGTAGAATTAAGACAGTGGGAGAGTATTCTATGGGATTTAAAGTACCAACAAGTGGAGAAGAGATAGGAGATTCTTTGGATAAGTATAGTGTTAACTGTGATATTTCACCTAGCTAGCCACTTTTTATAAAAGGTGAAAGAGAGATAAGGCTCTTATTAGAGGAGAGGAGGATTGTGAGCTGAATCCAGAAAACAGAGTACTTGTGCAAGATTAGATGATGAGATATAGTGAGATCAAAGGATAGAAAGGCGTAGTATGTGAGAGAATAGAGTTAACCACAGCAATAATAAAGCTCAGGAACAAAGTGAAGTGGGCTAAGGTCAGAGAGGGTTGCTGTGTAGTATGCATAATTGTATGGAACAATAATTATTTACAATAGTACTGGAACAATGATAATATGACAAGAAATGTATGATTTGGATAACCAGAATAGGAAGTACATGATCAAGAGCAGTGTGTTGTTGGTACATGAGTGAAGTGAAAGAAGGAAAATTAAAATACAATAAAGAGAGAATAAGGAAAACCAATTAAATAATGCAATTAAACAGAGAAATACAATGAAGAAAACTAAACAAAAAGAAGAGAAATAAAAATAATAATAAAATAAAAGTAGTAACAATAATGAAAAATAATAATACAAATAAACAATAAAATGCCAGTTCCATGGGATAGCAAAGTGACATTTCTCTGTTTCTCAGTTTTGGGCATTAGCCTTGTGCTCTCCCTTTGGATCTGTCTCTGTACTTTTCATAACTCCATGTCTTATTGTCTCACTTGGGGGAAGAAAAAAAGGGGGGAAAAAAAGAAAGAGGAAAAAATAAGCCTCCTGCTAACTTTAAAACCATTGAGCAAGTTCTGCTGGCTTCCTGGATGCCACAGGAAGAGGGGGGCTGGGCTTCACTTTTCAACCTTCCTATAGTTTTGAGAGGATGGGGATCAGATCTGGGCTGAAATATTAACAGTTGCACAGCCTCTGGCCCAGGTCCTCCGTGAGCTGCCAGGCCCCCATTGTCCATCTGTGCCAGGCCAGGTCTTTAATTCACCAGTTGTGATGAGGTCCATGTGGTATGCCTCCTCCTTGCTCTTTACGAGCCCACTGTGGCCAGAGCCCACCACTGGGCAAGCAGCATCAGTCAGCCTCCAGGCGTGGTACCACTCAGCCTCTAGGCAAGCAGCGAGAGTCAAGTGTGGGCACGTGGCTCAAATCAACCTCACGGTGAGTGGTGCCTGACCAGCCACAATCAACCTCAGGGCCAGTGGGGCAAATTGGCTGGCTGGCAAGGTGCCCAAGCCAAGCATGGGTGCCAAGTTAGTAGTCTTTGTTACATGACTATACATAAGAAACAATTATCAATATGTATACGTGAATTTGTAAATCTCAGACATTTTGTGGTTATTCATCACACTGTTAAAATACTAACCTCTATATTTTATCCTGTAAAGGACTTTGATTCAGTATAACTAATGTATGATATTTGGTGTATGTTTAAGTATAGAATAAATAATATATCCAAATATATAGACAGCTTAACTGATGAAAATTTCAATTCAAAACAGTAGTGTGGTTATTCATAAGAATCTTATTTGGAATGTAGCTCATTTCTGAGTTTCATAGTACTAAAGAGTTAACAGTCAGAAAGCATATTTGTTGATAAAAGAAACACTCTTTATTTTTTAACACCAATCTCTGTCTTTCAGACCTTTCATTAATTCAAAGTTATCTTTTGTTGTCATATTTCCTTTAAGATAATTTATCATTTATCTACATACAGAATGTCTGTATCTATACTGAAAGTTAATTTGACTCTTATGGTTTGTTCCTTGCCAATTTGCATCAATATCCAAACTTGAATTGTAGTCATAAACCTTTTAAAACATATCATTATGATTGATGTGATTCCATCGTATCTTTATCACATATTGTATAACTTTTGGTTTTAATTTTTTGACATACAGAATTCTATAGATAACATAAAGATGCACCAAATGATAAAATGTTATCATTTTTATGCACTATACAACTATATCTGCATAAGAATTAATCATTTGAGATGTAAAAAAATGGATGCTAAATGAAAAATGTAAAACAGAAATAAAATCCTGTCTAAAGAGCTGACAATTCTTGTCTCCCTTCTCTCTTTTTGAGGGCCATGGGCTGGCTCGTTCTCCTTCGAGGCCCCAGTTACCTGTGCTATACAGAAGCATGGCTGCAGAAATCTAGAAGGCAGCTAAGTACCTCACATTACATTGAAAATGCTCTTTCTTCCAAGGATCTAAGTATTTAATGAGAGTAATGGCTGGTACTTGCACAGAGCCAGGGTGGCAGTGTAGATTAGATGGTAAATCTCAGGGATAAGTAGAACCCAGGGACTGACTAGGAGCAGCTATAAATCTATGCCTGTTCTAAGGGCAATCCATGCTGTCACCATTTCCTTGAGATGCTTCAGAGCCTCTTCTTTTTCCATTACATTGATGATAAAGTAGAGGACATATTCTGATCATTACTTTTAAAAGATTGTGATGAAATGTGAAGGCTCTTTTGAACAAAGGCTTAAGTGGTTCAAAATCAACTTTCAGATTTCTATGTACTTTAGTGTACCTTGTCACATAAGGAGCTTTAATAACCACTTAACTTGCTGTTTATTAAACCTAAAACCATCTGGGAAAAAGTTAATTGATATGATAGTTGATCATAGATATTGTTCGTAGATATTGATATATAGATATTGTTAACTGACAAAAAAAGAGAAAGAGAAAGAAAACTGGATGTTTTTATTGTTACTTTGCAAATTGTTACCAAATGTTCATTGTGAATAGTCTGATACTGAAAGTGAACAGAGGCAAGGGGGGAGGAGAATTTTGTATGAAAAAAAGGGAAGGGAATAGTCAAAGGACATGTATGAGTGACCCATGGACATGGACGACAGTGTTGGGATTGACTGTGTTGGGATTGACTGTGGGAGCAGGAGGTGGGGTAGGCGGGGGAGGGCAAAGGGGGGAAAATTAGGAAAACTAATAAATTAACAATAAAAATGATTTAAAAAATAAATACAAATAGTTGACACACAATAAATAAATAAATCATTGAAGTTTTTAAGTTAAATAGAACTGTTATCTAGAAAATATTGTAGAGAACTGTGTAATAGCGTCTTACATGTGAGAATTCACAATTTTTTATTAAAAAGTGAAATGCATTCAGATGAGCGTGACATTCTTCAAAGTAATTAGTATTAATTATATCATGATTAAAGAAATGTTAAGCGTTTTCTCCCTTCTGTTGTTTTCAGCGGTTGCTGGCTTCCCCTGCTCGTGCCATCTGGGCTCGGCGTACCTGAGATGGGAGCGGGGCACTGATGGCTGCATCCCGAATGCCTGTGAGCACAATTCTCCCTGCGAAGATCTGCTTCCTGTTAGTATCAATGAATATTATTAATATATCTTAATGTGTGCTAGTGTAAATTAACCGCTACAAATATAGTTAACTGTGGTCTAGGTGGCTTTTTAATATGCGTAAATACATACAAATACTTATTATGATTAGAAAATGGAAGCTCAAGAAATATTTTTTCTACTTAGTGGTAAAAAATGTTCTATTCACCATTATATATAGGCTGATGTAAATAAAATGAATCATTCACTCTGATTTCACAACTCTTGGCAATATCGAATCTCTGTAATATTTCAGAAATTATTCTGATAAGTGCTGCGTTCACTTAGGCACCTACTTTTACTTAACTTAAGGTATTATTTGCACACACAGAATATATAATCTTGAATTTTATTTTGATTTCCATCTCATGCTGTATGCTTTCATTGTTTTCTTCATTTCTCTGTGTTGTTGCTGTCCCTTCAGTACATATCCATTTGTCACTGCCTTTGTCATAAGCATGTGCCACTCTGCCTTAAATAGGCTGACACAGTTGGCAAATCAATGGGATCCCCTTGGGCTCTTCATTTTTCAGAAAGCCTGACATAAAAAACATCTACTCAAGGTGGATTCGCTGACTGACTTCAGAAGATAAATGGCAGACAACATAGGTTAATGCTGCAATGCTAGTATAGGTTTGTAGTTTATACTTTAGCAACAGGGTCCATTTTCACAAAAGGACTACACTAGTTGAAGGTAGAAAAAAATGCTTTGCAAAACAGACTTTTTTTCATGTACCTATTTTGACCATCAGTGTACTGTCAGTGTTTGTTTTTACAATGCAAGTGTCATTTGTGGCAACTTGTTTCTTTCCCACAAGGAAGGCAGACACCTAAACGAAGAATTAGAACTAATGTTTGGATAGCTGTGTTTAGAAACATAGATGGTCCATCAGTTATCCGACCACCCTTTCAATATGTGTAGTGGCCCTGATGCTTCATCTTAATTCATACCAGATACTTTGGATAAGTCAGTCATGCTAATCCCATCCACTTTTGGGGATTTCTATAGGAACAGGTCTGAGACCCTATGCTGGTTTTTGAGATGAGATTGGAGTTATTTCTAGGGAAAGCAAGTAGGATATAAGTAAAGGATAGTAACCTTCTAATATCTGGAGTTTATACATGTAATTGCTGTTGCTATTTTCAGAGTCTAAGGACAGGAGTGAAATGCTGCTTAATAATCAGTGACTCTGAGGGTAGCAGAGCTGAGGGACAGAGGAAACCTGGCCCTTGATCAGTTGTTGGACTGACTGAACCCCCCCAACCAGTCCCCTGCCCCAGGTGCCTGCCCAACCTTTGGATCTAATTATGTGAGATTACTTATGGCCAATTTTTAAATATGGCTTGAATTAGAATCCCTTTTACTTGCAGGTAAACCATCTAATTTCCATAATGTGATTAAACTTTATTTTAGTCTATGATTTCAGCTATAACTTCAGCAATAATAAGAGTTTATTATAGCAGAAAGAGCCTTATACGTCAAATTATAAGACTCAGGTTCTAACCCTGACCTTGTCACAACTTCTCTGAGTAACACTATGCCAATCATTTGAAAAGTTAGGGGCTGCAACTTCAAATAATAAAGCTTCCAAGTACAGAATTCTCTCATTTATCCATTTTATAAATTGCCAGTAAGAAGTTATTCAAACTAACTTTAGACTAGTATTAATTTAAAATCTTGCCTCATACTTTCAAAAGTTACATAATAAGAATTAAAAAATAAGAATTAATATTAGGTGGAACTCATAGAATCAGAGTGTAGTTACCAGCAGCTGGGGTTTGGGTTAAATAGGGATGCAGATCAAAGTGTACAAGTCTTCAGCCATAAGATGAGTAATTTCTGGGCATCTAATGGACAGCATAGTAACTATACTTAATAATACTCTACTGTATATTTGAAATTTTCTAAGAGAGTAGATCTTAAGCATGCTCATGACATACACTAAAAGGTCTTTATTTGAAGTGATCTGTGTATTAATTAACTTTATTAAATATTCATATTTAACTGAAATTTTTTCACAATGTGTATATATGTGAAATAATCATTTTGTGCACTTTGTCAATTATACCTCCATAAAGCTGGAGGAGAAAGAATAAAGCAACAAAGCTGAAAGCATCAAGGTTGAAAAGCAAATTAAATCTCCAAATAACATTCACCAACTTGATTATCATATTTTATTAATTGACTTAAGTATATTATAAAAGGAGATGATTGAAATTACTAAACTCCTAAGCACAATTCATATAGCAATTACAAGACAAACATCATTGAATTGGTGATATACTTCCAAGAAAAGACATTATGGAAACAACAAAATGTTTAAAAGTTAAAGAATGTTCAAAGCATTTGGTAGCCTTTAGGTATTGTGTCTGGGGCCCCAACATTCCCCTCAGTTTGTGTGATTAACTCAGAGTCAGAAAATTCATAGTTGAGGTTTATAGCAATAAAAAGTTATTTATTTTATTATTAATAGTTTATTTTTATTGATTTTTTCCCATTACCATTTATTCCCCTTACATCCACTTTCACTTCTACTCCCTCCCCCTGCCCCACAATCACCACACTATGGTGATAGATTGAAAGTAGCAGAAAGAAAGGCACAAGGGCCAGTCATGGAGGAGCCACGTACAGGCTTCAGGTGTCTCCTCCTCATGGAGATGTGTGCACAGCACTTAAATCTCTCAAACATGATGTGGGACAATTTACCTGAAGTGTTGACAATCAGGAAGCTCACTCATAAGTGAGTGATAAGAGCCCCAGTGTTCAAGGTTTTTACTTGGGTTATTCACAGGGCATGGATTTTAGGAAATGTGGCTTCAGCTCCTGCAGTGTTTAAACTGATACAGCACAGTCCAAAGCCCAGGTTTAAAAACAGGCTTTCACTGTAAATCACCTCATTAACATAAACCATTTGGCATAGTCCAGGGTGTCTGGGATTAGGCCACACTGATATCAGTCAGGATATTCTGAGGCTCAGAGGTTACCTTCTGAAAGCCAGTCCTTCCTTTGGAATATGTAGGGTTTGAGTGCTGAGCCTGCTAAGTTAACTAGTGAATCGATGTTATGATAAATATTGTATTTTTGTATAGGAATAAATAGTGCATAATTGGACAAATAATATACTTTATAACAATAAATTGAAACAAAAATCATTGCAAAACAAAAAGTCACAATTTCAAAATAAAGCAAGGCCCAATTTGAGTGTCATTATTTGCTTTCTTTCACCGACTGATTGGTAAAACACAAACAGTGAGACGTTTAAGGCTTTGAAGTGGAGGAGAAAAGAAAGATATGGAATGTGATGTTTCTGGAAAAATCTTGTGATAAACAGAAAAATGATTTTTCTCAATCTATAAGGCACTCACATTTGGCTCTAAGAGTCAGCAACCCGCTCTTTGTATGGGTTGTGCTCTCCAGGCCAATCTAGTAATACCACAGACACGAGGCTTGCTTCTTCATTGAACTTGGTATGGTGCAGCTTTGAACTAACATGCGCACATTTGCAGCATTTCCTTATGATTATATGTGACATCATGAATGTGAGTTTAAATAAAAAGCAAAAAAACAAAAGACTTTGAAATCAGAATGAGAAGTATTTTGTAACGATAAGCTGGTTTTCTTCTTTTCCTTTCTTTAGAGTTCAGTAAACCTAAGAAAATAATGGGAAACAGGATATTTCTGATGCTTAACACAAAATGAGATACAAATGTTAAGAATGGATAGGATAACATTTATTCCTTTATGTAACTTCTTAAGCATATTTGTGAATAACTATCTCTTTGTGGTTATTTAAATATGTATGATCAAATTATTCTGGTATTTTCTCTCTCATTTTACTTTCATTTTCCTCTGTTTCTTATATGAATAATGAATGCTTAATTTTGATAACAGCAGGAGATACTAAAATAGTGCAGTAGAGCTAACATGTGGAAAGAACAGTTTTTTTTCATCTACAGCTATGTTAAAATTTATACATATTATATGTACTGCTATACTACAGATACAAATTTTCTCCCTAACTCTCAGGTGCAATAACCAAACTGAACTGATATTCTTTCTAGTAAAAAATAGAACTACCTTTGCTTTCACCACTATATAGTTGAAAAATCATGTCAGTCATTTGAGAGTTGCCCATTCCCTCCCTGTGGGATTATAGAGTAAAAGCTGGATAACGAGGGAATAGCCTTGCACCCACTTCATCTTGGCTGCTACCGAAAGGCTTGTGGTGTCATCCCCATGCTCCTTTCAGAGACAGCTTAATCTGCCAAATAATTCCAATCCTTTTCGTACCACATTTGGCTCCCAGGATCTTCTACACCTCTCCACTTCATGGTGCTTAGCTAATCAGTGATGAGGCCCCAGTTGTCCATTCTGCATACCTACTTGGAACCACTAAAACCTCAGGTTCTGCTCTCTAGGATTACAAATACATCATCAGTGTGGATTCAGTCCCACTGTTCTCTGTCCAAATACAAAAGATTTCATTCCTTTCCTGCCCTTTCTCTTCATGAAGATGTACTTAATGTCCTTTGATGGATACTAATACATAGAATCTGCCTTGGCTCAGAGTTTGGGAGTTTCAGAATTCTCAAAACACAGAGAATTGCTAAATCCTACTTAATGGAAAAAATAAAATTTCATTTTGGTAGTAAAAGAAGATGGTAACAGATGTTATTCTCAATAATCTCTGTTACATAGGAATATGACAAAATTTGTCAAGCCTCAAATGTCTTAGCTCTTACATATAACCTTTAGTATGACTGTGTTCTATACATACCAAAATTGTTTTTAGGTCATCGGTCCTATAGATTCTATAATATCATCTGAAATAGTGAACCTCAAAAAATGAATTTTTTTCTTATTCATTTTTTAACTTTGGTAGGTTAAAAGTTTGTAAGTTTTATCCACTTAAAACAGTAGAGAGAGCATTGGAGATTGTCTGGTTTTGACATGGATCTGTTCTATGACCTGCTATAAGTTACTAAACTTCTTGAAAACATAAAATGAAGGATTGTTAAATTATTCATTCAAATTAATAATATGTGGAACTATTCTGTAATTTAAGGATAGCTTTCCATTTTATTTTAGTACCAAAATATACATATCAAGGTTTTTTTGAGTTGGGTGATCAGTTTCTACAATAAAATGAAAGAGTTGGACTTAATTGTTCTTAAATAGGAGTTTGCCTTTTAAAATACACATGCTTAAAATTCTGATTCAGTAGATGGATTCGGACATCTGGGTAATTTATAATCGCTTGTGATTTTGATGTGTATTTCTATTCAAGAATCACTGCACTAGATATCTACAATAGACGGCACTTTCTAGCTCTCAACTTCTGTGATATTAGGGGGGAGCACAGGGGTTTATATTTCATATGTGCTGATTACTTGCAATTTATCACCTTAAAAGAGAAACAAAAGATGATCTGAAAAACTGAGCAACTTATCCCTTGAGTTTTTAGCAACATATTTCATTGCATCTTCTATTTAAAAGTACTGTTCTCTTTTGGATTCTTCCATCTGTTTCAGTGCTTTTGTTTTTAACACAAAGGAAATGAATCTAACTTTCCCATTCTAATCCTTTTGTGAGGGACATAATAATATAATGTTTTATCCTTACTTGTAATAACTTAGTGAAGTATAACTCTTTTCATATATTGACATTTGCTAATCAGAAAATCTTTGCATGAAATTATAGCTTTTCATAGAGGCTGGGTATAATGGTTCATATCATTTTGATAGTGTTAAAAATAATCAATTATTTATTGATTGTAATGATATCCCAAAGGTTCAATAAAGTCTTCTGATTAAACTGATTAATTGCAACTTTTTCAGTATTGAATATATAGACATAAATTTAATCTTAATTGTGATATATGAGCTAATGACCAAACCCAGATAACAGAGACGCTGCAAGAATTAGGTAAGACATTCATTAGGTAAGAATTATGAAGTCCTTTGGCTCTGTCCATTCTAAACAGACTACTTTTGTTTTTGGACAATAAAATCTACTTAATTTTTTTATTACCCAGATCTCTACTTTTCATTACATAGATCCTTACTTTCAGAATTTTTGGAAGTAAATTAACATTACATTTATGAAAGTGGTTCATTATAATGGGTGTTAATTTTCTATCCTTTCTACAATACAGATTATAAACTTGTTTTCCTTGTGTAATCCATGACTAATATAGAATTTTAGTTCATCACCTGATGACCTATTTAATCCTTTAAATATATTATCCTCAATTGTCTATTTGATAACAGTTAATATGTCTTTCTGAAGCACCAAGGTTTCACGCACCAATCATTCTTAGAATACCGTAGGCCAGCCTTGATACAAATAATCAAGATTTTAAAATTTATATGCAACATGAAAGTAGACAGAACTTGAGAAACATTTGTTGATCTACCTGAGTAAAGAAATTAGTACTTTGGACTTGTGAAATTTATTCTTGAGGCTCAGACATATTGTCCCGTCTTTCTTATTATAAGATTCTTCATTATAGAGAAGTGAAATTAGCTAAACTTTAAAGTTTAAGAAATCTATGGAACAGTATTGAATTTCATAAATATTGTGTGAGAACATAACAGATTGGTGAAAGGAATTTTATTTTGAGACTCGCTAATAAAAATGGACAGTTCCCAGAAATCATCCAGCTTAAAAATTGTTTAGAATTTATTGAGTACCATTTCCATTGTCAATATTAGCCAACATACATCAACAAATGGGTTTATTTTCAAAGACTTATGAGACAAATTTAGCTTCAGTTTGTTTCAATACAAACACTGTACTTTTACCTTATTATTTGTATACTTCTATAGCTAGAACAAGAACTCAATTCTAGGCTGCCCAATTTATTTCTGAGAATTTATTGAATAGTTCAGTCCACAGTAATTTTATATTTTTCTGAAAAGCTTTCTTTCTGCCATTTAAATAGATGCATTTTTTATTGATTTAGTCTATATAAGACTTTTTAAGAAATGGCTATCTTGTGTTCATACATTGTTTTTAAGAAGAAAATAAGAGAAAAAGCACATTTTCCTTCAGAAAAGCAGGTTTTCTTCAACAATTTTTTAGCTGACAAGAACAGTGGTCAAGGAGAGTAATCCCTCATCTCCATTATTTAAGAATGCCATTATGTCATCCCTTTGAACTCTACATCATCCAAATTCCTGTTTGTCTGTGAGGAGTTCATCAATAAGGAAAATTTTAGGAAATTTTGAATTAGGAATGGAAGTACATATATATATATATATATACACACACACACACACACACACACACACACTTGTGGAAACAAGCATATGTGCAAATGTGCGTGCACATATGTGTGTACATACAAGAAAAGAGAATGTGTCTATTTTCTATAGTCCTCTGCCAATTGCCCTGATTTAAATAGAATTTAAGAGCTTTCTAAGAATCAAGTTCTGGAGTCCATGTCAATTATTATGTGTGTGTGTATATATACACACACACACACACGTATACACACACATACACACAAATTAAAGCCAGCATATATATTGCTTATTTATAACTTGGTAGACAGCTTTATTTTGGAATGATACAGAGTGGCCTGTGGCATCATCTTGATTATAGCAGGGTGAAATTTTGTTGCAGGCCCATGCCCTTTAAGAGAAAAAGATCGCACATTCAAAAGGAGATGGGCTTTTTAGAAAGATGGCTTTTGCCTTTACTAATGTTAAGTCATTTAACCTTGTATAAGTCACTTAATCTTTCTAAGCCTCAATCATTTCATTTTAATAATGCATAAATTAATAGCAACCACTTTGCATAATTGTTATGAAGATTAAATGAGATACTGCATGTAAAATGCTTAACCCAGTGCCTGCCATATATGATTAACAAACACATACCATGTTTGATAATGTATGTTTGATAATGGTGATGGTGATGATGATGTTGATGATGATTCAATTGTGGAGAGACAGAGGGAGAAAGAAAAGGAAATAAAGGATGAATGAATGAATGAATGAATGAACACTCAAGTCTTTATGTATGTCTCTTTAACTCTTGTTAGACTTTCTCATGAGTAAGAAACCCATAGGGTCTATACTCATGCCAAGATCCTAGAGATTCCACAGCAGGTGATAGCTTTTGTTTTACATGACCCCAGGCTGTTTGGGCTCTGGGACCACCCCTTAAAACTGTGTGTTTGCTCCACCTCTGGTGAAAGGCTCTGTGTCCGACAGACACAAAGCAAAAACACTTTAGTCTAATCTCTATCTTTCAGGCATCAAGCCTTTGATCTGGTTACTTCCATCCAAATCTCATCTGATTTAAATTGGCCTTCTCTTCCCTCTCAGAGCAGGAAAAACTCCACTTAACTGCTGTGCTTAAAGTATAGGCAACAACTATACCCTTCATAGTTAAAAAAATCTGAAACAAAAACTCAAAAGAGACCAATGTGATTGGCATGGGTATGTGAATGAGTATATGAACATAAATAAAATATATATATATATACATATGACTAGAGTGATATTTCTGATCCTGTATTTTTTTAAATATATAAAATCCAGAGCTTATTGTCAGAAAATGTGGATCTTACTTCTTTTTTGTGGTGTTGTGTGTCTTCCAGGATTCTTTTATTGTTCACTGCTACATCAAAGAAGATGTATTTTGTAAAGAGAAACATAAGGCTCACAGAAATGAAGCAGATTTCTTATGATCACACAGTAATACATATATATGTGTGTATATGTATATGTACATATATTTATATATACACATATATTTATGCCTTAAGACAGGTCTGCAGATCACATGCCTCTCAAGATTCTTTTTTGGTGCTACACCTTACTGCATCTCTGAAAATATCAGAGCTTGAGGTCAGTTACACCCATAAAACTCAAGAAACTGAGGAGGACAAGAATCTTAAGAGTAAATCAGTATTTCAGAGAGTCCATAATAAATCACAACCACCTGTGTCATTTCTAAAAATACATGTTTGCTTTAAACTTACCTCCTGGGAATTCTGATTTAGTAAATAGAACATGAGGGCTGAGTCTCTGTAGTTTTAAAATACTCCACAGCAGATTCACAAGCACAACCATAATGCATAAATACTAGGCTACCCACATGTACTGGAGGCTACTTGGAGAAACTCACAAGCACAGTGTAAGTTCATGACTATAAGCCTCAAGTACTGAGCCCTGAGTGCTCAGTCAATGCTCCTCTGTATTGGAAGCTTACACTGAGAGGCATCCTCGGAGGTGATGGGAGGACAGGTTGATTCAGGGAATGATGTATCAACAGGTGACTAAAATTTAAGCATTGGTCTCTCATGTGCAGAATAACTGGAGCTGAGGAGAATTTATAGCTAGAATTATAAAAAGTAAATTTAGAATGAAGATTGGTAGGATGCTAAACATTTCTTTCTCAAGTGGGAACTTTTTTAAGGAAAAAGTGCTATCCTCAGCTAGTTCTGATGAGCACTTCCAGCAGTCCTAGTCATCAAGGATATATGACTATTATAGATGACATTGGTTCAGAAAGAACAGGCTGACCCCATAAGGGACATGGCTGAGGAATGATTTGAAAGGCTATTGAACAAAATAGGGCCTTAGGGATTTTTTCCAGAATATGCAAATTTTACTAAATTACAATGTAATGCTTGTTAAAGTAGTTGGAATTTAAGATTCCTCTTGCTAACCAGCTGAAAATTTTCTCTAAGATTTGGGTAGAGTTTTAGGTACTAATTATAGCCAAGATAAACTGGAACCTTAATGCTGTAAGCAGCCTGGTATAAGCTAAGAATTATCCTTCCATGGGTATTGCTAAAGCTTAGCAAAGAACCAGAGTTGCAAAGGGAATGTTGGTTAGGGAAGATGCAGATATTTCATTAGGAGAAATGCAGTAAGGGAAACTTAGAGGATCTAGGTACATTTGCACTGGATCTAAGAGAGGCAATGGAATTCAGGAACATTAGTCCTTAGGCTTATAAGCAGGTTACTAGATCATAAGGTACTTATGAGCTAGATATACAGTATGGAAAATAATTTGCAATCTTATAAGCTCAGCAGCTTTCCCCTTTGATAGGATATTTGCCCTTGCCAAGTAATTCAATGAGAAGCTAATGACTATAATAATTGGAATGAGCTGTAGTAAAAGTTGGGGATTCAAACTACTTTAAAACTTGCATCAATTTATCCAACTGCCTAATGCTGATTGTGGGACTAGAATAGAGCTTCGATTTCTCTCCCTGTGATTGTGGTTCAGTGCAATTTAGACCTTGGTATGACATTTGCATTTGGTCAGTGAGAGATGGGCAGAATCAGAAATAGCCAGGTTATGGGGCATAAAACACCCTCGTGAAATTGGTGGACTCCAGCAATAATGGGCACTAAGAAAAAGATGAGAGTTGGTTGTGATAAGTAGAGGTAAGAGGAGTCTATGAGGAAATATTCAGATTTACATTGCAGATTGGTAATTGCTGTCCCACAACTCTCAGAGCCAATATGTATTGCTTTGCTGCAGATTTTAGAAGTCCAATTTCCATCCTTCAGATGACTAGGAGTATATCAAGTGAATGACTTCAATCCAGAAATTTTCTGAGGTGACAGTATGAAAACCTATTTATACAAATTAAAGTTTAAATGCCAGAACTATTTAGTGAAGATAAGTACCCTTACTGAATAAATTACATTTTAAATTTAAAAATAACATTTCTCAAAATTTGGCATTTAAGATTTTTTATTAAATGTACTGTGTACATATACACACATACACACATATATGAGAATATATGTATGTACTGTATATATACATGAGGATATATACATATATACAAGGATGAATAACTTTAAATTGAAAAATAATAACTAAAAATTTACTCAAAATTTTTAATTTTGAAGAAAAACTCAATTTAACAAGAAAGAAAAATCATAAGAGGAAAACAAGCCCCCCACAGCCTCTTTTGCATTATTAAGAACTATGTTAAAATATACTGATAATCAGACATAAAATATATCTAAAGCTTTGAAACATTTTGTAAGGATATGAACTACTGCTCACTTCTTTCAAGTGACACTGATACCCACACTTAAACTATCAGGGTGTTTGTTCTTAACATAAAGATCAGACAGACCTTTTCTTAAAATTTGCCAATCCAAAAAGGTTAATCAATGGATTTCTGTTGTTTGTTCACCCAGTCTTTCTTTGATTTTTTGTATGTGACTAATTTAAATAAATGTATCTGCAGTTATACTAAAATTTTGGTCTATTTTTTAGTATATTTTGGCATTCCAAATAAACACACTTTTAAAATCAGCAAATTTTAACTAAACCCAAAACAAAATTTAAGGTAGATAATACAAATTTTCAAAGTAATATAATATACAAAAACATTTTCATTTTACTTCATAGTATCCAAGTATAATTTGGTTCTTATTATTGTCCCTGAGAAAAAAGAACTGAATTAATGAAGGCCCTAACTCATACAATTAAAAACTTAACTATAATTAATGTCATTATTATTTCTGTATAGATATCTGCACATAGCAGGGATCACCATGAAATATTAGTAAATAAACAAATATATACAGAGGACTGCCTTTACAATGCACATGTTAAAGTATCTTTCTCTAGTTTAAGGCAGAGCCCAGAGGAGAACAAAGAGCATGTATGAACCCATGGACGTAGACAGTAGTGCGGGAATTGACTGTGGGAGTAGGGGGTTGGCTGGGTAGAGGAGAGCAAAGGTGGAAAAAATTGGGACAACTGCAATAGAATAACAATAAGAAAATCTTAAAAATATTTTTGAATACAGTGGATTTATTTGGTACTGCATCACCATTCTACTTTCTTTGAGTGATGAATATTGATATATTCATTCATATTAATTTATCAATTAATATGTAGAAAATGTTATGTAGTATATGCAATTTGTAAACATTTTCTTAGATACATGATAAGGAGAATTTAAGAAAAAAGTTAGATGAAGCGAAGTAATGAAACAAGATTATCTTGAATAATGAGCCTAGAATTGATTTATAAAGACTTTCTCTTCTTTTTTTATATTGTGTTTCAATAAAGATTTTTATCATATAAGTATATCATCATAAGTTTTATCAAAGTTTTAATATCATTAAAGATATTAAGATATGCCTCAACTCCACTGTGGGTAGGAATTTAGATTGGCAAGGCTTTTTATTTGCCTGAATCTTGGAAAATATATTAGCAGATTAGAGAAAACTGATATAGATTGAGTCTCTCACATAATAATAACAAATAAAAACTAAAAACTTTGCTTTAGTAAAAATAGAGATGATATGGATATGGAAAACAGTGACCCAGAACATGGCTAGATTCTGGGAAATGTGATAAACAGGAAAAACTGAGAACAGACTGCTGGACAATTGGACAGAACAAGAGTATGCTCAGTGAGTTAGGGCAGATTTCCATAGTTAGTTGTTATCTAAGTTCTCTCAGACTATACTTTAGAAAATATTTGCTCTAACTTGGTCTAGAACATAAATCCAGTCCAAGTTTGACAGATGCAGAAATTAAGAATACAGATGTCTGAACAATGAATGGGAAATACTCACACTAAAAAAAAATCACTATCTGAACTTCAAATTGGTGTTTAGTAGTTTATCTAAAAACCCTAATACAATCAGATATAATTTTAGAGAAATTTATGTATTGATATATGCCTACTATAATGTTCTTATATTTTTTAAATGTTTTAATATATTTTTAAATTTTATTTTAATTGTTATTCAAGTACAGTTTTCTGCCTTTTACCCCCATCCCAGCCCACCCCCCTAGCTCTCCTCACCTCCCTCCCATTTCCACCCCCGCCTTGTTTTTGTTTTTGTGTCCTTTATACTTGTTCCTGCAAACCCTTTATTTCTCACTTAGATAAGGAATTTGGCTTAATTTAGAGAAAAGAAGATAAACATTGCTCCAAGTGAATTCTTTTAGAACTACTTAGATTGTAGATGGTAGCAGAGAATCATGAGGACACGAATGAAATAAGGAGGGCATTTCTCCCACCCTAGGCCTTCAATTTAATCAAACAAATAGGACCAGTGCCTGAGGTACTTACTGATAGGCTTCATTAGTCAGAACCAGGAATAACTGTTACTTCTTATTATTCATGCAATTAATGAAGAAAGAAAGCCTGGCCCCAAGTAAAGTCATACCACTTATATAGTTAAGACCTTTTCACAGGCTCCTCCACTTTTTTGACCAAGACTGTATTAGTGGTTGTCTGTTTTGTTCTCAGTGATGACCTCTGATTGCATCAAATCAATTGCCACCTATGGGGCCAATTTATATAAAACCTGTCCTGCATATTCATAAAATAAAAGCAAATTCCTCTCACATATATGCAAAAGACAATGCCATAACATTAATAAGTATAATATCAAGGGAGGACCCAATATATATTCATTTTTTATCTTAAAAAAGTTACAGATCCCATGGATTAAAAAATATTTATTATTTTGTTATTTTTAAATGGAGACAGAATCTCAAAACTTCTTGAAAACCTGAAATTTTCAGACACTAGGAAAGAAACTTTCTCTCTGTTACCAGAAACTCATTTTGCTATGACAGGAGTGTTGGAGTGGATTGCTACGAATAAAGCCCCACTGCATCAGAAAAAGTCAATCCATTGTAAATAAGCTTATAACAAAGCACATCGATTTCAACTTAACATCATGCCTCTTCTGACAATAATCTATACTTAGTTAATTATTTTTTATGTTTTCAAATAATTTCATTGTCTTTTAATTGTATACTGTAAATGATTACTTTATAGAGTGGTGAGCTATCTTACTACCAAAAGAAATATAACCATAATATCCTGCTTCACAAAATTGTTGTGGAAAATGTTCTCACATATCTCATACCTTTTGGTTTCTATTGATAGTCCAAAATGGATCTGCTCATTTAGAAAGTAAGTTGTCCAGTAGAATCATCAGTCTTGAATGGAGTCATCTCTCTTTCTACATGATTGGAAAAGTAAGCCAAGAATGACTTATCTGGAGGCCTAGGGATTAAACTGGTCTGTAATGATTTGTTTGAATTATCTTTCAAAATTTAATATCAGAAAAATTTCATATAGGAATCAAGATACTCATCTTCTTTTGACTAATCAGGATATGGTATATAAATCCAGGCCTGTTGTAACAGAAAAATTCCTGGAGCTGGTAGCTTCTACATGTGGTAGATGTAGCTGTTTTGCTGTTTCCTCAGTTTTCTGACTACTGAAGGCCTCTACCATGTGTCTAACATGCTGGTATCTAAACACTACACAATAATGTGAGCTCCTCTCATCCAGGCTCACACAGTGAGAAATAGAGTCTTACGCTTGAAAAAAGAAATCAAGAAAATGTCCTTTACCTGATGGAAAATCACCATGTCCATCATATAGTAAACTCATTAACACATAGTCCTACAAGGGGAAGAAAATGTAGAGGGGTTCTTTTTTCTTTAAAGATTTTTATTTATTTATTTTTAGAGAGAGGGGAAGGGAAGGAGAAAGAGAGGGCATTGAGCCTTATGTGTGCCTTGCTGGGGACCTGCAAGTTACAACTTGGTCTACAACTTAGACATGTGCCCTGACTGGGAATTGAACTGCAACCCTTTGGTTTGCAGGCCCATGCTCAATCCACTGAGCTACACTGGCCAGGCCAGTAAAGGGATTTTTAATACAGCTTCATAGTAACATCAGGATAACTTTTACATAATGATTTAAAATTTGTGGATAGCAATTTTTATTCTTTTTTTTATGTTGGGAGAGTCACCTTTTATAATTAGAACCCTCCAAAGTACAGTCTTTTTTTGTGTGTGTGAGAATGTTGGTGTAGACTCAAAGGAGTGTGTGTGTATGAGATCTGTCTGGAAAAAGTCCAACTATTGTTAATGTAAGGAGAATGGTTTGTGTGACATTGATGTAACCTGGCAAGGAAAGTGGACTAAAATTAACATGCATGAAAAATAACAACTTCACTATACTAGTCAGTGGGGGAAGTAGACTCCATTGAATGAGCATGTATACTGTGTGGCTATGGCATTCAAAGTGACTAAGTAGAGAAATGAATCTGCATCGAATTTTGCATTAAGCTTGAACATTACTCTGCAGAAACTATTCAGATAATTCAGAAGGCCACAGCTATGAGCAACTGGTGATTAGCAGCTTTATCACAAGCCCACTCATGCATCATGTCTCATGCAGAGTTTTTGGCAAAACATCAAATCACCCAGGTAACTCAGCCCCCCTACAGCCCACATTTGGTGCCCTGACACTTCTAACTTTTCCCCAAACTGAAATCACCTTTGAAAGGAGAGAGATTTCTGACCATTGATGAGATTCAGGAAAATACAATGGGGCAGCTGATAGTGATTGGGAGAACTATATGAGGTCCTAAGGTACCTATTTTGAGAGGGACTGAGGAGTCATTGTTCTATACACAATGTTTTTGTATTTCACATCTTCTTTAATAAATATCTCTATATTTTTATATTACTTATCTGGATACCTTCTAGACAGACCTCGTATATATGTTTTATCTATTTATCCTGATACAAATAGCTTATATGCTTCCTCATTTCTTATATTTATCCTGCAATATGAATAGATTAATTGTCACAATGCAGTTATCTATCTTTTTTCTATATTTTTACTAGAGAAAGAAATGCACTCTATTGAGACAGATTCCGTCAATTCATTCTTATTTCATATTATACATTATTCTGTTTAGGCAGCATAACTGTCCTGTTGACATTTTGCTCATGAATGACCTCTTTCAAAGCTAATTCCTATTCCGTTGCACTCTGTAAGTAAATCAAAAGGTGAAGTGTAATGTGAACCATTTATCTTTTTAAGGATCCAGAATATCAATGTGAAAGAAAAATAAAAGTGACATGAACTTCATAATGTTATAAAATCGTAACCATTTAATCCAAAATATCTATTTGTTTAATAGATTTATGTTGACATCAATTTTCCTGGCAATGGCAAATGTCTTAAAATTTTTTTAAGATTTTTCAAATATATTTAGTCTTGTTACTAAAGAGCTGAAAAATAAAGATTCTGCATGTCATATTATTATTATTTGCATTATTATTATTATTAATTATATTTAGGGGTTTGCCTGAAAAGTTGCTAATTTATTAAGCATAAATACTACCCCAAAAAATGATTGGAAATTTTTTGTATAAATTACAAAATAGAAATTTAGCATTTTCTAAGAAACCTATTATCCATTCTATATTTGTAATACCTACAGTAAATTATCAATATTTAATAAAATTGTTTAACACCCTTATATATGTATATATGTGTATATATATACACACACTCATATATGTATGTATATACACATACCTGCAGGGGTTCAATCTATCAGTTATCATACAAATATACAAATCAACATTAGAATTCAATCACAATGGACATCCATGTTTTTATTGAGTCAAACTTTTGTCAATATTCTTCTCCAAACTTCCTTAATTGTGATTGGTGTTAATAAAACATTTTGCTCATATACTTTCAAAGTATAGTATTAGTTATAAATTATAAGCATGATTTATCCTACTAATAAAATTATAAAAACATACATGTAAAATATAAATGTAATACAGTATATAAAAATACTTTTTAAATTGTTATATTTTTATTGGTTTTTTAAAATTTTTGTTTACTTAAAAGTTATAACTGATTTATGAGTACAATGTAATTAAACATGCTGTATTCCTTTATTTATTCTTGAATTTTATCATAGTAGTTGGAAAGTCAGCATCTAATTTCAACTTGTTAAAAAAACTTGATTTAATGACAGACCAAGATCAAAAAGATGTATAAGAACAGGTACATAGTTAGGCATGAAAATAGCATGCAGACATAGTATTGCTTGTGGATACTAAATCATTATAATTAGATTTCAACCATACACACTAAGTATGCAAATACTATAGAGAGAAAGGGCAGGAACTGCTGTGGTTTGGTCCTCTTGTCTCTTCCCCTTTCTTTTGCTATAGATATTACTGTGGCCTGATATTACTGAAATCCAGTTACCTGGTTTATAAAAGGTAACTCTTCCTACAGTTGGGGGTTTGTTTGTTTAATTCTTTGGACACACTTCTGGTAACCACTGACAACAGCTTTGGCAAGGCTACTATCCTCTTTCTGCCACTCAAAATACCTTCCTTACTCCATCATGCATGCATCAATTATTCTCTTCTAGCCTGAAGCCAAAGAGGAAAACCTTTGGAGAGGATCCCTTTAAAATGATCTGCAACATTTCTTCCATTTCTTTGGATTCTGTTGAGGCAGTAAAATAAAATGATTCAGATCTTAGGTCTGAAGCTGTATTTAAATTGTGTCTCAACCGTGTATAAGCACTGTAACTTTGGGCTAATTATGTGAATTTTCTGTGCTTCAGTTTCCTGAGCAATATGAAGAAATATATAGGCACTGTAATAGAATGACTTGATATTTTTATGAGATTATCAGGAAAGTCAAAGGGTGATTTTTAGGTATAGATCTGAAAAAAATGTGAGGGAATGTACCAAATGGGTATCTTTGGTCAAGTTCAGGGGAAGAATATGTGGTCAAGTTCAAGGGAAGAACATGTGTCAGTGGGTTGAAGGAAGAGCGTGGTTGGACTGGCAATAGATAGAAATGGAGGTGAGTAAGGCTAGCATGCAAAATAGGGTCAAGAAGGAATGAGTTCAGAAATAAGGTAGAGAGGCAAATGATGATAGACCTGGCAGACTATCAAAAAAAGACTTTGTGTTTTGACTCAAAAGGAAAGGATGGCAATGAAGGATTTGAACAGAAGTATGACCAAATATGACTAAAGTTTTATTTTTTCCTGGGGTTTAGTTCTTTCTTTGCTCTAAAACATGGTATTCTAATGCAGTGGGTTTATCTGTCCTTTTTCTCTATGCAAGCTCTTTTAGGACTAAAACTATTAATTATTCATTTTTTGAATCTACAGAGTTGTGTATTGCCTGGATTAAAATAGGTGCTCAATAATTATTTGCTAATGAAATAAATTGCAAAAAGGAGAATCAATCATTCAGTCCTGAATTAGCTGAGTGCAGAAGAAAGGGATGTGTTCTGAAATTTAGCAGATCTGGAGGCATTTTTTTCCCTCAGAAACATTGGCTTTGTGACTTTAAGACAATTCTATAATTATTGATTTATTTATCAAAACTTTTTTATTTAATTTTATCAACAAAGGATGGCATCTCCTAAATTATCTGGGTCTTAGTTTTCTTGTTTTTACAATGAAAACTGTATCCACCTATAAAGTCCTATTCCCTGTCAAGATATCAAATTCTAAATTAAGGGTATTGTGAGCCTCAAGTAATTTTTGGCTTACCTTGCTCAGATAGGCCATTTCCTAGGTATGCTTTAATGAAATTGAAGACTAGAAACCAGCTCCCAATAATTAAAGCTTTAGGCCTATTGAGAAGTCATTAGTTTTATAAAACTTTAAAATTCTTCCAGTTTGACATGGCTAATAATCTTGCAACTACTTTTTCCCTTGATATTCTTAAATTGTCTAATTTATAAACCTTAACAAAGTATATACTACATATAAACCTACATCTCATTTTAATATAAAGGACATAGGGACATTTTTAAATGTATGCATTAATTCAGCCACATAAAAGCAACTATATTAGTTACCATCAGATATGCTATAATATGAATTCAGCCACTAATTATTGAAATATGTATTAAATATTCATGCTCCATTAATAATGTATTATAAAATACATCACATAAGGATTATGTGATATATTTATTGTGGCATTTGGGAGAATTATCTTGAGGCTACAGACTAATTTAAAATATCATTCTTGAAAACAGTGATATATTCTATTCATGACCTACTTTTACTGGGCTCCTCTGAAAATTTCCTACACTATTTTTAGTGCCTTGGGGGATTAAGGTGGGATTTAAACTAGGATAATTTCTCCATAATCATTGCACATTATGGTATCATGTTGAAATAATAATAAAATTTAGCATTGCCATATTTTAGTGGAGGGAAAGAATAAGCTTACAGTATATTCTCTTTATTGCCCATTCCAGAATGGAAAGTCTCCCCATAATTTTTTTTAAATTTCAGCATTGAAAAATTAAACAAAATGTGTCATTTATTTTACTTGAAGAATTTTTGACAATATAGAGTCACCTGGGACAGCAGGGGTTTGGTGGTGTCCCTGAAGACTCTGTAGCCCTTACTATGATGACAAAGTAATGTCTACAATGTGGTTGACTTCATCATTGGTTGAAAATAATTGCTATGTCTCAAAAATGGCAGCTTTAGGAAATTTCAAAATTGTAATTAATCCATGATTATTAGTTAATCTAGGTAATTGAATATCTTTGAAAATATTCTTTAATATCCCAGTGATTATATTGCTTAAACATTTTTATATTGTATAACAAAAGGGGCCCTTTATTTTTATTATATATATATAAAAACAATAACTATTTTGCTCAACTTTTTGACCTTGGTCTTCATGGGTTAATTATTTTTCCTCATCTCCCTTAATGGATCTTATACTATTTCTGGTATAATTGAGCTCCCAGGACCTACTTATCAACAACTGATCTTTGCTTTCACTCTTCACTACAATCAAATGCTTTCAGGGTTTGTAACTTGGTCTAACTGTTCTTGGAAATCTTGAAAAACTCACAACTGGGGCCAATGTCTACTGTTAAGCCCCTTTTAAATAACCAAATAATTAGTTTTTCATCATTTTTTGCCTTCTTTGTATCACCTCTCCAACAGTTGGTGACATGACATATAAGGTCTGGCACAAATAATGCCCATTTTCATTACAAATTCTCTTATTACAAAATCATAAGCATGCAATTCTGCAACATACAATATCATACTCAAGCACACCATATGACATTTTAGGTGAAATGTTCAAATTAAGACTATAAATTATTACACCCATAGTGTTACCATACCAACTACACTCAAGCAGGCATTATTACTACTTCCTGTCCCTGTACATACAATGTTTATCTCAATTGTGAAGATACATTAATTTAACTCTCATCTCTGTTCTCACTTTCATTAATGAAATCATAATATCCCATAAGGCAAAATGTAGTCCTTTAACCAGCTGCATTAGAATCACTTGGGAACTTTGTAGAAATGCAAATTCTCAGGCCCCATCTCAAAACTATTGAATCAAACACTCTGGAGGAAGTCCCCAAAACCTTAAGCCTTCCACATAATTCCATTCTCACCCAAGTATGAAAATCACAGCCATTAAGATTTTTATGTCATCTTCAATTTTAAATGTATTCTTCCAACTCCACTGGGCCTGGCTTTGATTTCTTCATTTGCATATGCCCTAATTTGAAATTGCCTGCATCCAAGCAATATTCTCACCTTTAACACCACTGTAGGATTCTTCACTATCAAATATTGTCAATAGTCAGTGTTCTTCACTATTCTATACTGCCAGTAAAGATGACATTTAAAGTAAATTCTTTCCTAGGACCTTATGTTAACGCTAATGGTCCAGCTTTCAATCTTTCTCAGGCAAGGTTCAGAGAGACATTCCTTATTTATGTATTCTCCCTTTAAATTCTTAGCCCCAAAAGGAAAAAAAAATAAAGCCAGAGTATAATGTATCTCTTAATCAGACTTAATCTATTAGATGTCAATAAAGAAGTCATTTTGATTTCCCCTTTTTCCAAAGAAAATTGTCACCTAGCTTTCTACTTATATCAGTCCTGCTAAGTTTACCACAATTTGGGGGCTTGTGCTATTAATTAATATAGTAACATGGCTTTATTGATATATGCGGGGAAATTTATTTTTAATCTCATTTTAATCTCATATTGGCTATTTCATATAATTGTTGAAACACATTAGTGACAGAATTATAACTCTCTTTTGTCTGCACATGAATGCAGATGGATTTCATAATGTGTAATATAGGCTAGTTGATAAATATGGTTATGCTAAAATCAGGGATTTGCATTATAAAATACTCCAATACTATAAAATTATATGCCGTGCCACTTTGAACATGCCCTCTTTTATATTCTTCACATATTGATTTTTAAACATCTGCCAAGATATGTCCCCCAAAAAGCAGTTGTTCATTACAACTGAACATGTCCAATTTGACTGCTTCTTTTACCATCACAAGATTTTCAGTAATAATTATTTGTATTCTTTTTTTTAAGTTTTAAAGATGCATATGTGCCCTTACTGATATGGCTCAGTTAGTTGGACATTGTCCTGCAAAGTGAAATGTTACCAGTTTGATTCCTGGTCAGGGCACATGCCTGGATTGTGGGTCCCTGGACAGGGCGTTTATGAGTGACAACTGATCGATGTTTCTCTCTCTCCCAACTCTCTCCCTCTCTCTAAAAATAAAACTAAATAAAACCTTTTAAAAATTGCATATGTAATTTATTGCACTATAATTTATTTAATAAGCATAAAGATAGTGAAATATTATTTTCACTTTATTTTAAAATATTACTTGATCTTAATATAATTATATATCTATAGATGATACTTAAAATGTAGCTTAAAATATTTTATCCAATTTGTTTTTAAAAAGGTTCTAATAACATATAAACATTCCACAAGTTTTAATACAATATTTAGTCCAATGAAGTAAATATTTGTTTAGCAAAAAATCAATTTTAAACGTAAGTATTACTGAATGATTATGCTTTGCTTAGTAAATTTTTTAAAATTACAAAATAGGAAAATCAAAAGGAAGGATTGTAGTAGCTCATCCAGCAAAAGATAGTTACAGAAATTTATTCTGAAGCTTCTCTGATTCCATTAGTCCTTTATTTACATGCAGTACCTACTTTAACTTAACCATGTTTGCAGTAAAGGACCATTTGTTAATGATTATTCTGTTTGGTTTTTTATTGTTGTTGTTTTGTTTTTTAAGGAATATTATTCCTGTGAATGTGATATATGTGGGCAAATTTAGAATTGCAATAACAATAGAAAAATATTTTAAAATAAAGAGAATCTTAATAGATGTCCCCATCTCACATATTATAGAAACATACAATTTCCAAATGATCAGAAAGCTTTCCTTTTGGGATATATTCCTTAAGTTATTTCCTGGAATAGAATAATTGTTGCTTTGAGTCCTAAAGTATATATTATTTCTAGTCATGTACCTTTTTATAAGGAAAGTTGATACTTGCACACAAACTAATACACATGGGCATTGTCAGGAACAAAATTATCATTATGTCTTATTCAATAAGTGGTACAGTTTTAATCAGCTTTAGAAAACTCAGATAGATGTTCGGGTGAGTAGCTAAATGATAATAAAGTGTGTGCAGCTCCCAACCCAGTCTCAAATGCCACTTTCAGAGAAATAAAATGATTTGTACTTGGCATATTTTAAAAAATTATATGAAAGATGAAATAATTAATTCTGCCTTTTATTCTTTGGAAAACTGGTTTCTAGTAAGTTTAACTATTAGTTTGCTGAATTTTTGTCTTACATTAAATAGACTGAATAATAAATTTCAGAATTAAACAATTCTAAAGCAATACGCATGCCAAAATGTTAACTCAACATAGTTCTCTCACCCATAAAACTATCACCCTTGTATGAGAAGTCAATTTTATTTAATTCAATTCATAATTGTTAAGGATTTACAGTATGTATTGAAAGGTTTTGTTCTTTTTGCTGTGGGATATACACAGACTCAAAAAATAATCATTAGGTAAGCCTCAATAAGCTTTCAAATTATGGGAAAATTTATAGAGTGATGCTACACAAGTAATAGCATTTTAAAATAGAGTGTAATATGTATCACACAAGAAAAAAGTGTGTAGATTGTTCTGCATGTTGAAAAAGAAAGCACAACTCTCTCTTCCAGAAATTTTTGACTTTCATAAAAAAATAGCCATAGAATATTGGAGCAGAGTCACTTCAATGGCAAATATTAAAGGATATAAATATCTTTCATAATGTTGTTAAATAAAAGATTTTGAGAGGCCATCTCCAGATATGCTGATTCAGAAATTCTGGGCTGGGCCCTGGGATCCATCTGTAACAAGCACCTCAGTGATTCAGATCAAGTAGCCTTTTGAGATCAGAGGAGTTGCTTTAAATTTGACATTATCAGACCTTTTTTTCTTTAACTTCCATAAGTTAACATATTAATCTTTAAGTTATAATTTCTGTCATATTTTTCTTTCTTTTGATTAACTTACTCAGAATCTGTTTCTGTTGCTTGTGATTTAGGATGAAGTATATATAATTTCTGAACCAATCTGGATGCTTAGACTATTTTTAAAAATTTAATGTTTATAAGACTTAAATGCTTTGCTTATATATGTATGAATCCTTATGAATTCTTAAAAAGCTCATATACAATGTGGGGGAAAAGTCAGTTTATATTTGAGAATGCAAACACAGAGTTTATTCTTGTATTACTTCATTACTGCAGGTAAATTTTATTTTCTTTAATTTTTATTGAATTTATTGGGGTGACATTGGTTAATAAACTTATGTAGGTTTCAGACATACAATTCTATAATACAGCTTCTGTATGTTATATTGTGTGTTTACCACCTCAAGTCAAGTCTCCTTCCATCACCCTTTATCATCCCTTTACCCTCCTCTACCTCCCAACACCCTCCTTTCCCTCTGGTAATCACTGTATAGTTGTCTGTATCTATGAGTTGCTTTTGGCGGAGGCACTTAATCCCTTCACCTTTTTCACCCAGCCCCCAACTCCCCTCCCCTCTGACAAGTGTCAGTCTTTCTGTGTACCTATGAGTCCATTTCTATTTTTTTGTTAGTTTAGATTTTACATATGAGTGAAATCATATGGTACTTGTCTTTCTCTAACTTATTTCACTTAGCAAAATAGTCTCCAGTTCATCTATGCAGTAGCAAAAGGTAACATCTCTTTATTTTTTTTTACAGTCAAGTAGGATTTCTTTGTGTAAATGTACCACAGTTTTTTTATTCACTCATTTACTGATGGACATTTAGGCTGCTTCCAAGTCTTGACTATTGTAATTAAGGCTGCAATGAACAGAGAAGTCCATATATTCTTTTGATTTAGTGTTTCATGCTTCTTTGGATATATTCCCACAAGTGAAATTATTGCCAGAAGAAATAGGATTCTTCCATGGCATCACAGGAAAAGCATTCCAGGGATACATGCATAGGGGGATTTGAGGTATAGTGGCGAGATTTATTGGAGTAAAACAAAGAACTGCCCCAAGGTGTACCATACCTGATGTCTCAACCAGGAATAGGTGGCTTAGGTCTATCTTAATGCAGAAGAAGTCTAGCTTCTGTGGCTATAGGCCTGCACTTGACTTCACCAAGCTCAGGAGGACTAGGACCCAGAGCTGCTATGCCATTAGCCTGCAATCTGAGGCTCCAGTCCAGCACAGTCTCTGTTCCCATCTGACTAGCAATGTGTGCTGTGTTTCTGCCTGTACAGCTGCTAAAGAGAGAGAGCAAGTGAGACTTGGGCCTTTATTAATCTTTGATTATATTTCCTGGGGTTTAGGAGAGAGCAGGCTTTCTTTCAAAATATCCTATCTCTTTCCCGGCTCTTCCTGTGTCTGTGCTGGTGCTTCCCCCTACACAATCCCTTTCTTGCATCTTCCAGGATTTCGTGCCCTGATCCTGTCTGATCTTTTTTTTCCAGATTTTCCCAGGCCAGATTTTCCTCCCCATTGTGGTCACTGTTTTGGCTCCTACCTTGTGGCTCCTACCATGCATGCCTCAGCAGAGGAATTTCCTCTTGCTATTTATCCCTCTTGTTATTCTGGGAAAATTCTGGCAACATGTGCTGGTTAATTTCTGAGGAGATTGGAAAACTGATATTTCCTGCCTACTAGGAAATTAACTTTGGCAAAGAGTGTGGCGGTCCTCTGTGGTGTCTGTGAATATCATTATTTTCAAAGCATTTCACCCCAAAACTATTTGTAAACATTACATTATAAGTCAAAATTTAGCCATTAATGCCTGTTTCCTTTATATATATATCACAATTCTTATTGTTTTTGTTCAATCAAAATACATCAAGACCAACTTATGTTTTGGTGAATAAACATTAATTATGACATAAGGCACTTATTTGTTTTTGTTTTTAAAAATATTTTGCCTCACAAACTGGCGTAAGGGATTAGAAGCAAAGGAAAATTTAACAGTTGTGCTTCTAAGAAAAACTATACATTGTAAACCACTTACTGTGTTTCCAGCTGTCAATTCAGAAAATAATTTCATTAAATAGGAATTCACAAGTCCCTAGGAATGCTTTTGAAAGCTAGTGGTAATACTTGGCAAATAGTTTGTCCTTGTTAACACCTGGCTCTTCTAGGAATTACAAATAGAGCAACAAAAAAGATAATTTTAAATTAAAAAAGATAATTTAAGATTGTAAGAGTTAGTAGAGATTACCTAATCCAAATGTACTGATTTAAAAGTTAAGAATGATTATGACTGGTTAGGTGAGTTACTCAATAGTCTGCATGTAGTGACATTCTAGACTAATCAAACAATCAAATATCCTGACTCTTCTTGGGATATTACTTATCTCTTCATTTATATTAAATCAATAATGTAAGTGGTTTAATACATGTAGAAAATATTTACTTATGGATAGAATAAAAACATAAGCCTTCATTGACTGACTCCACAATAAGAAGAGGAGGAGGAGGAAAAGGAGAAAGGGGAAAGAAGGATGGGATGGGGAGAAAGAAGACGGGAGGGAGAAAGACAAAAAAAAAAAGTAAGAAAGGGCTGCCTACATCTTATTATCCTAAGGAAAGAGGAGAACTGATCAAATCAATAATATTAAATTCTGGAATGGCAAACACATTTTGGAGAACTTGTTTTCATAATGAATGAAATTTGAGATTAACAAATTTCCTTCTTGGAATTATTATTGGGTTCATCAATCCCAACTTGCTGATAATGAGAGATTAGAAGTTGTAGTTCACTCTTTTGTAAGCATTGTTATATCTTCCTAGTGCTTCTCACCCAATGCTTGCTGATTTCTTGGTTACAACACTTGTGGCTAAGTTATTCCCCTTTATTACTGTAGATTTCCACTGCAAAGGTAGCTTATTAGCCTATAATAAAATTATGATAGCTAACCATGAGACAAAACTGTCCACCTATCAGATAACTAGAATTTATACAGTGTTACAAAGCATTCAATAGTTACAGTTGTGAGAGATGAATATGTTTCACACTATGACCCTCTAATCAGTTTTCTTCTAACTAGAATTCTTTGCAATTGCTAGGAAAGAATTATGTTCTGAAAAAGGAAAATATACAGAAATACTACAATATGTAACATTTGCTGAAGGATGTTTTTTTAACTCTGATAATTAGCTTTAGTTAAGCATAATTAAATTTTATTGATATATATACAATTATTGCAGAAGTTCCATAATATATACTGTATGTGTATACAATTCTGTGTGCTACATATATCTATAATTATGTGTAATATGTCCACATAGCATTGCATATAAATCTTCTCTGTTTAACCTAAAGAAAATTTCTACTTAATCTTATAGCATTTTAAATAAAAATCCTAATAAATTTAAAATATTATCAAGAGCCATAAGCTTTAAGAACATAAAACAGTCAAACCAGGTTTAAAGACATGTTCAAAATATCTTCATATTACTAATATTCATTATTTTATTTTACTTCACCAACTGGTCAAATGACCTATTGTAAGGAGGTGTTGAATAGTATCTAAACAATAGGCAAATATTGCATTATTTTTTAGTACTTGCTTCTACAGCTGCTATTAGAAAGCCTAGCTTACTTCTCTGCTTTTATAGATGATTGTTTTACTTGGGGTCACTATGCCAGAAAAGAGTTTTGTGCTGTGGTAACTTTCAGATACACTGATTTACATACAGCTCAAGGCTCAAATATTCCATGACAGCATCCTGCAACCAAAGCAGCAGTTGTTACTCCCTCTACTCTTTATCACTGTGAAGCTCAGGGAGGATGAGCATTGTCTGTATCTAACCTCAAGAAAATCTGTAGATTCAGAGCAGTTCTCTTTATTCCACGTGTGCATATAAGAATATTCAATCTTCATATTTATAACATTGGTTTTAAAGCAATTAATATTGGTTATATTGTTAACATCATGGATAATACTATTGGTGTCAACTAGAACCATCTAGCAACTTTCTTATATACAGAGAAAAAAGAATACAGGAATTCACATATAAAGTGAATTATTTAATGCACATAATTTGAATATTATCTTGTTGTCAAAATGGTATATTTAAGCTAATATATTTCTGAATTTATTGATTTTTTTAAAGCTCTTTTGAGAATACCGGACAGGGTTTCAGGAGACATGAGTTCTAATTCCAGTTTTAGCATTAACTAGTTATGGTAGCTTGAGCAATTTACTTAACCTCCAGGGGTTCAAATTTTTGTTATTATAAAATGAAGTAGGTTGGGCCTTGGTTGGTGTGAATCAGTGGATTGAGCACTGGCCTTCGAACCAAAGGGTCGCTGATATGATTCCCAGTCTAGCGCACATGCCTGGGTGGCAAGCCAAGTCCCCAGTAAGGGGGCGTGTGAGGGACAACCACACAGTGATGTTTCTTTCCTCTCTTTCTCACTTCCTTTGCCTCTATAAAAATAAATAAATAAGATCTTTTCAAAAAATAAATAAAATGAAGTAGGTTGGGGTGGATCAGTTATTTTCAGTCTGCGTTTTGAGACTTGGTGGGGCAGGGGTGACAGTAACAGTGTCTCAAGGAGGGAGAGTATAGAGGGAGAGTGGCAAAAAGAGCTGAGGGGCAGGGTTGTGGGCCTTTATTCCCTCACTCAGAGCAGATCTGCTTTATGCTGCTTTATGCATTTATGCACTCTGGGAAAATGTGTTTGTATAAGGGTTTCTTAATTAAAATAAAAAAACAAATATTTTAAAACTACTGGACCAAATAGTCTAATGTTGAAGACAGCTTTCGACAATAAAAAAACATTTGCAATTCTATGAGCTTTCTAGTATGTTAGAAAACTGAGTATGAGAAAATAAACTATATAGCATCTTTCTGCAAAATATTTTAGAAAAAGCCTGATAGGGAGGTAAAGGTGATTTTTACTCCATCCTGTGTTTGCATTTTCATTATCATTTGACTTTTAGGCCAAAAAGTAGTTGTCCCAAACATCTAAACTATCTGTAGCAGAATTGTATTCATATTCTGGCATGTTTGTGATAGTCCCTCAGAAAATTGTATGTTGGTATTAAGTATTGCATATGTCCCAGGGATAAAACTTTGGGTAATAGACTAAATCCCCAGTGGTTAAACTGAGTCAATATGGAAGGAAGCACTGTTCACAAACACAAGAAATGTGTTTGAAGAGTAAACTTCGATGGCTGATGAGTTATTTTCTTACGATAGCTATATTACTAGAAATGAACACATTTCCAGTACTGGTAGCCTATGCCCCTTTATTCTAGTTTTAAACCTTTTCTGCAAAAAAGAAACTGTTAAAGGTAAGGGACCCTTTGGAAAGAGTCACAAATAATTTATGAAGGTAGGGCATGCAATAAACAGAACTAAAACACAAGGAATAAATTGTTAATAGAGAGTGTAGGTAGAAAATAACATAATGGACAAACAGCTGACATTATTTTGAAAAATGTAATATTGATATAAATATTTTTCGTAGATTGACCGAAAGACAGAAAATAAAGCTAGTGGAAATTTGCCGTACTGTTCTTCATTTAGAGTACACACTAAAATACTAATTTGCTCTTCTTACTACTAACAAAAAAAATTTACATGAAAACAGTGACTAAGTTTCTTAAAGGTTTATATTTCCTTTACAAAGTGTTTTTAAAAGGTACCGACACTATGAATATTTATATACTATGATATCTACATCTAATGTGGTTTTTCATAGTTTTTATATTACATTTTTCCATGTTAAAGAAATTGTGTTTTTCTAAAACAGTTCTGCCTTGAATGTATTCCTCAGTCTAACATGTATTTTTATTGTCCTATTTCAATACATGTTTAATAAAATTCAGCATTTATAACTTTTTACAGAAATTGTTTTTAAATATTCCATTAACTTTCTGTCAGAATAATATATATTATTTCATTTTAAGTTTAAAACACCAAGCTAAATCATTTCTCCAGCTGAAAGAAATTATATTAACATGTTTTTGTTTGTTGTAAAGAATAAAGATTACTATATTCTTAATCCTGAATATTATTATATCCAGTATTTGTCAATCTTTGTGCCAATGGTCATTTTTATAAGTCTTTACATATTAAATTAATACTTAAAATAACTTTAAAAAATAAGACAGAAAGTAGTCCTTTATTTTTACAAAAATAGAATTTACTATGGATTTTACTTGAATTTTTTATTTCATTAAAGAAAAAAGAAATCTTTATCCTTCTTCCTATAATCATATGAGTAATGAATCAGAAAAAAAAATTTAAAAATTTTATTTGTTTTATTCTTTCAATGTTTATCTAAATTTTCAGGACTCTAAAAGTAAGTCTTACAGGATATGTTTTAGCAAGATACATTTTGTGTCTAAAACTGAATTGAATATAATGATCTTAATATGTAAATACTTTTTGTAAAGAAACCAATACAATTTTTGTTTAATTTGGATTTTCAGTCCTCATTTATAAAACTGGTTTTAGTTGATTGTAATTGAAGGGTTATTTAAAGGTATTCTGAAGTGTGTTTTCTTGTTAGAATAAGATGCTTAAATACTTAGGAATTATAAATAATATTTCTCCAGGACTATATTATTACTAATTGGTATGATATATATTTCATGCTCCAACATCAATTATTTCAGTCAAATATCAGATAGTATTTTAGATACTGAGGATATTTAGTGAACAAAACAGCTTAAGTCTCTGTCCTCCCAGGTTTTATTATTTTATAAATTAAAGAAATAAGCAATAAAATAAGTAAAATATCTTAAAGTATGGTAAATAATAAAAATATATAATATGTATACAAGTAACTAATGTACTAAATTTTTTCATAAAAGATAAAATAATAATTGTGGGAAAGGAACATATACCACAGGAAAATGTTCAAGGCTTCAGGAAGAACGTGACATTTAGTTTGACCTTGAAAGAAGGATAAAATTTGGGAAGATGGGGCAGAGGTTGGGGAAAGTAAGCAAAGGTACTCCAGGTGGAGGAATATCAAAGAATCAGGAAATGAGACTAGGGAGTAGTTGAGATTACAGGGACAAATCACAGAATTAGAGAACACTTTAGATGAAGTTCACTGGTATCTTACTATGAGTCAGATATCAAATGAGGCTCTATATTAAGTACTCATTCAATTTTCATACACTCATCAACCAAGGGCCATTATTTCCGATGTTCCTTAAGATAAAGGAACATGAATGCAATTATAGAGCGAATAATTCATGGAGCTTGAGTTGGAATCCTGGCTCTCTGTTACCAAAATCTCCACAGTCTTAAAATCTTCAGTAAATTTTCAAGTTTTAAGTGAGAATAAAATGTTTTTATTCTCATTTCCAAATTAAAGGGTATTTTTTTATACTGAGCATAAACTTTTAGGTTGGCAGTTCTTATCTTTTATTCCATTAAAATATTGGTCTATGGGTTCTTATTCCCACCATTAGGAAGTAAATTGTCAGTCTTAATATTCCTTTGAAGGCAATGTGTCTTTGTTCTTTGGCTGCCTTTAATATTTATTCTTTATCTTTCCTTGTCAGCAGTTCTATGCTACCTAATCTTTTCTTTGTGTTAATCCATCACAGGTCTGGAGAACTTTCTATATCAATGGTTATTGTCTTTTGTTATCTTTGGACAATACTCAGACAGTGCTTTTAAATTATTCCTCTTATTCAATCTCTCCTTTCTTTTTTGTTATACCAATCAGACATCTAATGGTTCTTTTCATGTCTTCCCTTATTTTTATTTTGTTTTCTGGTGTACTTTGATTGGATATTTACTGATTATCTTCTCTGATAATTTCTATTATTAATCTTGGAGTAATATAAATAATGGATTAAATTCTTAAATTTCAATTGTTATCCTTTTAAAACTTACTATATGTCTTTGAGTATTTCTATTATAGCAGGTTTCTAGTGATATTTCCTATCTTGCTTTCTATGTTTTCACATATGTCAATCATAGTTATTTAAAAATATTCAATAATGACAAAATCTGGACAAGTCTATTTGTACTGTTTTTTTTTCTTTTCATGAATTTTGATCCTCAGCATTTCTAATTCCTTATTTAATATCAGATATTTTTTGCCAGATATTGAAAAATTCTACTTACTGTTAACCTCCTCCAAAGAGCACTTAATTTTCTCTGGTAGACAAATAGAGTACAGATAGATGACCTCATTTTAGTTGAGAGGGTTTTAGTATGACCTGGGCCAGTGTTTTTGCTAATTTGTCCTTATTTCTAGATTTTGGCCTTTTGAGTTCTCGGCTGAAAGTCAGAAGGGTTTAGCAGGACCATTCCATTTTGCAGGCTGTAAACTCCAACTTCTACCTTTCCTCCACCACAAGACTGCTGAGTCTTTGCTGTTCAGTTTAGCTGATTTCTGCTTACACTGGGTAGTTACACCCTGAGGAATAAATTTCGCCAAAATGTTGCTCACAAAGTTTGGGCTTGCTTCTCTTCTCTTTTCTTCATGGGCCTATCTCCTTGACAAAGCTAAATGCCAATATATTATTTTCATTCTAGGGAGATTGCTCAAAGCTCCAGGTACTTCTGTTGGCTTACTTTTTTGTGACAGTTTTTTCTTTAGCTAAGCTTAGTTAGTATACAATATTATATCAGGTATAAAATATAGTATTTTGATATTTTTATATCTTACAATGTGATTATCCTACTAATCCTGGTAATCATCTGTCATTGTATAAACACCACATATATTATTGACTATATCCCCCTTTACCTTTCTCATCCTCTCTCCATCTCTTTCCCTTCTAGCAGTTATACCTTTGGTCTCTTTTTCTATGAGTCTGTTTTTGTTTTATTTTTTTATTCACTTTTTCATTTTCTTTTGTTTAGATTCCATATATAGGTGAAATCATATGGTATTTATATTTCTCTGATATTTCTCTTAGCATAATACCCTCTAGGTCCACTCAGTTTGCTGCAAATGGGAAGATTTCATATTTTATTGCTGTATAAGATGCCAACACACACAAGAGGTCTGTCTAGAAAAAGTCCAGCCATTGCTAATATAATGAGAACAGTTTGTATGACATAGATATAAACTGGCAGCCCAGGGGAGTGGACTGGAATGTGCATGCATGAATAATGGCAACTTCACTTTGCTAGTTGGGGACAGTAGACACCACTGAGTGAGCATGTGTATGGTGTAGCCATTGCATTCAAAATGCAATCCCATTGAGCTAGTAGAGCAATGAAACTGCATCAAATTTTGCATTAAACTTGAACATTCCTCCATGGAAACTATTCAGGTAATTCAGAGGCTGCAGCTGTGGGCAACTGGCAATTGGCAGCTTCATCATGACAATGTGCCCACTCATGTATCACATTTCATGAGTTTTCTGGTTAAATGTCAATTCACCCAGGTGACTCAGCCCCACTACAGTGTGGATTTGGCACCTTGAAACTTCTGGCTATTCCCAAAACTAAAATCACCTTTGAAAGGGAAGAGATTTTAGATTACTGATAAGATTCAGAAAAATATGATGCAGAAGCTGATGGTGATTGAGAGAACTGTGTGAAGTCCCAAGGTACCTACTTTGAAGAGGACTGAGGTGTCTCTATCTTATGTACAATGTTTCTTGTATCTTGTATCTTCATCAATAAATGTTTCATATTATATGGCTGGATACCTTCTGGACAAATTAGGATGTGTGTGTGTGTGTGTGTGTGTGTGTGTGTGTGTATACACACATGCACATACACATATATATACCCTGGGTCACCTGGGTGAATTGCTGTTTAACCAAATGTGATAGATGAAATATGATACATGAGTGGGCACATTGTCATGATGAAGCTGTCAATCACCAGTTGCCCATAGTTGCCGCCTTCTGAATCACCTGAATAGTTTCCATGGAGGAATGTTCAAGCTCATTGCAAAATATGATACAGTTCCCTTGCTCTATTCACTCAATTCAATGGCATTTTGAATGCAACAGCTACACAGTACACTTGCTCACTAATGGTGACTATATACATAGACACCTTTGAGTGTCTATATATATGTATATATGTTGTCTATATATGTGTGTATATATATATGTATAAATCTGATATATATCTTCTTTATTCAACTACTGATGGATACCTGGGTTGCTTTCATATCTTGGCTATTGTATATAATGTTGAAATAAATATAGAGGTGCATATATCTTTTTGAATTAGGGTTTTTGTTTTCTTCAGATAAATACCCAGAAGTGGAAATGCTTTACTTACCTGAATTTAAGTAGGCAAATGTCCTGGCAAAGCAGAGTAAAGTGTGATTTTACCTTAGTTTTGCTTCCCTTCTCTTTGAAACTTATGAGATCCAGTCTGCCTTGGTTGTTTTTTTAAGAATTCAACTATTGCTTTACATATTTTATTCAGTTTCTCTAATTGTGTTTGTTAAAATAATGTTTGGCAGGATTTTTTTGTTAATGTATGGTAAATAGTTTTTTATTAGTATAAGGACATTCTCATTAATTTCTCATTTGCTAGGAGAATTTTTATAAATGTTGAATTTTATAATACTTTTCTGTATCTGAGATGATCAAACCTATTTTTCTTTAATAGGTTTTCTCATGTTGAAGCATACTTTTATTTCTGGGGGAAGGAGGGAGAAACTAACAGTCTATAATTGACCATATTTTGAAGATACTCTAAGATTCAATTAGTTAAATTTATTTTCTTCTATTTTATTTTTTTGATCTCAAGTAACATTGGCTGAATTTTCCTTTCTTATTATTTCTTGCCAGGTTTTGATATGTAGATTTTACTAGTCTTAAAAATATGTTGGGTAGTTTCCGCTTCCTTCCTTTCTTTTCCTTCCTTCCTTCCCTCCTTCCTTCCTTCCTTCCTTCGTTCCTTCCTTTTGCACCTACATGGCATAAAAGGGGATTTAAAGATTTGGAGGAAATTTGATTCCTTCTATGAATTCCTACTGTCAATCTTCCTCTTTTGGTGCATTTTAAATATATATATATATATATATTTGCTTAGGTCTGGCTGGTGCGGCTGAATGCATTGAGTGCCGGCCTGGGAACCAAAGGGTCACTAGTTTGGTTCCAAGTCAGGGCACATGCCTGGGTTGTGGGCCAGGTCCCCAGTAGAGGGCACATGAGAGTTTCTCTCCCTCTCTTTCTTCCTTCCTTCCCCTCCCTCTAAAAATAAATAAATACAATCTTAAAAAATAAAATGTGTATTTGTTTAATAATATATTCTATTTTTCATGATTAATTTTCCTAATTTATATGTTCTGAATTTGCTCACTTCATCTAAGTTTCTGTCTTATAATTGACACATTGCTAGAGTCCCTTTCTCCTCCTCTTTTCTTCTTTGTTCCCCTAGTCTGATCATCTTTATCTCTTAGTAGGTAGAGATTAAATTGTTCATGCAAAACAATAATATAACAATAGATAATTCTGATCCAGTTGTAGTACTTTCTGCAAGTTTTACATTGATCTTCTCAGATTTAGACTGGTATGCCTAGAGGTAATTACTGTTATTAATTAGTAGTAATTATGTGTCACTAAGCTAAGCATGTTATAATCATTACTGCACTTGATGTTCAAAATAAGCTTATGAAGTAGATATTTTTAGCTCTTTGCATATGAAGGCAATGGAGCCTTGGATAATTTAAATAAGTTAGAAGAATTAAGTAGGTTAGTAGACGTGGTAGGGAGAATTAAAAGATTGTCTCAAGATTTCAACTCCTACTATATCATGCCCTGTACAGTCTCCTCCCCTTAAGTGTAACACGTGTGAATACAATAGGGTATTTCTACCATAGTAATATTATCTTGAAAAGCAGATATTTCAGATATAACTAAGGTTCCTAATCATTTGACTTTAATTTATCAAATGTATGATTATCCTGGGTGGGCCTGACCTAATTAGACAGGCCCTTCAAAGAGACACATTGCAGCAGCAGATGCTCTCCCATTGGCCTTGAAGAAGCAAAGGCCACACTAGAAGGAGATGAGGCCACATGCCGAGGACCTAACAACACCATCTGGATGCTGAATGTTGTCTGTGCCTCACAGTTAGCAAGAATATGAAGATTTCAATTTTATTTCTGAATTAAGTTAAATATCTAATTTAAGTAAGTTTCCTCTAGGTTTTATAGCTACAATGAAATTAATTTTGCTGACAATTATTAAGTTTAGAAAATTACCTCAAATCTCATATGAGATCACAACCCACTTAATACCTTGGTTTCAACCTAGTGAGACTCTAAACAAAGGGCCTTAACCATACTTGGACACCGAACAACAGAAACTGTGAGAGAGTAAATTTATGTTGTTTAATGTTGCTCAATTTGTGGTAATTTGTTATGAAGCAAGAGAATATTAGTATACCAAATTAGAAATTTAATAAGCAACAAGAGTTTTCAAATTTTATCCCTCAGACTTCACAATTAATATTCAAAATTATTCTATCCTACTTATTTCAATATATTTTTCACTGATCACAGACATTTAAAACATCTGGCTGTTGACCTAAAAAAAACCTAAACACTATGTAGTTTATTCTATTGCACTTACTAGACTTGACTGCTTTGTCTTCTGTCCCACTGGCTATGTAGTTTACTATTCTAGTTACGGATTCTCTTCTATCATTTTTGTCTCCCCTATCTTCTTACCTAAATACTTTCAAACTATGAAAAATGTTTTATCTGAATTTTTCAAGAAGAGTAGTATCTATTTCATATTAAGAGGTAAAAATTGTGTAGCTCCAACTTCATGAATTATGCAAACTTTTACTAATTTCAGTAAATAATATGTTTTAAATATATTTTCTTTCTCCACAAACCTAGGTCAAAGTATAATTTAATTATTTAATTCCAAGTGATTTAAAAATAATGTTTTACCTTGAACTATTACTTAAAATTACTGTAATTAACTTTACAATGTTGAACGGGAAAATGCTTTGCACTGAGAATATCTACACTCAGAAAAGTGCTTCTGAATCAAGAAAGCAACAGATGACTAGAAATACTTGAACTCTGGGTTAGTTTCTAGCTAATATTCATTTCTACTCTTTTCAACGTTTATATTTTTTAATATTTAAGGTTAGAAAAAATCTATTTCTCTCATCCTCTTATGCTTTCTTTTCATATAGATTCCGTCATATCTGGAGATCACTGCTGTGATATCTGACACTTTAATTATAATTATACCATTAAATTGATGATAATTTTCTACTAATTCTTAAATCATCAAAAATACATATAAACAATTATTAGCTTTCAAGCAACATATGACTTTAATGGGAAAGAAATTTGATTGACTTTTTGAGTCGCTCAATTTCTTTTCAAATTATTACTGAGATGTTAAAATAAAAACCAGCAGTAAACTCATGATTTTCTCTTTACAGAATCATCCATATCACTTAGAAAGTGAACCATCAGAACATAACTAAAGGGTGCCTCAACCTTTCCCACAGATTTCACATACGGGCCATCCTTGTACTCTGCCCTGATGTCCATCACTAAATTGGGTAGTTACCCCCCATTCATCACAGTGCACACTTGACTTGCCTATTATAGAATTGCTTCCTTTTTAAATAGCAGATTCATAAAACAAAATATGATCACCACATTTAATTTATATGTAAGTCTTCTTTTGATGCTTACAAAAAAGAAATGAAAGAAAAAAGTCAAACAACCCAGGAAATCTTTGGGAATGTCAGCACATCCCTTCAGAAAATTAACAATGCAGGATGACAGTGCATGAAAAGATTGCTCCTAAAATTCAGCAAACTATGAGTTCTATTACTGAGTACTCTGAGGGAAAAATTAACCCATGTGTCAGGAATAAAGGCCAGCATTACCAATATGGTGGCTCTCATCCCTCTGCTTATCAACTGCTCACAAGGCATAGAAAATCATTTGGCCCTGTTAAACCAAAGAAGAATGCTCAGTGGCAATTCTTATACATCTGAGTTATTGTAACCTAAATATACATACAGGGAACATGAATTTATGTGTTTCTTTGGTTAATGTAATATTTGAAATAAGTTTGTTATCCACCTCTAGCAAACATTCACAATCCTTGTGTGATCTGTTTTGGGTACTAACTGCCAGCTTTTCCCTTTTATTCTTATCAAATTTTTCTTTTTCATTAGTTTAATAAACATGTATTAAGTATCTACAGGTTGCCAGGACTCCTCAAGATGCTGGGATGTATTAAACTAAACACGTTCTCTAATCTCAGGCAACTTCTGCTCTGCATGTATGTGCATATAACTATGTAGATGTCTTAACTCTATTAACAAATGAAGACACAGAGTAGGCATAATCTGGTACAGGTCTGTCCAGTGGAAATGTAATGAGATCCATGTGCAATTTAAAATTTTTAGTAGCCACATTAAAAAAGGTTAAAAGAATCAGATGAAATTAATTTTAAAGTGTTTTAACTCTTTATTATCATTAAACATGTAAGTAATGAAATTATTAGTGAGATACTTTATACTTTTTTCATACTAAATCTTCAAAATTCAATCTGCATTTTATACTTGCAGCACATGTCAACTGTAACCCATCCCATATCAACACCTTATAGCCACATGGAGCCAGTGGCTACTGTATTAACAGTGAAGATCAAGATCATGGTTGATTTTAATATCTTTCATAATGCTAATCTAGAGTCTCTAAATGTAAGAGCCCAAATTCTACTGTTTTGACAAAGAGCAGTATTGTTCAAAAACATTTTAATACATGTTATTACCCCATAAGAATTTGAGGGAGGTTTTGTTGGTGTGTTTGCTTACCCAGTTCTGGAAAAGCAAAATTTCACTTATAGTTTTTTGAATATTGTTATAGGTCAACTCTATACTTTAGAAGAATAATATGGACAATTTTACAATTTCAGTCATCCAATAGTACTGATCTTACCTAGGTTACTTTTTTGTAAGTAATGCCACAAAACTTACAGAAGGTTCATCTGCTGCAGTTACAATACACTAATTTTTATATTAAGATATTTAACAAAGTCAATAGTTCTGCATATAATTCATAAATATTTTAATATCTTATATAGATTTTATTGATAAACTGCAAGTTTTTATTGGATTATATACTAATAAATACTGTTTACAGTATTTACAGTTTTTAAACTGTAGTAAAATTAACTTGAAAGAAGTATTATCATTCTATAAAAATTTCAAAAGGTATAAATTGACGGACAGATCAAAATAACCTGGAGTAATATCTGGATTTCAGGCTTAATAGTAAAAATTACCTAAGATTATATAATGTTTATATTATTCCCTTAGAGCTACCAGTGCATGTGCCCATCTTGCAGGGAAGGAAATTTTTGTGAACAAGAATCCAATGACTGCAAAATGAATCCTTGTGAGAACAATTCCACCTGTACTGACCTTCACAATAGCTACCGGTGAGTAATGTATTTATCACTTTTTTCATGAAATTACTTGGGGTGTTCAATGCCCTTGGGTTGCTTCCAGATATTATTTTTACTTTATATCCATTTAATTAAAATAACTATTACAAAACAAAGAACCATTTTATTACCCTATAGTGTCACCTTCATTTGAAATTTACATTCACCGAAGTCCAAATGTCAGGTTACAACAGGAATAAACACATTAAAACAGAGAGTAAAATCATGGCTGCCAGATGCAGGATGTTGGGGGCATAGGAAAGATGTTGTATAAGGCTACAAACTTGCAAATAGTAGATAAATAAGTCCTAGAGATCTAATATACAGTATAGTGAATATAGACAACAATATTTTATTATAATCACCTGACTTGTTAAGATACTAGATCTGAATTATTCTGAGCACACAAAATAAATTATTATTATTATGTGTCATGATAGAAGGGCTCACTATGTTACAATGTCAAACATGTTACAATATATAAATGTATGAAATAAATATGTTGTACAACTTAAATTTGTTATTAAATATATATTTAAAACATTAAATATATCTCAAAGAATAAAGAAACACATTTTAATTTGTAAATGCAATTTCCAGATGTGTCACATGTGACAAGTGCAATTTACTTCTTCAAAACATGTTTTGGCTGTCTCAGCCTTGTTTTAGTCCATTCCATCCATGCTAAGTGAGTACCACATTATGACTCCTTAGTGGGTCTGGAGAATTTAAACTTTCAATTTGTTACTTAGAGATTATAGTGAGGTTGGATTGCTTTAATCAAGTTACTGATATATTTTACAACATAGGTAACCTACATTTTCATATTAAATTATATTAGTTAGGTATTAGATGAGAAGTTTAAAGAAATCTAAATATAAATTCAGGGTAGCTATTGATATTTCAAAAGTTTAATAATCAAATATGTATTGGTTAAATTATTCTTTGACTTTTTGGGTATGCACAGTGTTTCTCAAAGGGATGCAAAACCAGGTGTATTGCCACAGGAGTGCAATAGAATCTTGTCATAGAGCAGATTAAATTAATACAAATATTCATAGATGATTTTAGAGACAAATCAAAGCAATTTAAAGATATCTTCCAAAATAACTCATAAGCTTTCTTTTGCTTTGTGGTTACCATTGAGAATTCTGGATCATGTGAAGCATGTAACAGTTTTTACAAATGTTTCTCACTTTTGGTGACTGAAATGGGATTTAAGACCCAGACTAGTAATATAATAGTTTTCAGTTTATTCCATTAAAGAATAGTTCTGAAAAAGCTGACAATATTCAAATTGACATTTCAATGGCATGAAGAACAAATGAAAAACCTTGGTACTATAAAAAAATCTCACAGTGCTAAGAGTTATTATTAGTTTAAAATACACAAAAACCTAAAAACACAGCTATTTTTGTGATATTGACATGCTGATATATCACAAATTAATATTAACTGCTCATCTATACAGTAAGAGAAAGAATCAACATTTGTTGGGCTAGGGGGAAAAGCTTCAAAGATATCTATGTTTATTTTATTTTCCCTAACTACCTTCATTAATTTTAACTTACAATATAGAATATGAATTTCCCAGTTTGTTGTCAGAGACTCTGATACATTCATTTTAACATTCAGCTCTTTCTTAATGACTAAAAGTAATTCATTTTTGCATTTCAGTATGTGTGTACTTGCCCTGCCAATCACATCCAGACAAACACCAGCAGCAACTCACCTTTAGCTGTACACACTGGGTCTATAATTCATTATCGAGAGGAAGACACACACTCTGTAAATCCATGGGGCATCTCAGTAAAAGGGTGCTGGAAAGAAATTAGAGGTTTGAGTTTATGACCTATAATTTGAGGAAGAGTTTAAGAAAGTGGGGCCTTGACTTAGATAAGATATTGTCAGGAAGTGAAAAGACTTCTATGATTGGGTTCATAATAAATCTTATCTAGAAGAATAGAAGACTAGATAGGAGTGAAAGCCTACATTTTTAAAGAGGTAGCAATCATTTATACTAGCCAGGATTGGTGAGTATTTGTGGTATAATGTTCATGTTTCTGTCACATTCAGATATGATTATAGGGTAGACATGTTTTCATTATGATTCATCAGGATTGCAGAAGAACCCTGTCTCATATTGATATTCTACGAAATCATTTGTTGAAACGTTCAACAGAACACCAAGTCCTAGCTGTAAACCTAGCTTTTAATACCTGGATAGCTCTTGGATGTCCTGGATGTTAGTTGCTGTTTTATCCTAAAATACAATGCCACATATATATAGGTGTGTGTGTGTGTGTGTGTGTGTGTGTATAAATGTTTATGTGTGTATTTATGTGAAATATATCACTATTGTTAGCCCATCTATTCATCTACAATATCTTAGTCTCATTATGTATATTAAACAGAGAGGACTCAATATTAATTTATTATCTAATATTGCCAGGGTCCAGCCTCGGCGGGGTCTCAGGGTCCCCAAAGGATGCACAGCTAAGGCAAAGAGACAGACACCATGTGAGGTGCTGGAGGACAGCCAGGCTCTCTGGGCCTGACTGACTCACCAAGAAGAATCAATCTTTTTATAGGGGAGGTTATACAACATTCAATGCATAGTGTGATTATTAAAACAGAAATGGTTACCATAGAAATAACTTCAAAAAGTACAGAAGGTTTTACAGATTAATTATGTTAAACAAAGAAATAACTGAAAAGTACAGGAGGTCACACAGATCAACCATGTTAAACAAAGGTTATTTTGACCAAGAGGGTCATTAATCAGATAGTCAATGAAGCTATGCGAGCACAAACTTCCAGGTGCCAATTAGTAACTAGGTGTCTATTAAAATTCTAGGAATTGGTCTAAATCAGAGGGGTGCAAGGGGTGATTTATAGGATATATAGAATTTAGCTATTGTCCATTGAGGTTAGATTTGTCTCAGTTAGGTAACTGGTTTTTGCCTAAGTTTTTTGATTTGTACATCTTGGAGGGGGGCCATATTTTGTATTCATTTCCATGTGTTTGAGATTATTATTTCCAGCTAGAACTCCTTGCTTCTTTACATTCCTGTCCAGGGTATGGGATGGGTAGTGGCTCTAATAAATCTTAAGTTTTTCAGTGGTGACTCCTTAAGAAACTTTCATAGCAACAGCTTCCTTCAGCATTCTGGCAGTTGGTCTGCCCATAGTTTAATTTTGTCTTTAACTTCCCAGGTGGGAGAAGTAGGCAGCATTAGGGTTGCTAGGGGTCTCTATTCTTTGGTCAGCAAGTCATTTTATGCAGAATCAGAGGCATCATGCAGATTTTTTGTTATAACACACAGGTATCCAAAAATCCCACCACCTATTGCTAGCAGGGACAGGCATACAGGAAGAGATAGACAGGAGTTCCGGCCACAGTCACCTCTGCTGTGCAGATGCGACTCATCCATCCTGATTGTGTCAAGGGTCGGCTGTTGGTCGGGTCCTGACATAATATGACTGTACTTATATTTATATAAATATATTGCTATTTACTATATAAATCTTAAAGATATAAAAAAGCAAAGATATCTATAAGACTCAATTATAATACACTTTAATATTCATGAGACATAATCAGTCTTTCTAGGTAACTCTGACATCACTAATCATGATCTGTTAATGACAAATTCATAAATGTATCAAAAGACTTTGCCACTTAAATTAACACAAACTCTCTTAATCATTTTATTATTCCTCAGATTTTTGATAAATTACTGATTTTATTTCCAAAAAATTAAGTATTGAATTTCTTATGGATATAAAAATAGAAGCCTAGCTGAAATAGGCTTTCTGATTGTGTTTCTTTGTGATTTTAAAGATAATTCATTAATATGTGTTATATTAACATTGACTTTACTTGATTGTAAGGAGAGAATTAACCAAATAAATTATCAGTGAGTTGATAATAATTTATATATTACATGTGTTATATACAAAAATGATGAATCATTATTTAGGAATTTCCTTACCAAATTATCTTCTTTATAACAATTATTGAGGTGAAATTCACATGTTATATAAATTTATTTTTAAATGGTACACTTCAGGACTTTTTAATATATTCACAGAGAAGTGAAACCATTACCACTATCTTATTTTAGAACATGTTCACCACCCTGAAAGAAACTCATACCCATTAGCAGTCCCTCCCATTTCCTCCTCACACAGACCCTGAAACCATCTTTATGGTTTGCCTATTCTGGACATTTTGTATAAATGGAATTATGCAATATGTGGTCTTTTGTGACTGGCTTATCCCACTTAATGTGTTCAAGGGTTATGTTGCAACAAGTATTAATACTTCATTTCTTTTTATGGACAAATCATATTAGATTATACGATTATAATGCATTTGTTTATATGTTCTGTTGATAGACATTTAGATTGTTCCTCCTTTTCTTACTTTTATTAATAATGCTACTATAAATATTCATGTACAGATATACCTATGGACATACATTTCTAGTTATTTTGAGTGTATAAATAGTAGTGGAATTGCTGGATCATCTGGTAATTCTACATTTAAGGAACTTTCAAATTCTTTTCCTAAGTAGATGCACTATTTTGCAATCTCACCAGCAATGTATGAGGATTTTTTTCTGTACACACTTGTCAGCACTTACTGATATCTTTTTATTACAGCTGTCATAGTTAGTGTGATATTAACCATCTTCCTATGTACCATCGTAAGATGTGCTCCTTCACTATCTGTGTACATTCTTTGAAGAAATCTATCTTTAAATTTTTCTCATCATGAATTGTGTTGTTGGTATTTTAATTACTGAGTTGTAAGAATTTCTTTACATGTTTTGGATACAGGTTGCTTATAAGATATGATTTGCAAATATTTTCTCATTCTGTGGGTTGTTTTCACTTTCTTGATGGTGCCCTTTGAAGCACAATTTTAGCTTTGATGAAGAACAGTTGATCTAAGTTTTTTTTTTGGCACTAGTGTGTTTGATGTCATATAACAATTTGTCAATAACAAATTATTGCTTAATCTAGGTTGCAAGTCTCCAACTTCATTTATTTACGTGTAGATATCATTTTGTTCCAGCACCATTTCCTAAAAAAATAATTCTTTCCATATTAAATTGTCTTGGCATCCTTAAAATCATTTGAACAAAAATGCATGAGATTGTTTCTGGACTCTCAATTTCATTCCATTGATCTATGTCTATCCTTATTTAAGTACCACTCTCTATTATTGTAGCTTTTAGTAATTTTGAAATTAGGAAGTATGTCCTAAGTTTTCTTTATTTTTAATTTTAAGATTGTTTAGGCACTGCTGATATCTTGGTATTTCTGTCTAAATTTTAATATAAGCTTGTTAATTTCCACAAAAGAAGGTAACTGGGATTCAGATAAAGATCGCATTCAATCTGGAGGTAAATTTGGAAAATATTTCCATATTAATAATAATAAGTTTTTCAATATATATTCATGAAATATCTTTCTATTATTTATGACTTCTTTAATTCTTTTAACCATGTTAATAGTTTTTAATATGTAAGTATTGCTTTCTTGTTAAATGTATTAAGAATTTGATTCATTTTGATGTTAATTATGAATGGAATTTTCTATTAATTCCATTTTGGGATTTTCCCTTAATGTGTAGAAATATTACTGATTTTTATGTATTGATCATGTATTCTGAAATCTTGGTATACTCATTTATTAGCTATAATTTTTTAATTCCTTAAGATATTCTTTTTTATTAAATTTATTGGGGTAATACTGATTAATTAAAGCATATAGGTTTCAAGAGTATGATTTTATAATATGTTAACTGTATATTTCACTGTATGTTTACTACCAAAAGTTACATCTCCTTCCATCACTATATATTTGACCTCCTTTACCATTGTATGTTTTTTGCTCCTTTGTTGCAGATTATTTGTCCACACATGTATGGTTTATTTCTGGGTTCTCAATTCTGTTCTATTAGTCTGTGTCTCTTCTGCCAATACCATGATATTTTGATTTTTGTCACTTTGCAGTATAATTTAAAGTCAAGTAGTACCCTTTATTTTGTTGAAGGGGTATGTCACAGTGATCAATTTGTGTATGTTGAATCATTCCTTTGTCCTGGAATGAATCCCACTTGATTATTTAGTATTATCTTTTTAATGCATTATTGTGTTAGATCTGCTAGTATGTTGTTAAGGATTTTTTCATTTGTATTCATCAGAGATATTGGTCTGTAATTTTATTTCTTTTGTTATCCTTGCTAGGTTTGGATATCAGGGTAATATTGGCCTCAAAAAATGTGTTAGGAAGTATTGATTTTTCTTCATTTTTTGGAAGTAGTTGAGAAAGATGGGTGTTAAATCTTCTTTGAATTCTGTAGTAAAATCATCTGGTTTTGGACTTTTACTTTTTGGGAGCTTTTTGAGGTTGCTTTATTATATTTTGTTTTTTTAAATATTTTATTTATTTATTTTTAGAGAGGGAAAGGGAGGGAGAAAGAGAGGGAGAGAAACATCAATATGTGGTTGCCTCTCACACACCCACTACTGGGGACCTGGCCTGATAGCCACCCAGGCATGTGCCCTAGATTGGGAATCGAACTGGTGACTCTGGTTCACAGACTAGCCCTAAATCCACTGAGCCACAACAGTCAGGGTTGAGGTTGTTTTAATTTCCTCACTGTTGATTAGTCTATTTAGATTTTCTAGTTCTTCATGATTCAGTCTCAGAACGATGTATTTCTAAGAACATGTCCATTTCTTCTAGGTTATTGAATTTAGTAGAATATGTAATATATCTGATTTAATAATATTTGTCAAGTAACTCCAATACCCAGGCTTCCTCAGAGACAGTTTCAATTTATTGCATTTATTCTGGTGTGTGGGCCATAATTTTCTGTTTTTACATGATGTATTTTTTATGAACACTTGATCTTTTATATAATATAATGTGGAAAATCTGGAAATCAGAACCTGCTACTTTCCAGCTGTTACTGTTTCTGTTTGTTTGTCTAATGATTTCCCTGGAATACTGGAATAGTTCTATAAATTATATATATTTTTTGTCAAGTATGGCTATTGTAGTCTCTGCTTGACTACCCTAGTTGTCAGCTAATGGTTTAACAGATATTTTCTTAATTTCCTTTAACAAATAAGTTTCCAGCTTCCTCTCAGGGAATAATTTGTCCATGTGAAGGAATGTATTCAACACTCAGCCAGGCAGGTTATAACTTTGTCTTCCTCTTTACTGCCTGCTTACACTAAGTCTCAGCTTCAGTCAGACAGAAGAGATTATGCTCTTTCCATGTCTTTCTTAGGCCCATGATTAGATCTTGCATTGCTGTCTCGCTTTCCCAGGAATATTTTGTATCTTTTCTAAGACCTCTATGAACATCTCATTCCCAGCTTTTACCTTTAATCATATTAATTGGTCTCTTGTTAACCTCAACTAGAATTGTCACCTCAAGCAGCTGCAAGGTTAAGCAATTGCCTCTGATTGTTGTGGGTGAATCCTCACAGGCATTTTGAATAGTTAGGTTTGAGTTAGGCCAAATACAGTCAATTCCTGAGAATGGAACTTTTTAGCGAGCTGCCAGACCAATGAAATAGTGACATTCCCAGGCAAAAATCTTTTGTATGAGCTCTAAACCTGAACTGCCCCCTCAGTGGCTGCAAGGCTTCTGGTTTTACAAATATCATTATTGTAATGCTGTTGTTTTCAAGGCTACTAAAGAGCTAGGGAGAGGAAGATGAGAATATAGCAAGTTGAACCACCACCAAACTGAGTATGCATATGACATTCAGCCATTTTTTCTTGAATAAAATCTCAGATTTTTGCAAGCCTTTAGTTTATTCCCAGAGTTCTGAAAAAGTTAATTTTGACTATGTTTGCTAGTGTTTTTTTTTTTAGTTCATTTGTGGATTTTTTATTGAAGTATAATTGATTTATAACATTATATTAGTTTCAGGTATATAACAGAGATTTGATATTTACATGCATTTCTAAGTGATCACAACACTGTTATTATTGTCACCGTTGTTTTTTAAATAGAAGAGTAGATTTCTAGAAGCCTTTTCTTCACCATTACCGAAGTGACTATACCAAATTATATTTTATATTATTACTTATAAGAGAGAGATCAAGAAAGAGAGAGCAGGGAAGAATGAAAGAGAAAGCATGGGTTCTAGAGTCAGAATGTCTGTGCATACAACATAAAATTTGACTAAATCCCTAAACTTCCAGTTTCCTTATCCAGAAAGTAGGAGTAATATTAAATATATCTCACAGCATTATGGTGATAATTAAATGAACTTCTGCACACAAAGTATTTAGCTCCTTTATTTGATATATAGTAAACTGTAAATATAAGTAGTTTTTATTTTTAATTTTTAAAATTTTATCTTTTAATGCAGTTGACATTCAGTGTCATTTTGAGTTGGTTTCTGGTATACAACATAGTGGTTAGACAGTCATATGCTTTACAAAGTGTTCTCCCGATATCTCAAGCACAAACCTGGCACCATACATAGTTATTACAATATTATCAACTGTATTTCTTATGCTTTGCTTTTACATCTCTATGGTGATTTTATAACTACGAATTTGTACTTCTTCATCCCTTTGCCTTTTTCACCCAGCTGCCAACACTCCTTTTCCCTGGCAACCATCAGTCTGTTTTCTGCATCTATGAGTCTGTTTCTTCAATATCACTAGATTTTATTGTTTCCAACATCTATCTTGTTTTCAAAAGTATATGTAAAATAAGACTTGAACAGTATCTTACAAATGATGAACCCATAGAGTTATATAGATAACAACTAACCCCATTCTGTATGTTTATAAGTACAGAAAATGAAGAACACTAAAAATAAATTACTTTATTCTTTTTAATTAAATAATGGTTTATTGATAAACTTTTAGGGCTCTCTATAGCTTTCCCACAAATTTCCACTGGGCAAAAATTTCAGGTGTCTCAGGAAAGGATACAATGAATATCTTATTTCATTTCGTGAACAGTCTGTCTAAAGAAAACTTATCAAAAATTGAAAAGAAAATTCTTGAATTTCATACTATTTGAGTGTGTTCACATTATATACCACAATGAATTCTTGATATAGCATATTTTAATATGTTAAACGAGAATTGCATTTTACTGACCATATGCTTACATTCTGAGAAGAAAAATGTTAGGAAAATTAATATTTTTGATGGCAAAACAAGTCTCTTAAGGTGATTTGCGTGTCCTAAGTTACTGAACTACCTATATGTACTCATCTCTAAACTCATCCCTAAGCTACTAGAGTTAACATAGTTTAGTGTTTACACAGTTTCAAGACATTAAAAAGCAAATTAGGCTAGGGCTGTAATTTGAATGCTGACTGCAACCTGCCTTCTGCCATCCCTGGCACAGTTTAGAATTTAACTGCCTTCTTTATTTCTGGGTTTTCTTTCCCCAAAGCAGAGTCAACAGCTTCAGCTACAGATGGGGCACTGTATGGCAGTTAAAGGGCCCAGATGCCACACTCGGGAGCATGTTTTGCCAGTAGCATCTGACTCCTCTGCTGCCTGTGTAATTGGCATCCGTGTAGACACTTTGGCTTGCTTTTCTTATGGGACACTACAAAGCAGAATTTCAGAGAGCATGACCGTTTGCCCCCAGCTGACCACATGAATTTTGTTTCTTTCCCTCAGTTTATAATTTATGCAAAGTTGTCCTACATACCTTAAATGATGAAAAATTATAGCATTAGCACTTTTTACTCTTTTTCTAAGGATGTTTTAAAAATTTTAATCTCTGTAACTGACAAAAGTTTCAAATTTAATGAGTATAAGTGGAAAAAAATCTGTGTTGTCTAAATGTGTTTTAACATATTGAATGAAAACCACAAAATTCTGGTGTATTATAGGGTATTCTATTTTTTTCTTTTTGTTTTGTTTATTTGATGCATGGAGCCCAAAATGCCCAAAATGGTAATAATAAAAGTAAAATAGTGCTAATATAAAAGTAAATCATTGCATAATTATAATCCAGGGAACATAATCTATGCTACAATATTCACCTTTAGCAAATAAAAGATTTTATCCTTTATAAACAAACATACTGAGTTCTGAACAACATACATGTCATTATGTGGATCCTTCACCTCCCATTTGGGGAGCTACACCATACTATGTTTTATGGCTATAATACAATGCCACTGAGGCAATTTTTAATATTCTACAATTAGAAACTATTATTTTGGAAAAATTAATTATATGTGTCTGTTTACATGAATATGTCTGTATATTTATGCAATAAATTCCTAGAAGTGACATTGATGGATCATAGTATGTCCACATCCAAGATTTGGACAGATTTTATCAAATTATCTTTTGGACAGCTTTAATATTACATTCACAGAAGCATGGAATGAGACTATTTATACCAAACACTTCTAGTTTATATCATTTTGTGCCAGGACAAAAATCTCTTAGTGAGTCTTTATATATGCCCATTTTAGAAATGTGAGAACCAAAACTTAGATAGTTTCAGTAGCAAAGACAAAATTGGTGTTAGAAAGTGGTATGTCTTAACATCAGGCCAACGTCTATGTGACTCCAAATCTGCCGTTTTAGATCATTTTCAACTGGTCTTGATTTTAATATAAAATCATTCATATATTGCCACTGACTCCCTGTCAGGTCCCTAGGGGGAGGAGCCACTACTGTGACTTTGACTGATATATGAATGATTAAACTGTAGCCTTCTCTCAATAAAAAGGGTGGAATTTGGCATAGTTCCAATTTTATTGAAAAGAGGAACTCAAAGCATAGTATACTTTGTTTGACAGATGAATACATCCTATGACCAATTATAACTTTAGAAATAGGCTTTAGAATTCGCTCATTAAATAAAAAACTTTATAGCAATAGCACAAAAGAAGGGGAGAGAAAATCACCATTTCTTAGTGAGAGGTTTTATATTACTTGTGACATGGTATACTATTTGTAGATAAGTAATAATCTAAAAATATTCAAAACACATTTTTTGAATGAATAAATGAACTCTCTTACTTCATTGAAACTGTGTTGAAAGCACAAAGGAAAGAGGTGAACTGAAATGCAGTTTTATCTGATACCATGATATGTTTTATTCAAAAGAAATTAATATTTAAAAGAAACTAAGACACAAATACATGGAAGTATAAACCATGCTCATGATTTGGAAGAATTAACATCATTAAAGTGTCCATATTACCCAAAGAAATTTATAGAGTCATCATAATTCCTATTACAATACTAATGACATATTTCACAGACATAGAACAAACATTTATAAATGTATATTAAACCATAAATGATCCCAAATAGCTACAGCAATTTTGAGAAAGAAGAACAAAGTAGGGATCTCAATATCTGATACCAAACTATACTAAAAGGCCACTGGAATCAAAACAGTCTGGTACTGGCATAAGAACAGACACACAGATCAATGGAACAGAATAGAGAGCCCAGGAATACACCCAAGTCTCTATGGACAATTAATATTAAACAAAGGGGGAAGAAGCATAAAATGGAGCAAAAATAGCCTCTTCAACAACTGGTGTTGGGAGATCTGGACAGCTACATGCAAAAAAAGGAAACAATCACCAACTTACACATACACAAAAATAAACTCAAATTGGATAAAAGAGTTAAATATAAACTGTGACACCATAAAATTCCTAGAGGAGAACATAGGGAGGAAAATCTCAGATATTCCACACAGCAATATTTTCACCAATATGTCCCCTAGAGTAAGGGATATAAAAGAAAGAATAAACAAATGAGACTTCATCAAAATAAAAAGCTTCTCCATAGCCAAAGAAAACATCAGCAAAATGAAAAGGGAACCCACCATATGGGAAAATATATTTGCCAATGATATAGGATTTGATCTCCAAAATATATAAAGACCTTACATGACTCCACCCCAGGAAGACAAGCAATCCAATTAGAAAATGGGCAAAGGACCTGAACAGACACTTCTCCAAGGAGGATATACAGAGGGCCCAGAGGCATATGAAAGGATGCTCAGCATCACTAGCCATCAGAGAGATGCAAATTAAAGCCACAGTGAGATACCACTTCACACTGGTCAGAATGACCATCATAAATCAACAAACAGCAAGTACTGGCAAGGTTGTGGAGGAAAGGGGACCCCAGTGCACTGTTGGTGGGAATGCAAACTGGTGCAGCCACTGTGGAAAACAATATGGAATTTCCTGAAAAAGACTCTAATTATTTTTTATTAAAATATGAGAAAATAGTAAAAAAAACAGTTGCACAAAAAGGAAAAGGATGTAAATATGAACGTTTATTGAATGAAATCTGTATTTCACTTTTCTGAACTTATTACCAATCCAAATTACATGGTTTTGTTTTAAAAATGGTATGGTATAATCAAGAACACAAACCCCTGCAATTTTCTCATTTTTCTAATAAGCCTAAAAAATTTTCTTACTGTTTCCTTTTTTTTCATTTTTGGTGGTGAAGTAGGTCAGTATCTTAGGAGAGGCAGCCTCTTCAGAAGTCCTCAATTTTCCTTAAGCTTTTTTTACACATAATGAAACATGAAGGAAGATCTTCTATATACATTTAGAGGAGTTTTGGAAATTGAATTCATCCATGAAACTACTACAAAAATAAAGATGTACAGGATATCCATTACTACAGAAAACTTCCTTGAGCCCCTTCATAGCACATCCTTCCTTCTTCTTGCATTTGTTGGTCTTTTAAATATTGCACTTTTGTAATCTACTCTGAATAAAATATTCAAAAATCCCAATACATTCATTTTTCCACACAAAAAAATAGATGAGTATTTATATATTGTATTCATTTTAACAAAGACTTTTCATGGAAATGTTTCAAAATGGTTCATAGATTTAAAAGTAATATGCAAAAAAAACTTTACAACTTCCAGGAAATGCCAATGTAGAAAATCAAGGTAATATTTATTGGGTTTGGTGATGATTTTTTAGATAAAACACCACAAGCATGATTTATAACAAAAACATGATAAGCTGGACTTTGTTAAAACTAAAAACTTCTGCTCTGAAAAGGCTACTATTAGGAGTATAAAAAGACAAAGCACTAGTAGAGAAGAAAATCATTGTAAAACATGTATCTTGATTTCTAAAGGAAATCACAATTGATGAAAGCCCTACTATAGAAAATCATTACAAATACAGTTTTTTGAGAGTGTACCTTTCTTCTTTTTCAAAAGTTTTAAACATTATGTTTGTACTTAATTTTTTTCTGAACAAGACTGTACCCATAGTTTGAAGGTACTTGAAGTATTTTCAGAAATTAAATAAAATACTTAATAAAAGAAATAATTTTGGGTTTCCCTCACATAAAATATATAAGGATTCCAAATATTTATTTATTTTTCTTTACAGTACACTGGAGATTAGGAGTATATGGTGTTGTGACAGGTGATTAATCCTTCCTCGCTTTGTACAATGATTGAGAATACAGCTATTGTTTTAGCATTTACAGTAAACTTAGAATGAAAATTTATACAAATGGCTTTCAAAAATTTTTCAATTGAAAATTAATTTAAAGGGAAAATGAAACTCCTGATTCTTTGAGGGATTATGTAACACCAGACCTAGTACTGGTAGTCTTTCAATGTTTCAAATGTACCAGAGGGGGGTTTTTTGTTGTTGTTTTGTTTTGGATGTTTTTTGCTATTCCTTTGCCTAGAATACTACTTACCTAAGACTTGGATATCAGCTTAAAATGGCCTAGAAGAAACCTCTCTTACTACCCAATCTACCATCCCTTATGTATTTTTGTTATCTAGACTTATAATTGCAGTTTTGTTTTAGTGGTTTGTTTTAGGTACATTTTCCTTGCAGGACTTATGCAAAGGTGCTCTATTTTATCAGGAAGCTACTGGACATCAATCATTCTGCATGCTTCAAGACACCTGACAAAGTTTTGTTGAGTAAAGAAATTAATTGCTCTTCATTCTGTTAGTATTATAATGAAGATGTGCATATACCTAGCCACTTAAAAAATAGGTTGAATTTTTTTGACAACTACTAAACATTGTTGTCCTGATTGTCACAAACTTGCTTACTTTTAGAATGTTGTTAGAACTTTTTCTTATTCTTTTAAATCACCAAATTCCTCTCTAGCTCCAAATTTTAAACAGTCACATACATATTATTCTCTATTTCATTTAAATGGACTTGATGCCAGTTATTTTCTTTTAGAGAAAGAAATCCTTAAAAAGGAAAAATGATTCTTGTCTAGCCCTTCTTCACTATTAAAATCATGTTGAAATTGCTTTGCTCAGAACCTGTAGTTTTTCTCCCTTGTATTGAGAATCCCACATTCTTTCTGCTAATTTGCATCTTCTGCTTCTCCTTCACTCTTTCTTATTGTAATGTATTCTTGGTGGATTATATCTTCTCTGGTGTCATTCAAGCTTAGGTTTTCTCTTCTCAATAAACTTGCATTCATCAGGGTTCAAATTCTAACCCTAAATTTTTTTCTAAATACTTTTTAGTACAGATTATTTTCAAAGTCATCTTCTTGTTTATAGAAAAATTGTGCAGAATATGCAGATTGTTCCCATATAACTGCCTTTCCTGCCTTCACATACATAGTTTCTCCAGTTATTAAATAAACTCATTAATATCACATCTCCTAAAATTAACATTTATATTAGTGTGGTTACTATAATTGAATCAATACATTATTAGTAGTTACAGTTCATAGCTTATGTTAGACTGCACTCTTTGTCTAATGTAAGACAAATGCATAATTTCATGCATTCACCATTTTACTATCATACAGAACAAGTTACACTGCCCTAAAAATGCTCTGTGCCCATCTATCCATATCCCCCTCTCCTTCACCCTTGGCAACAATGAGAATGTCTCATAGATAGAAGCATATAGGATGTAGTTTTTTTTTCAGACTGGCTTGTTCATTCACCAATATGCATTTTTCCCTCTGCCTTTTTGAAGCGTGATAGCTCATTTATTTTTATTGCTAAAGACTCAATTGTATAGTTATACCATAGGTGATTTTGAAGGACAGCTTGGTCGATTCTAAATATAAATAGGCTTCTATAAAGGTCCATGTACAGTTTTTATGGTGTGTGTGTACCTAGGTTTTCAACTCATATTTGCTACTATCTAGGAGAGTGGTTGCTGAATATTATGGTAAGCCTATGCATTTTTAGCTTTGTAAGAAACTGCCAGATGTTCATCCAAAGTGAGAGTACCATTTCACATTTCTACCAGCAATGAATAAAAGTTTTGTTGCCAAATCCCTGCCAGCATTAGGGTTTGTCAGCATTTTGAATTTAGGTCATTCTAGTGGATCTGTGTTTCATTTGGAATTCCCAGTGGCATGTGAAGTTGAACATCATTTCATTTGTATCATATTTTTTATTTTTTAATATATTTTATTGATTATGCTATTACAGCTGTCCCATTTTTCCCCTTCATTCCCTTTCACCCTGTACACCCCTCCCACCATCATTCCCCTATCTTAGTTCATGTCCATGGTCATAAATACAAGTTCTTTGGCTTCTCCATTTCCTGTACTATTCTTAACTTCTCCTGTCTATTTCATACCTACCATTTATGCTTCTTATTCCCTGTAACTTTCCCCTCATTCTCCATCCTCCCTCTCTCCTGCTGATAACCTTCCATGTGATCTCCATTTCTGTGATTCTGTTCCTGTTCTAGTTGTTTGCTTAGTTCATTTTTGTTTTTGTTTTTTTTAGGTTCGGTTGATAGTTGTGAGTTTGTTGTCATTTTACTGTTCATATTTTTGATCTTCTTATTTTTCTCGGATAAGTCCATTTAACATTTCATATAATAAGGACTTGTTGGTGATGAACTTCTTTAACTTGACATTTGTATACCTTATTTGATGAAGTATCTGTTGAAATATTTGTACATTTTTATATTGAGTTGTTTGTCGAGTTTTAAGTGCTCTTTGTGTACTTTGGAAACATCAGATACATGCTTTGCTGTGATTTTTCTCTCAATTGGTGCTTTGTCATTTTATACTCTTAATAGTATCCTCTTCAGGTCAGAAGTTTTTAGTTTTAACAAAGTCCAATTTATAAATGTTTTCTTTTATCAGTCACGCTTGTGGTGTTTTTATCTGAAAGGTCATTACCAAACCAAATAAATATTACCTTGATTTTCTCCAATGGTATCTCCTAGAAGTTGTAGAGTTTTGTATTTTACATTTATATCTATGAACCATTTTGAACCGTGTTTATGTTTTGTTTGTTTGTTTATTTGCCTGTGTTCTTGAGCAACTTGGAGTCTTCTCTGAGGATCAGTCTCACTAGCTTTAAATTAAAAAGAGTGGTATTTGTTTTTCAGTCTTGTTGAAGTAATATGTATATGGTTCCTAGTACAGTGTTTCATGTGTAGGAATTCACAAATATTTATTTTCTCCACTCCACATTCCCATACTTTGCAGTGATAATTATATCACTGCAAATTTTCAAAAACCCTTCTTTTTCCTTAGAATTTAACCAAATCTAGGGAGATACAGAGCTCTCTAGTAGGGGGATTTTTACTACCCCTTGTCAGCAGAACATAGTTTATCTGCAGACGTTATTTGCCTAGATTACTGTCACAAGTGTGGGAATTAAAGTTCAATCTTACTTGCTAATTAATGCTAGTATAGTAACACATCATAATGTCAGCATCCATCAAGATTCACTTTGGCAGACATTGGAAGAGAGTATTTTTTCTTAAAGATACCAAAGAAAAAATGTTGATGGTTTCATATATATTGAGATATTTATAAGAAAACATACAAAGGCATGCAGGAAGATATGCATAAAATTTTAAGTTAATAAATACCACATATGATGACAGTTAAGGTTTTAACCCCTCCCCCCAAAAAAACCAAACTGAGGATTTTTAAAAAATGCACACATAGATAAATTTGGAAGAAATATTTGTAAATAATAAAGCAAAATTCAAGGTAGTGAGTGGTTTCTTCTGAAGGAATAATGAAAAAATGTTATTGGGCAGGGATTCATTAAAAATTTTAAGTAATTTAGGAATAACATTTCTTTTTTTTCTAATTCATTTATTTATTTTGAAATAAATTTTCAATGACAGTTGTTATTCAATATTATATTAGCTTTAGATATACAGCATAGTGGTTGGACATTTATATAACTTAGGAAGTGATTCCCCAGATAAGTTTTACACCCATTTGACACCATACATTATTACATACATACATACACTATGACTATGTTTCCTAAGCTGTAGGTTACACCCCCATGATTATTTTGTAACTGACAGTTTGTACTTCTTAGTCTCCTCACTTTTTCACCCAGCTCCCTAACATCTACTCAGCAAACATCATTTCATTCTTTTTCCTTATAAGTTTGCTCCTGTTTTGCTTCTTTGTTTGTTTTGTTTTTTAGACTCTACATATAAGAAAAATCATGTTATTTGTCTTTCTCTGTCTGATTTATTTTACTTAGCACAATGACCTGTAGGTCCATCCATGCTGTTACAAATGGTAAGATTTTGTTCTTTTTATGGCTGAGCAATACTCCATTGTATATGCACCACAAGCCTTCTATATCCATTTATGTTTGGATTGGAGACTTTAATTCATTTATATTTCAAGTAATTATTGATAGGCATGTACTTATTGCCATGTTATTATTTTTTTTCTAATTGTTTTTGTGGCTCTATATCTTTTTTTCTTATTTTTTGCTCTTTCCTCTTGCATGTTGGTGGTTTTCTATAGTGTTGTTCTTGGATTTCCTTTTGTCTCCCTTGTAGAGTTTTGTGGTTACCATGTTCTTTAAATATACCAAGTTATGTTTATAGCAGTCTATTTTAAGTTGATGGTCACTTAAGTTAGAACATTCTAAAATTATTACCATTTTTACTCACCCTTCCATGTTTACATTCTGTCATTATTCCTTATTTATTTTGTTTATGAATGCTTTTACATTTTCCTTAATTTACTGTTGTAAAAAGAGGAGGCTTTATGTCTGAAATCAACACAATCTGTAGACATAAAAATCATCTATAGACCATACTGGAGTCTATTTATGTCCAATCCCTTCTACTCACTTGAAATGTCTGAAATATGGACACAAGTCTACAATCCTACATTTAATTTAGTTATTTTGTTCTATATTTCAGATGCTACAAAGTATAATATGGATCAAATGAGTATAATTGCTTTATAACTGGGTAATAACATGATTGAAAGTAAAAAAGCAATTAGATTCATTTGATCAATATTATGCATTATAGCATCTTAAATTACTGCCTTAATTGTGCCATATCCTGTATGCTGAATGTACAAATATGTCAACAAACTACCTCATGGTAGCAGAGTAACATTAGCCACCTTGGCTTTACATGTATACCCCATGGCATCAAATAAAAGAGAGATAGCTCACTTCTGGAGTCTGCCTCATTAATATGAGAAGGATATGTCTTACAAGACCTCAGCAAGTGTCACAGTTGTTTGATTGCACTGTATCAAATGCCCATGCTAAATCACTGCTAGTTAGTTTAGTCGTGGGTTCCTAAATGAGATACTTCAGGAAACCAGTAAACTTGGTTGTACACTGGAGCCATTTAGAAAATGCTAAAACCTACTTCCTAGACTGAGATATTCAGATTTAATCTGCCTTAGATGCAATCTGAGCTTCAGGATTTCCAAAAGCTAATAGGGGATTCCAATATGTAGCTAAAGTTAAAATTCACCATCTAAAAGCAATCAGACACACCTTTGGCAGGGAGTATCAGCATAGCATTAACTTTCCATTCAGTGTGTGAAATCGAGTGGAAAGTGTAGATACCAGAATAAAATTAGTCATATGAAGAAACTGGCAAGGGAGAATGGGTACTGACATCCACACCACTTCTCTAGTTCAATATTTTGCATCTTTAATCTGAAATTAAAAATAAAGACTTTAGCATAGGAAAATCAAGTTATATATCTAGAGTTTAGGAGGTTATCAAAGACTATAAATTTAATCTAATCTAATATACAATAAATTTGATGAAATTTGACTCTAAAGTTTTATAATGCTTTATAGATTTATATATGAAAATAAGGAAAACAAGCAAACATTAAGTATTTTTATATATTTGTATTTTCTATTAACAAAAAACTTTAGATAAAATAAAAATGAAAAAATAACTAAAATTGTCATTAATGTTAGAGAAACTCTTTATTGCTATTATGATGGTCACAATACCTGGTGTTGGAACAACTATTATCCTTTTTAAAATCTTTTCTTGGTGTATTTTTCCATTACTATTTATCTCCATTATATCTCCCTCTCCCCTGCAATTACCATACAGAATGTGTATGTCCTGAAAAACTTTTTAGCATAATAGTGGAGAATCTGGAGAAGCACTAATCTTATCGCCTATTTTAGAAGTATGATGGCTAGAGGCAAAAATATTTTCTACCATTGTAGACCCTCTGCATTCAGAAGTTGATTTTCTGCAGAGCTTAAAGATTTATGTAAAACCCATTCCAGGAGAATCCTGGGGCAGAAAGGGGGTTGTCTCTGGTGCAGCAATGTTTTTCTTGCCAAAGAAAAGAGAGGACAGAGAGGAAGGTGGGCACATCCATGTCAACTCTTTGGTGATGATGCCAAACTAAGCAGAAAGTAAGTTGATAGGATAGTCACCAATCTGCGGTGCCCTGAAAAGAAAAAATGAAATGTATATTAATCACATTTCCAGTAAATGATGTTAAAATAATTGAACATCCACCAGGTGAACATGAGAAAATCCAAAGGAAATACTCTCATTTTCTTTATGGGTAGATATCATGCTTGTACAGGTCTGTATAAATAAAAGATGAAATTGAACAAATACAAGAGAACAATGGACTTCTAATCCATGCTACAGAATAAAAGGAGCCTGCAAAATGAAAACAAAAAGTAAGCCAACATCTGAGAAAAATTGTTTTATTCTAAGGATATTGCATGCTTTAAGTGAAAAAGTTACTGCTCCAAGATTATACTAAAAATACAATTTTCTAGTTCCCACTTTTCAGTTAATCCATAGTTTATAATAATAGTCTTAATCAAAGTGTCCATTATATCCAGGTACTTCTCCAAATATTTTATAGGCAGTAGTTAATTTAGTTCTTTCTTGAGAAAATTCCTTTAATGCCCCATATTTAGGAAATATGGCGCTGTAAGAAACATCCTGCTCAAGTTTACACACAGACCATAAGGCACTTGAATCTAGAACACCTGACCCTGTGAGGACGTGTGTTTACTCTAGACACCGTACTGTGTCTTGTGCTTCCAAAGATGTCCTATATAAATATATATGGAAGTGCATATATACAAACCTACAACACAATTGAAATCAAGTTCATGTATTATAGTTTATGTTATATAATAGCATTTTGAAATGAGTATTTTCTAATTCACTACATGAAAATATACCATTTATTTTAATTATTCCAGATACTATAACCACTGCCCTATTACTAACATTTATGTTCATTTTGAATTCTTGCTGTTGTAAGCAATGAAGCAGAGAATTTGGAAGACATACGTTTGTGCTCTTGTGTGTATATATTTCTAGAAATAAAATAAAAGCATTTGGCACTCACTCATGGTGAATGCATTACAGGCTTAATTCCCCAGGACTCAAACTCTGACATGAAAATTGGCATGCTGGAAGTTTACTGTGGAGTGCTTTTGAATTGTGTTCAGTGTTTTTGTATATCATTTATGTCACAATAAAGCTTTTGAAAAAGAAAAGAAAACATCTGTGGAGAATTAAAGATGCTGAATGAGGCAGAAGGGGAAGATGGGTTACAGTGGAGAGACAGTGGAAACTACCCACTCCCACTGGGAGCTCTGGAGCAGGGATGACCAGTCCAGGGGTCTCACCCTGAGGAACAGGACTTATTTGCTGTGTCCCTGCATCAACCAAGCATTGGGTGTGACAGGAAAAAGGAAGTGACTTTGAGTGAAGTGCCTCTTTCCAGCTGAGGTCAATTTTCACAGCTATCGGCCACCAACATCCCCAGAAGTTGGGGGAATGAGGATTTCAGTCCTAGATTGAATGCAGCCACTAGCACCCATAGTTAATAATACAGTATTGTGCACTTTGAAATATATTAAGAGATATCTCATGTTATTGTTCAACACAACTCATACACATATATACTCACACATGTATATGCACATATACACAAGAACACAAGGACATTTTTGAAGGACATAAATATGTCCACAGTAAAAATATTGATATGTTAACATCAATATCTTACTTACAATGATGACATTACAGGTACATTCACATGTCCAACTTTATCAATATGTATTCATTAAAAGTGTGCCATTTTTTGTATAAAGCAATTATATCTCTTAATATCATACTCCTCTATAAAGGTAAACAAATAAATAAATGAAACCATAGCTTGTCCCCTCAGATTTATTTGCTTCTTATAAGTTCTGTAAGATGCTACTTTAGAATTCTAGTTAGCCTGTTTTCTTCCAGTAAATTATAAGAAAATCATTAATACAATGAATTGTAGCACATACCCCTTCAGTTGATCCACAGGCTATAACTAATAAACTTCATCTTCCTCTTCCACTACCCACTTCACATTCCCTTTACCATCAACTAGAATCTCTCTGGTCTTGCTCTTATCCTAGCAGTCTATGTTATAATTTATCAGCTGGGGCTTGCCATGAAATTATAGCAGGTCCTCTTGTTGTCCTCAAAGGTGCAACCAATTTATGTTTTTCCCTAGGATGCTGTGTTATTTTTAATTTATACTACTGGCTGAAGAGTGGGGATGTAGTGGGGAGACAAATTGCATCTTCTAAATTGCATTCTCTATAGTTCTAATTCCCATGCCAAAGGGGGAAAAATGATGTGAGCATTCTACAAACTAAATGGTTGAAAATCTGTGTATAATTTTTGACTTCCCCAAAACTTAACCTCAGTTGGTCTTTTGCATCCATGGTTTCAACCAAATCCTTATTGAAACTTCATTTTCCATCTTCTGTTGGGAATCTGTGGTAACAAAACTATGGTTGGGAGTCTGAAAATATTTTTCCCCACAGTTGGTTGAATCTGCAGATGAATAACCACTGATAAGAAGGACTGGCTGTATTTACTGAACATACTACAAGTATAAGTGGACTAGCTTAGATCAAACCCATATTATTTAAGCTTGGACTATATTTATTTTGAGGCTGAGGGAATTAGATGGGAACCAGTAGAACCACTGTGAGCTACACTTGGGTCAGGTACATTTATTACCTTGTTTCTGGGAAGACTGCATTTAATGATAAAAACCTGAGTATAAGTGGACTGGTGCAGTTTAAACCCTTGCTGTTTAAGTGTGTATTGTTTATATTCAGGAACTGGGGAAGTGATGACTGGAACCAGTTGACCACTACAGCTACACCTGGGTCAAGTACATTTATTGTCTTATCGCTATATGCACCATTCTAAATCATTTTAGAATTTCATTCTAAAATGAAGCTTCAGAAACCTAGAATGACAATGTCAAATGGAGTTCACATCCAACCACCTCAAAATGTTTGACATCCTTTCTCCTACATGAAGTAAATGGCCATAGGTCCTATTGATGGAATCATTACTATAGATTGCCATGGTGTCAAAGGATGTTTTCTCTTGGGCCTCTGGCCTCTCCTTCCACCAGTGAGTTTGGGGTCTAAACACTGGACAAAGGCTCATTAATTTTAGATGTGCTTCCCTCAGCCTCCTAAACATACAGCAATTTATAGATTCAATGCAATCCTTATAAAAGTACCATTAAAATATTTCACAGATATAGAACAAACATTTCAAAATTTATATGGAACCATAAATGACCCCAAATAGTGCAGCAATTTTGAGAAAGAAAAACAAAGTAGGAGGGATCACAATACCTGATATCAAACTATACTAAAAGGCCACTGGAATCAAAACAGTCTGGTACTGGCATAAGAACAGACACATAGGTCAATGAAACAGAATAGAGAGCTCAGGAATGCACCCAAATCTCTATGGTCAATTAATATTAAACAAATGGGGCAGAAACACAAAATGGAGTAAAAATAGACTCTTCAACAACTGATTTTGGGAGATCTGGACAGCTACATGCAAAAAAATGAAATGACCACTAACTTACTCTCTATACAAAAATGCACTCAAGATGAATAAAAGACTTAAATATAAGCCATGACTCCATAAAAGTCCTAAAGGAGAATATAGGGAGAAAAATCTCTGATATTCCACATAGCAATATTTTCACCTATATGTCCTCTAGAGCAAGGGGCATAAAAGAAAGAATAAACAAATGAAACTTCATCAAAATAAAAAGCTTCTGCACAGCTAAAGAAAACATCAGGAAAATGAAAAGGGAATCAACCATAGATGAACATATATTTGCCAATGAAAACTCAGACAAACGTTTGATTTCCAAAATATATAAAGAACTCACATGACTCCACTCCAGGAAGACAAATAACCCAATTAAAAAATGGGCAAAGGACCTGAACAGACACTTTTCCATGAAAAACACACAGCCCAGAGACTTATGAAAGGATACTTAGCATCACTAGCCATCAGAGAGATGCAAATTAAAACAACAATGACATACCACTTCACACTGTTCAGAATGTCCATCATAAACAAATCAACAAACAAGTGCTGGTAAGGTCGTGGAGAAAAGGGAACCCTAGTGCACTGTTGGTGGGAATGTAGACTGGTGCAGCCACTGTGGAAAACACTATGGAATTTCCTCAGAAAACTTAAAATGGAACTGCCTTTTGACCTGGCAATTCCTCTGCTGGGACTATACTCCAAGAGCCCTGAAACAACAATTCAAAAGAACCTGTGCACCCCAGTGTTCATAGCAGCACAATTTACAATAGTCAAGTGCTAGAAGCAACCTAAGTGCCCATCAGTAAGTGAATGGATCAAAAAACTGTGGTACATTTACAAGATGGAATACTATACAGTAGAAAGAAAGAAGGAGCTCCTATTCTTTGCAGCAGCATGGATGGAACTGGAGAGCATTATGCTAAGTGAAATAAATCAGGTGGTGAAAGACAAATACCATATGATCTCACCTGTAAGTGGAACCTAATCAACAAAACAACCAAGCAAGCAAATATAACCAGAGATGTTGAAATAAAGAACAAACTGACAGTAACCAGAGGGGAGATGGAAGGCAATAATGGGAGAAAGAGGGAAGGGTCATCAAGGAACGTGTATAAAGAACCCATGGACAAAGCCAAAGGGGAGTAGGATCTAGGGTGGGAGGTGGGGATGGCTGGGGTCATGGGTATGGTGGGGGAAAATGGAGACAACTGTTCTTGAACAACAATAAAAAGGGAAAAAATATTCATTGTCAATATATTTTGATTGTGTAGATTGAGAAATATCCTTGTTGTCTTTTAATCTATTCTGCTCTAGAGACAATGTGTTCTCTTTGGTTCTGGGAAGATCAGGGGCCCCCTTACTGTCTCTCTAACCTTGGTGATCGTTATAATTGTCCATTCTTTTTCTAAAGGTTATTGAGAAGACCACCTGGTCTTCTTAAATTCCAAAATCCTATCATCACTGTTACTTTTGTGGAGCCAATTTTGGTAACAGAATCTCATATAATCAGTCCTGGCCTATAGGGAATAATCAATAGTAAGTTTCAGTGAAGTTTGTGCCCATCTGAAAAGCATATATCATCACTTCAATAAAAAGGGTGGTCTCCAGGCCCTCCCTTCTGCAGAGTAAGGTCAGTTTTGTGGCCTTACTTGAAGCATGCACTCTAGTGTGCTCATTGCTCCAAGCTTTTGATTTTTTTTCATTGTTAATCATAATCATTCTGTTACTTATTCCAGTTCATATGGACCATCAGTTTCCCTAAACTCCCAATAATTGACTAACCAAGTGTAGGAAGGATCCATTCAGGAAACAGAACAATACATATATTAAGTACTTTCCACCTAGGTCCTGCGAGACAGATGACCTTTGACTGACATTTTTACAAGAGATTTCTCTGCCTCACCTTCCTTGGCCCTCTTTCTCTCTTCCTCATCTGTTTCACATATTTCTTCCTATAAACTCATATCTCCTTTAACAAAACAAAAAGCAGTTGCGAGTGTTATTTGGATTTTTCTGAAGGAGTTAATTTTAAATTTTAGTGAAATAATGGGACCATAATAATTTGTGTATCTCCAAATACTTTTTAGCTTTCTTCTTAAGTAGTTTTATTTTCACATATTTTTGATATTGTATAACAAAAATTGTACTGCAGTTTGTGGAGGCTAAGATATTAATATTTTTCCTCCCATTTTCTAAGTTCTTATGGCTAGGCTAATAACCAAATTAACAGAGAGATTAAGAGGTGAAAAATCAAAGTTTAATGCACACACATGGAGAATTCACATAGACATGATAAATCCATGAAAATATCCGAAGTCAGTGAGACAACACTGGATATGTAAGACATTTTGGATAGAAGATAAAAAGGACAGAGGATGAGAGGCATTAGACTTCAAAGGCGAGAATGGGTGACTTACAGGTAGTTGAGGAAGAACAGAACATAGCTGGCAGGAAAATCCTTGCCAGGCTACTCAGAAACAATGAGACGCCAGGGTGCTGAGCCAACTGGCACCTGCCTGAAGCCCTCTTGTTTACCATATGTAATTCGCATTAGGCTAAACAGCATCCTAAGATCTTCCAGAAGCAGGTTTCTTTCTGAAGCTCAAGGTCAAAGGTTCTGAATCCTCCATTTCCAATGAACACCTTAAAATTGATATTCCCAAAGCAGCCTCAGGTGGCAGAATTTTGGTCCCTTCAAGTTCATAATGAATTGTATGATACACATAAAGATTATAATTAGTAATGAGTATTAATTGCTGATATATATTACTACTTTTGGAGGGTAGAGAGATAGATAATTTTTTGGCTGTCTCACTGGTAAAATGCCCCTTTCTTATGGTTTCCATATTATGATCACAATGGCAAAAATATGCAACTGTTTTTACTGTCCGGCATTCAGTTGGTGCTGATGTTCTAGTCCCAGATTTAAGTGTATGAATTTTGAGTTTTCCAAAAAATATAGCATGAGTTTCATCAGATTTAACTTTGGGTTTTAAATGTGAGTAACAGAGGGCTGACCCAGTGTATTTTCTACCTCTGCTTGCCCGGCACTTCAACTTACTGCTATGAAATGAGGAATCATCCGTATTGTGAAAAACCTGGAATTATTTCCAGAGATGCAGACCTGTCTAGAGAGTAGCTTAAATTCAACTGCTGTGAAAAAGATCTATTGATCACTTGTCTTCTCACACAGCATAGGAGATTAAATCCTGGCAAATAGTGGAGACATATAGATGATTAAAATAGAATTGTACCAAGGATATATCCAAACTGTTCATTTACATCATATTGTTTAAAAATATAGGAAATAATTTTGCAGCAGCCCTGACTGATGTGGCTGAGTGGGTGGGGCATTGTACTGCAGACAGAAAAGTTGTACATTCAATTCCTAGTCAGGGCAGGTGCCTGGGTTGCAGGCCAGGTCACTGGCTGGGGGCGTGTAAGAGACAACCAATCAATGTTTCTCTCTCACATCAATGTTTCTCTCCCCTCTCTTTCTCCCTCCCTTCCCCCTCTCTAAAAATAAATTAATAAAATCTTTTAAAAAATGAAACTAATTTTTCAGCATATATAAATGATTCATAGATTTTATCTATAAATAGATAAATAATAGTGTCTCCTAAATTATACAGAAAGTATATATCTTTGGAAAATATAAATATAATGAAGATTAATAGACTGAATAGAAAGATTCTTTTTCTATTAACATTAAAATAGAAATTCTCAAATTCGTTTAGAGTATATACTCAATAATCTGCTCTTCATTCTTAAAAAACCATAAAAGGAAGATTTGTTTTCTTTCAATCAAGTGCTTGTAGATAATGTCACTAGCAGGATTTTCTACTTATGTTTCCCAAAGACTATAAAATTCTATAAATATTTAAGAATATATTATACCATGTAGTGAGGTTATTCAATATTTTTAATAAATTAATTTTACATTTTAGTTTTTAAAAAAGGGCCAATGTTAAACTTAATTGATGTTAAATTATTCTTGGAAATGTTTGTTAAAATGGCCCTTAAATTTTTATCACAAGCCTTGATTTTTCCACAGAATTCCATATTTGAATTTCTTACTATATATGGGACAGCATCTTAAATCTCACAGTTAATTTAAGTCACTTGTATTAAACATTGGTACTTTCTTTTTCTATCCCATCCTCACTGTTGTCTTCCTTACCTTACCTGATGGCACCACTTGCCAGTACTGAAACTAAAATCCAGAGTCCTCCTCATTACTTACTGTCTCATCAATGACCAGTATATGACCATCAATGACCACAATGGTCATTGTTCACATTTTCTCAAGCCTTCATCAGATATGTACATCAAATATGGTATACCTAATTACTGCTTTTGTTAAGTCCTAAAAATCTTTTACCATCAGTAAAACAAAAGCTCCTTAAATGCTCTTCACTCTACCAAACTCTCCCTATTTTAATCCATCTTCTACTTTATGACAAACTGATTCTATTACTACCATACTTAAAAACAGCAAACCTTAAACATTTTCAAGAGTAGAAGCAAAATAACTTAGTTTAACTGTTGTTGCTATTCTTTTCACCTCCCTTTGCTATAATTTTTTAGGTCACCTACATCCTTTTATTCCACATATCAATCTTCTTGTGTGTTTTTACATCTTAATATTTTCATGGTGTTCTTCAGAGTAGTTTTTAATACCACCTTCTACTTTTAATGTATATTAGTAATACGAATTATTTATTTGAAATAATTTTTTTCAGTATAAATGAGCCAGAAGTTTTCCCACATTTGTATTCAAGAAAGTTGCAGTGGTTAAAAGTATAGTAGTGACTATGTTATGATGAATAAAACAATAACATAGAGAATGAATGATATATTTGAGTGACCCATATTTTTTATTTCTTCCTTTTTCTGTGCCCCTAATTTTTTAAGACATTAAATATGTAACACTACTTTGTGATTTACTGTTGTGTAATGTCTATTTCATCTACTGGTTTGGGTTGGAACTTTACTTTGCATACAAGTAATGGCTGCAACAAACAATAAGTGAGCTAATTTTTATAAGAAGAGGTCTTTAAAGATATGTATGCTGTTAGACTTGTATTTACAGGTCTTTATAGCTAACAAACCTGGCATACTTATTCAAAGTATAGATAAATATAGATAAGCAGGTTCAAACATAGGTAAGTATTGCTGAATAATATTTATTTATCACATATCAATATTTATAGTAAGCATAGAGAGATGTTACAGTTAAATTGGAATCTCCTAAGTTTTTTGAAGATAATACATTTTTATTGAATTTTCTTTTTTTCCCTTATTTTGTAACACTGTTGTCTACCTTATTTTTTATTATTAGTTTTGGTACTTCGAAGCAACACTTAAAAACTAAAATGTCGTTCTTACTTAGAGGGTATTCAATGCATTTTATGCCAATGACTTTTTGGTTCCCTCACTGGGGAAGACAGCAAATTACAATATACTTTAAGCACATACTCAATTCGTTTGCAAGTATTTACTACTGATAACTGCACATTTGAAAAGTCATAGTTGTGTTTTTGTTCTTGTTGTTGTTTTCTTTTTAGTACATAAAGATTCTGCTTCTAGCTGTGAGTTTGGAAAATCCTGCTAGATCACATTGAATCCTGAATGGTATGAACTAAGAAACAGATTGAAGCTCTCATATAAAATATGTTTTTGCATCCATCAAAGACTAGTTTCTCTGACATGTACAAAGGCAAATTCAAATAAATAAATGTGTAGGTCTGATTATTAGTTACTAGTAGTGACTTTGTTCCTTGGAACTTTATTTTCTACAAAATATCCATTCATCTCCATAGGCCTCATCTTGGCATCATTAGTCCCATTGACATATGGCCAGATGCCTTCCCGAGGATTTGATCCTTGTAAGAATACCACATGAAATCCCAGGCCACCTGTTATTTGGGAAGATAAAGCAAATCTTCAGCACATATGCTAAATAGTCGAGCATTGTCAGTTATTAACAAAGAATTCTTTTAAAGTAGACTGGTTGAAATTATGTACTCATGAACAAAAGTGAGAAAAAGGAAAACAAGTATTCACACAACAGCCCTTAGAAGTAAAGTGACTGCAAATAAAATATATGCACTGAAGCTATTTTATTGGGATTTTGTTATTCCTAATTTTAACATTATTTCACAAAATGTTGAATAGTTGTACAGTGGATTTCTGCAACATAGAAAAATATAAAGGAAGGGAAGAAAATGGGAAAAAAGATTTGGGGTTTTAGTTCTCAAGTTCGCTAACCACCTGGCAATGGATACGTCGCTCTTAGGTTTGGCACTTTCAGCTATTCCTTCTGTAAAGAGTATGAATTTCTCTTCTTTCTCCAGTGCTTTATTAGAGGTATCAAATTGGATAACCAATTTGACTGTTTAATATGTGATGACTAGACAAATAAATGAAAAGTACCACTAGAAATTGAAGCAATATCCATTCTTGAAATGTATATTTTATTGAGGCATTAACAGGGTAACAAATGGTTTTTAAAATTTTTGGCGGCACACAGTAACCACTGTAGGAGGCTAAGCATTTATGATGTCAGAAACTACATATACTTTTTATTCATTATCACATTTAATTTTTACAATTCTCTGAGATTACCAATTTTATTAAGCTATCTGGTCACCAATTTTCCAGAAGAAAGAATTCAGGTAAGTCTATATGATTCCAACTAAAAATCATATATTAATCAATATCTATATTTTCAACATATGCTTATTATATAAGAATAAAAACATGGAAAATTCTTATATATCGAGGAGCCAAAAGATTAATAGTATGAATAAACCATGAAAATATTTACAACACAAGATAGAATACATGATGATTTCCTAAAGGTTGTGGCAAGCAAATTTGAGAGCAAGGTGAAGTCATGTGCAGGGTTAGTAAATAAGTGATAATATAATCTTTTTTGGACAATATTCAGTTTCATTTAGGAATATTGGAGATAATCAAAGATGAAGAGTTAACACCATAGAAAGATTTTTCAGAAACATAGGCCTAAAGCAGGTCTATCTAGGCAAACTAGGGTGAATAGCCATTAAAATAATCTCATTATATTTTAGAAAAGAAAATGAAAATAGCAAGAATTTTTATTCATTCTTTAAAGAAATAGTATATTCATAAAACTTTTTCATATTTCAAAAGTATAAATTATTTCAGTTGTAAAGTTTTCCTTTGGCAAACATACTTTACAAAGAAATATTCAATTTGCATGGTAGCAATCATTGTCTCCAAACTACCAAATTAAAATTAAAAAAGCCGTAAAGTCTTTTTTTTTAATATTGGGCTCAATCTTATGGAACTACTAAATGCATTGTTAGTCAGTTATGCCTAAAGCCATCATGTCCCCTATTTATTTTAGCTTTATTTCAATGGGTGCCATATCTACTTAGAATTTCAAGTATAGTATAATCTAGTCATTCAACTATCTCCACTCACTCTATTGGTATCCTCTATATTTATTAAAATAGAATGGGGTAGGTACTCCTGGGGCTTTGACACTGAAGACTAAATTTAGTTTCTTTTCTCCCTTCTCCTCCCCTCCTCTCTCTCTCCCTTTATTTCTTTCTTTTTTCTCTTTCTTCCTTCCTTTCTTTCTTTCTTTCTTTCTTTCTTTCTTTCTTTCTTTCTTTCCTTCCTTCCTTCCTTCCTTCCTTCCTTCCTTCCTTCCTTCCTTCCTTCCTTCCTTCCTTTCTTCCTTCCTTCTTTGTCTCCTTCCCTCCCCCTTCCCCCCTTTTTTCTTTTTTTTTTCTTTTTATAGAGAAAGGAAGGAAAGGAGAGAGGGAGAGAAACATCAATGTGTGGTTGGGTCTCTCACATCCCCTACTGGGGACCAGGCCTACAACCTGGGCATGTGCCCTGACTGGGAATCAAACCAGCAACCCTTTGGTTTGCAGGCCCATCCTCGACCCACTGAGCTACACCAGCCAGAGCCCTTTTTTCTTTTTTTTAGCAAAATATCATCTATCATGAATCAAGTTGCATAAATGTTTCAGCAACGTAATATTCTTTTCAAGTTATCTTAACTATCTAATCTATTAGTAAAATAATCATTTTCTGAAAATAATACTTCTAATGTCCTCTATGCCTTGTCTCATGATTTATTACTTGCCAAATAGTATATTTACTTGAGTTTTGGAGCTCAGCCTTGGCCACAGACTGACAGGAGTTCTGTCTCTGAACCTACCTGCACTCAGTTTTGGGTTGACTTCCACTCAGCCAGTTGATTAATGATCCTCACATTTAATCCATATTGGTGGGTTTCATTATTGTCCATTTCCCTTATTGAATAATACTTATATGGAAAACACCTTTTCCTGTGTTACCTGTCAGAATTCTCCTGCTTTCAGTAGCAGAACTCAGTAGTAGCCTAGGATGATAGAAGATGTTTGGCTAAAATGCTATTTGAAGTCAAACATTTCTAAGAGAATAACAGACACTTGATAGCTGAGGATTGAACTGAGCTCAAGTCTGTTATACATAGACAAGATCTAAATGCCTTCCTATTTGTTTGTTTTCTCTTCAGTTTTCCCACATTATTCATATATTAATAGGAAAGATGTTATTAAAGCATACAAAGTGGAAACAAATATGGAAACATAAAGGAGCACCCTATTATGAATATTATGATAATATTAAGAATCATATGTTCCTAAGACATTAAATTAAATATCGTCTGAGACTTATAGATAGTGATCTCATTGGTAAAACATGTTTTACATAAAAGAAATAATTGAGAAAATTTTCTCAATTGGTAATTCAGCTCAATTGTTGCTAAAGCTGAAATTGGTAGCACTGGTATTCTCTATCTCAGAGACCTATTTATAAATGTTAGCAATTTACCAAATGCTTCTTACGTTGTATTTCAGCCAGTATAGTCAGTTTTATAGTAATATACATGAAATTGTCTCAAGAATTAGGCAAACAATATTTTAAAGCATGTATAATTTCTTAGTCATGTCATACATAAAAATTTTCACTTATTAATTCAAGGTAGTAATTACATGGAAAATGCAAAGAATACATTTGAAACAGCATTGCTCATATTTCCTAAAATTTTATTTCAGCTGTGAATGTACATCTGGATGGACTGGACAAAACTGTAGTGAAGAAATAAATGAATGTGACTCTGACCCATGCATGAATGGAGCTCTTTGTCATGAATCTACCATCCCCGGGCAGTTTGTATGCCTGTGCCCACCCTTTTATACTGGAAAATTTTGCCATCAACACTATAACCCCAGTGATCTACTCACTGAGCCTTGCAGAAACAATGCAACGTGCTTGATTTTGGTGGATGGAAATCATTATTGTATTTGTAGAGAAGGTAAGAGCTTATACTTGTTTTAATATTGTATTTTTTGTTTTGTTTTCTCTGTGGATGACAGCTTTTTAAGAATGGGTGAGAGAAAACCTATATACTTTGGGGGATGGGGGAGTTTCTGACTCCAAATCCAAGTGTGTAGACATACTGGGGGAATAATTTTAAAAGTTAACTTAAATAGCAATGGAGGAAAGGGAATAGGGTGTAACTTTGTAGCTTTGGACTCTTCTTTTTCATTCTCTCAGAAATCCTCTCTCATTCTTTGTTAACAGTTTTTCTTTCCTGAATAATCTTGCCCATGTCCTGTTCCTGACAATAGCAGCTAGTTAGAAATGGGCATAGGTTTCATCTAGGGCAGTGACTTTCAACAGGTGTGCTACTGTAGGCACACTGGTGTGCCACAAGAGTTTTTAAAATGTTCAATACCTGACTAGTTAGGGGCACTTACCTCTTTTCCCTTAGATTGTCAAATAAAAAAAATAACAACAGCCAACACAATACTAGTTGTCCTGTATGAATCAATCAAAACTACACCTATTTTTTCAGATCAGCAAAAAATAAAATATATTAGTGGTGTGCTGCAGAATTTTAGTAATTATTTTTTGTGTGTCATGAGATGGAAAAGGTTGAAAATAGCTTGTCTAGGGTAATCAAATACTTCCTCTGGACCTATCTATAAACATTACTTCTGCTTAGATTGCTGAAATAGGATCATATGACTGTGGTGGGTACTTTGTACAATGAGAGAGAACCCTGGGAAATGATAGAGAATAAACAGATCAAAGGACATTATTGGAACCCCTGAATCCATTCATACCTGAAGCCAGGCTACTTCTAGCTTTCTGGGTCACATCAGCCAATAATTTTACCCATAATCACTAAAGATGCTTGATTGGGATCTCTTCAGTTGTAACTAAAAGAGACCTGATTAATGCACAAGTAGTCTGGGTAAAAGGTCACTGCTCTTGTACTGCTGACTACACAAAATTTATTACCATCTTCACAGTAACACTTCTGCCATAAAACTTGCACATCACAGGTCTTTTATTGTAACTGGAATATGTCAAAAGGACAATATAAAAATCATATTGTCTTTAGAGTTGTACAACTACTATTTCTTCATACTCACTTATGGATTCATGTCTCTTTCCTTGTAACTGGCTCTACTAGAATAAGAGTCTTTAGGATAACAGTAATTTACTCTGAAAAGTATTGGTTCAAAAAGGTCAGCTTAGACAATATTAATTAATTAGTTATCTTAGTCAAATCTATTTGTCTTTATTTTTATAAGTCCTTTAAAACTTCCTGATTGCATAAGGTAATCTATTATAAGAATATAGAGGCAAATCCTAGCATCTATGTATATGACAGGAGCTTCTGGGCCTTCTGAGTGACTATAACTAGAAACTAAAAAGCTATTGATAATTTTATTTTGCTAAAATGACACTGGTATAAAACATATAGTGTGGGCATATAGAGCTTATTCATAAATGTTTTCAGGAATGAGACAGGAAAAACAAGTTAGGACAAATTGGGAGGGAGAGCATTTGATGCCCTGCAAACCTCAGTAATTATGAAGTACATAATTTAAATAAGTTTTTTAGAAAAATTATTCAATATCAGGCTACTTTATTCAGCAGGATTATTCCATGGTGCTTTACTTGTCCTACTAATGTATTATCAGATGTAAATAATATATAAATATTTATTGTGGAATGGCAATTTATTTTTCTCATTTTTAATAAAAACTCTGTTTTCAACAGGTAATCTATGAGATAGGCATGGTTTTTGAATTCATATTTTTTTAAATTATATTTTATTGATTATGTTATGTAGGGTAAGTGGAAGCAGTCTGGCTTCCTCACCCAGGTGTCTGGGTAGCTAAGAGAAGCAGAGTTCCCATAGCCTTGGAGGGGCCTGATAACCAGTGTTCTCGTAGCCTTGAGACTGGGTCTGATAAACTGTTCCCATAACATGAAGTGAGCTCGCATGTGCAGTAGTATGTTATGTTATGTTATGTTATGGCAGTTTTCTGGGTTTTTTTCCCCCCTCTAGTACTTAAACAGGTAGGGACTCCCTGCTGGGGGGTGTTAATGGTGAAAGACACACAAGGGGGCAGGTGCCATGATGTGTACCACACTGGGGAACGAGGGCCATGACATGAGACATGCAGATAGACACACAGCTTGCAGCGTGCGTGGCTTGCCCATCCATGCATAAAGGCATGCCAGACATCCCAACAGCTCCGTGAATATTTTTCTGTCGGCACGAATACCAAGAACCTGCCTGGCCTTGAAGGGTGGCAACACATGTTTTTACAGTTGTCCTGATTTTATCCCTTTGCTGTCTCTCCACCCAGCACCCCCACTCCATTAGGCAATGCCCACACCATTGTTCATGTCCAGGGGTAAAGCATATAAGTTCTTCGGCTGCTCCAATTCCTATACTGTACTTTACATCCCCGTGGCCATTATGTAACTACCTATTTGTATTTCTAAATCCCCTCACCTCTTTGATATGATGGCATCCATCAAAACGCTCTCTGTATCTGTGGTTCTATCTCTGTTCTTCTTGTTTGCTTAGTTTGTTGTTTAGATTCAATTGATAGATTTGGGGGTTTTTTTGGCCATTTTATTATTTATAGTATTTATCTTTTTCTTAATTAAGTCCCTTTAATATTTCATATAATAATGATTTGGTAATGATGAACTCCTTCAGTTTTTTCTGGTCTGGGAAGCTCATTATCTGCTCTTCCTTTCTAAATGTTATCTTTGCTGGGTAGAGCAATCTTGGTTGTATGTCCCTGCTTTTCAGGACTTTGAATATTTCTTGCCAATCCCTTCTAGCCAGCAAAGTTTCTTTTGAGAAATCAGCTGGAAGTCTTCTGGGAACTCCCCTGTAGATAAGTAACTTCTTTTCTCTTGCTGCTTTTAAGATTCTCTCTTTACCTTTAACCTTTAGCATTTTAATCATGATGTGTCTTGGAGTGGGCCTCTTTGCATTCATCTTGTTTGGGACTCTCTGCACTTCCTGGACTTGCATGTCTGTTTCCTTCACCAAATTAGGGAAGTTTTATTTCACTAATTTTTCAAATAAATTTCCAATTTCTTGCTCTTTCTCTTCTCCTTTTGGTATCCCTAAGATGCAAATATTGGAACACTTGAAGTTGTCACAGAGGCTCCTTATACTATCCTCATTTTTGTGGGGGATTCTTTTTTCTTCTTGTTTTTCTGATTGGTTGTTTTTTGCTTCCTTATGTGCCATATCATTGATGTGATTCTCAGCTTCATCCACTCTACTCTTATTTCTCTGTAAATTGTTTTTATTTCAGTTTGTGTATCCTTTATTTCTGACTAGATCATTTTTATGCTGTCGAGGTCTTCACTAAGTTCCTTGAGCATCCTTATAACCAGTGTTTTGAACTCTGCATCTGATAGTTTACTTATCTCCATTTCATCTATCTCTTTTACTGGAGTTTTGGTCTGTTCTTTCATTTGAGCCATGTTTCTTTATGTCTTCATTTTGGCGGCCTCCCCATGTTTGTTTCTATGTTAAGTAGAGCTGCTTTGACTCTGTGTCTCTGTAGTGCGGCCTAATGTAGTAGGTGTCCTGCAGGGTCCAGTAGCACAACTGGGTACTTAAGGTGTGCTCTTCTTCTGGACTGACTCCACGCTCCTATTGTAGGTTGCTGTTGGACAATCAATGGAAGGGATTTACTCAGGCCAGTCAATTGCAAGGATTGGATGTGACTACTGACCACCAAACCTGCCCCTCCGACATGGTCTGTAGCTATCTACTGTGTGCGCTGGCCTGGAGGTTTCCCAGGTGGTGCAGGCCAAGGTCAGCCACCACCTGTGTTTTTCCCAGGGCCACCCTGCCTGAGCTATAAAGCAATCTGAGATGGCTGCTACTTGTGCTGGGCTTGGAGACTCCCAGGTGAATCTAAGCTGTAAATCTAGGCTGGCTGCTGCTACTGCCAAGCCTGAGGCTCACTGAGGCCAGCTGTTGCTTGTTTGATAAGATTTAGGAAGTTGTGAAGCAGGAGACAAAACCAACCATTCATATGGAAAAGCAGCTTGGCTGGACCTGTAAATTGGGTGGGGCAGAGTCTCTGGGGATTTCCAAGGCAGGGCAAACAGTGTTAACCAGGTTGATGAAGTCTCAGATAGGTACCAATTTGTCAGTTCTGTGGGGGGACCATTTAGGAAAGCAACAATAACCTCTGCTCACCTTGATGCCAGATACTTTAGTTTCTCCCTGTATATCACTGGTATCTTTTAAGCTGCTACCGTGGTGCTGGAGATCAGAGGGAGTGAATCTGAGTAGGTGAGTCCATGTGTGGGCTATTTAAGAGGAATTGCTTGGCTCTCAAGCAGTTTCTCCCACTGACTCAATCCTCACTGGATTTTGCAGCCAAAAGTTATGGGGCCTTATCTTCCTGGCACTGGAGCCCTGGACTGGTGGGGCCTAGCGAGGGGGTGAGGCTCCTTGCTTCCGAGATATCCCTCCCAAATTTTTAACCGCCACACATAGGTGAGGGACTAGCCCATTCTGTGTCTGTGCTCCTCTTAGTAGTCTGGATGGATGTGGTTTCTTTAATTCCGTAGTTGTCAGACTTCCATTCAACTAGATTTCTGATGGTTCTAAGTGATGGTTGTTCTATATTTTAGTTGTAATTTTGATGTGATTGTGCAAAGAGGTAAGTCATGTCTGTCTAAACCACCATCTTGACCAGAAGTCTCAAATCATGATTTTTATAATTCATTTGCAATTCATAAATACACTTAGTGAATTTTTAAAATCTTATGAGATTCCTCTCCTGTTGTAGGATGTGGGAAAAATAAGTTCAGACATATAATGTTATTACTACCTATCAATTAATGATAAGATTTTCCATCTTTTGAGCATATACAAAAATAGCTTGGGGACAATTTAGATTTCAACATTGTATATAAGCAAAATCCTGTATTTTTTTTCTTGGAACCTTGTCATTTTACTTAAGGCTTCTAGGGTAATGTGACTAATAAAGTCAGTGGGTATAAAATCAATGGACAGAGTGGCAGGTAGGCACAATGTGTGTATGTGTGCGTACTGATGATGAAAAAATGTTTTTCTAGACTGAAGAAATTGTAGGAGTAAGTTTGTCAATGAGGTCTAACTACTGTACAATGATTACTTAATATTATCTTTAGTAGTTCAACCTTTGTAGCTAAATTACTCTGACATTCTTTTAAAAAATACCTCAGAAATTAAAAAAAAAGATGTTGACTGAAATATTTTAGATATTACACCCTGAGTTTCCTTAATAGTTATTTAAAATATTGCCTGTGTCAATGCCATTATATCATTTTAAAGAAGATATTTTGCTCAAATTCCATTTTAAAGAATTTTGAAATTTAAAATCAGAAATAATTCCAAGACTTAACATCTTATGCAAATGTACGATATGGAAGCTTTGCTGGAACTCTGCAAGTTGTTGGTGTTCACCAAGTGACTAGGATATAGCAGGCCATGAGAAAAGAGATTTAAGGGTAAGAGGTGAGAGTTCAGCATGTTTCTGAAATTGTGTTAATGCTTTTTAGTCTGTCTGTAGGTTCTACCACAATTTGAATATGATTATAATTAAAATCTCAGCACCAGAGTAATAATGTGGTTACAGAGAAGACAAATTATATATGACATTAAAATTTACCCTGTGACCAGCAGGTACAATAACTAATGATTTGATTTATGCCAAATTGATTGCTCAGCAGAAAACTATTTCACTTAATGTAATTAAAACTTATAGTCAAAACTAATCTATTTCAATGTGAGCAACTGAAAAATTATAAATGTAGTAAAACCTCAAAACTACTGAGGTGAAATTTGTAAGAGAAGATAAGAGCAAGGTTCAGGTCTTCTGAATAGAACTGAGTTGCATTAATTTGGTCCCTATGACATTAAATATTTTCTAGTAGAAAATAGGTATACAGATAAATATGTAACAATAATAATTTAATACATGTTTGGTTTCCATATAATCTTTTTTGTTTAAAAAATTATGATAAAAATCAGTGCTTTAATAAATGTTAAAATATGACATAGAAAGACAAATAAATTTTCTTAAGATTCCTAGAAACAAATGGGTGTCAGACTTGGTATTTCAATAGTGTTAGATTTGGTGATTTAGTGTGCAATCAATTTACACAGCTCAAAATTTATTTCGTAATACACATAATTTTTTTTGCCTCTCTAAGCTATGCTCTGTGCACAACACATGCCAATCTTGCAAATGCATGTTGATGGTGTTCAAGAAATTTGAAATTTATATTCTTTATTAGCTCATTCGACAAGTATATATTGATTTTTCTACAATGTGTCCTGTCTTGAGACAGGTTCTGGTTAAATTAAACAGGGCAAAGACATAACCTCAAGGAATTTAGAGTACAAAGAAGAGACACACAAGTTAACTAAACATTAAAGTAGAATGTTTTAAGCGTATTCCCATTTAATATGGAGATATACATGAGGAAAGAGAATTTGTGGATGTATACCCCAGCTTTCTTGTTTAGGGTGACAACTCAGAGTTCTGTCCCACAAGATTTCTAAGGTGATCTCCTGTAGCCTGGAGCATTAATTTCCCACAACAATAGCCTGCTGATTAAACCACTCCCTTCCCTGTATTATTTCCTTACTCCCTTGAATGAATTCCTGGGATTACCTCTCAAATAAGCTACTTGTTTGCAAAGTATTGCCTAAGACTTTTCTCTTGGAAGAACTCAAGCTAAAACACATAACAAACACATCCATCTGGCAATCATGATTGATTGATAATAATTAATTGATTGATTATAATCTGGGCATGTGACTGGAATATTGCCATTTAAATCTCTTCCTTAGAATTGATGCTAGGAGAAGCTTTCTCTTTTGTCAGTTTTCAGTTGGTGCAGCAAAGATCTCATCATGTTCCTTTCATATGGAGATGTATATGCAATAGGACAAATGCTTGAGAAAGAACTTGTCCTGGGAGTTCCTATAGTTCCCTGTTAAATTCTCCAAACTCCTAGGCTACCAATAAATTCCATTCCTTGTCAAAGATTTTTTTGCTTCTTTGTTTATATTGCATGCGATCAAAAAGTAATGCCCACTGTGTTGAATAAGAATGGTGAAAGCAGACAACTTTGTCTTGTTCCTGATCTTAAGGGAAACGCTTTTAGTTTTTGCCCATTGAGTATGATGTTGGCTGTAGGTCTCTCATATATGGCCTTTATTATGTTGAGTATGCTCCCTCCATCCCCACCTTGCTGCGGGTGTTTATCTTAAATGGGTGCTGGACTTTTTCAAATGCTTTTTCTGTATCTATTGATACAATCATGTAATTTTTGTCTTTCATTTTTTTTATGTGATGTATTCATATTTGTGGATTTGTGAATATTGTATCATCCTGACATCTCTGGAATTAATCCCACTTGATCACAGTGTATGATCTTTTTAATATATGGTTGGATCCAGTTTGTTACTATTTTTTGGAGGATTTTAGTATCTATGATCATCAGAGATATTGGCCTGTAATTTTCATTCTTTGTTGTGTCTATACCTAGTTTTGGGATTAGGATAATACTGGCCTAGTAAAAAAAGTTAAGGAGTCTTCCCTCTTCTTGTATTTTTTAGAATAGTTTGAGAAGGAAAGGTGTTAGCTCCTCTTTGAATGTTTGCTAAAATTTACCTGTGAAGCCACGTGGTCCTAGATTTTTTTGTGTGTCAATAGCTTTTGCTTACTGCTTTAATTTCACTAGTTATTATCAGTCTGTAGTAAACCCTATAAACTCCACCGAAAAACTGCTTGACCAAATAAGTGAATTAGGCAAAGTAGCAGGATACAAAGTCAATATTTAGAAATTGATGGCATTTTGTACATCAACAATGAACTATCAGAAAGAGAAACTAAGAAAACAATCCCATTTACTACAGGAACAAAAAAATAATAAAAAAATAAAGTACCTAGGAATAAATTTAACCAAGGAAGTAAAAGACCTATTTTCAGAAAACTATGGAACAGTGAAGAAAGAAATTGAGGAAGATACAAATAAGTGGAAGCACATACCCTGTTCATGGATTGGAAGAATTAACATCATCTAAATGTCCATACTAGCCAAAACAATCTATAGATTCAATGTGATTCCTACTAAAATACCAATGGCATATTTCACAGATCTAGAACAAATATTTCAAAAATTAATATGGAACCAAAAAAGATCCCAAATAACCACAGCAATCTTGAGAGAGAAGAAGAAAGTTGGAGGGATCATAATACTTAATATCACACTATACTACAAGGCCAATGTAATCAAAACAGCTTGATATTGGCATAAGAACAGACACATAGATCAATGGAACAGAGTAAAGAGCCCAGAAATAAACTCATGTCTCTGTGGCCAATTAATATTTGACAAAGGGAGCATGTTTATACAATGTAGTAAAAATAGTCTCTTCAAGAAATGGTGTTGGGAAAACTGGACTGGTACATGCCAAAAAATGAAACTGGACCACCAACTTACACCATACACCACAATAAACTTAAAATGGATAAAAGACTTGAATATAAGTCATGGCACTATAAAGGCCTAGAGGAAAACATAGGCAGTAAAATTTCAGATATCCCAAGCAATATTTTTGCCAATGTATCTACTAGGACAAGGGAAATAAAAGGAAATATGAACAAATGGGACTACATTAAATAGGATGCTGCATGGCTAAAGAACTGTATACTATAAAGATACTAACTGTATGGGAGAACATATTTTCCAATGATACATTGGACAAGCGTTCAATCTCCAAAATATATTAAAAACTCATATGACTTAACACCAGAAAGAAAAACAATACAATTAAAAAATAGGAAAAATATCTGAATAGACACTTTTCCAAGGAGGTCATACAGATGGCCCATAGACATATGGAAAGATGCTCAACATCACTAGCCATCAGAGAGATGCAAATTAAAACCACGAGATGTCACCTCACACGTGTCAAAATGGCTATCACTAATAAATCAACATACAACACAGTCTGGAAAGGATGTGGAGAAAAGGGAACCCTAGTGCACTATTGGTTGGAATGCAGACTGGTACAGCCAGTATGGAAAACAGTATGAAATTCACTCAAAAAATTAAAAATGGAACTTCCTTTTGACCCAGTGATTCCATTGCTGGGAATATACCCTAAGGAATTTTGAAACTCCAATTCAAAAATCTTATGCACCCCTATGTTCATAGCAGCACTATTTACAATAGTCAAATATTGGAAACAGCCTAAGTGTCCATCAGTTGATGAAAGAATTAAAAAATGGTGGTATGTTTACACAATGGAATACTATGCAGCACAAAGAAAGAAGGAGGAATTCCTACCTTTTTGACAACATAGATGGAACTGGAGACTATTATGCTAAGTGAAATGAGCCAGTTGGTGAAAGACAAATACCATATGGTATCATTTGTAAGAGAAATTTAATGAACAAAAGCAAACTAATGAGAAAAATAGAACCAGAGTCATGGAAACATGGAACAGACTGATAGCTATAAGAGGGGAGGAGGTAGGAGAGGTATGATGAAAAGAAGGGGAAGGGATTAGTTAAAGAATATGTATGAATGACCCATAGACATGGACAATGGTGTGGGAATGGACTGTGTGAGCTGGGGTGGGAGCTGGATGGAGGGAGGCAAAAGGTAAAAAAATTGGGAAAACTATAATCAAATAAAAAAGGATAAAAAAATAAAGCACTTTCTTATTGTAAAAGAAATAATGTCTACCACATTCAGTGAAGGGAAAGAGCTAATTAAGTAGGAGGTGCTGAGTAAACTGAATTAAACTTTAGGCTGGTAACAGTGGTATATGAAAATGACTTGAGCATTATAGAGATAAAGATGACTTTAGATGAAATACACATGGACCTGTGTAGATGATATATACTGAATACAGTAGATTATCTATGTTATCATGTGTGTGAATATAGTGAGAAATCTGAAATCATTTTATTCTCAAATATATTTTTTCTTCCACTATTTATTCTATTTGATGAATAAATAGCTGCATTTCTAATTTGGCTGTTATTTGACTTAATGTAATCATAAAACAAAATGCTGGGGCTTTTTAAATGAATTAGAACTATTTTTTTTATTGTTGTTCAAGTACAGTTGTCCCCATTTTCCCTCCACCCCAGGCATCCCCACTTCCCACCCATGATCCTGCCCCTTTTTGGTTTTGTCCCTATGTCCTTTATAAATGTTCCTGAAAACCCTTCTCCCCTGTTCCCTCATTATCACCTCCCTCCTCTCCTCTGGTTACTGTCAGTTTGTACTTAATTTCAATGTATCTGGTTGTATTTTCCTTGCTTGTTTGTTTTGTTGATTAGGTTCCACTTACAGGTGAGATTATATGGTATTTGTCTTTCACCACCTGATTTATTTCACTTAGCATAATGCTCTCCAGTTCCATCCATGCTGTCGCAAAGGGTAGGAGCTCCATCTTTCTTTCTGCTGCGTAGTATTCCATTGTGTAAATGTACCATAGTTTTTTTATCCATTCATTTACTGATGGGCACTTAGGCTGCTTCCAGCACTTGGCTATTGTAAATTGTGCTGCTATTAACATTGGGTGCATAGGTTCTTTTGAATTGGTGTATCAGGATTCTTGGGGTATAGTCCCAGCAGAGGAATTGTCAGGTCAAATGGCAGTTCCATTTTAAGTTTTCTGAGGAAATTCCATACTGTTTCCCATAGTGGCTGCACCAGTCTGCATTCTCTTTTCTACACATCCTCTCCAACACTTGTTTGTTGTTTTGTTTATGATGGCCATTCTCACAGGTATGAGGTGATATCTCATTGTGGTTTTAATTTTCATCTCTCTGATGGCTAGTGATACTGAGCATCTTTTCATATGTCTCCAGGCCCTCTCTATGTCCTCCTTGGAGAAGTGTCTGTCCAAGTCCTTTGCACAGTTTTTAATTAGGTTGTTTGTCTTCCTGGAGTGGAGTCTTGTGAGTTCTTTATGTATTTTGGAGATCAAACCCTTGTCCGAGGTTTCATTGGCAAATATGTTTTCCCATATGGTTGGTTCTGTTTTCATTTTAATGCTGTTTTCTGTAGCCATGCAGAAGCTTTTTATTTTGATGAGATCCCATTTGTTTTTTCTTTCCCTTATTCTTAAATATATTTATTTTCTAATATTGTCTTTAGGAAAGATTCTACTTAAAATAATGCTTCAGTTTACAAGCAAGAGCATCAGCCTATTAAATACTTTTAATTTAACTTAAAGAGATTAGTTTTCTAATGTAGCCACTCCATCCATATGTCTCTAAGGTGAAAGGATCAAAAGTTTCTATGAATGACACTTTACAAAGTATTAAATTGTGGAAAAGACTTCTTGTAAGATGCAGTGAACAGAAGAATCAGATCATTGATGTGTACCATTGATGGCATTCTAAGCTTGATGTGTTTGTACCAACAGAGGAGGCAAGCAGTTGCATTTAAATGTACCCATTAGTCTAGTATATGTACTATTATTATGGTAATACCACATCAATCATGGTGCATAATTCCAAGCACCAAGTAAATGTGTCACTGGACAAAATAGTTTGTCTAAATTAAAGTGTTCTTTTGACAGTTAAAGACAGGTGCTCATGTAGTAGCACATGTCTACTAAGTTCAAATAGCTTTAGAAATTTATAATAGGAAAATTATTCAAAGAAAATGTATACTGTTCTCAATTACCTTTAAAACATGTCAAATATTTATTACTAAAATCTAAGAAAAGTATTAGCTTTAAGTTTTTTAAAGTTGCTAAAATCAGTGTTAAAAAATCTTAGTGGGACTTACTGAAAATATTAGTTATATCTTTCAGAGCTTTCAAAGTTAAATCTTCAACAATTTTTGTACTACTGGCTAATTTTAAAGAAAATATTAATATTTGTATTATATTGTTTTAAGATAAAAAGAAAACAAAATTTATAAAATTTTCTGACTTGTGAAGAGAAAAATCTTTTTTGTTTCATTGTTTTAAAATAGTGATATTAATTTTTAAATAAGAAGAAATACAAATATACTTTAGTACTTTTGAAAATAATTCACTTAATAATTTTTTATTTCAAACATGTATAGTTTTGACACTGCTTTGTTTGAACACTTGAAAGATATACTCTAGGTTTTCTTCATATATTTTCATTTCTAATCACTTCAAGTGATATACCTTCTAATGTGATAGTTTCAAGTTATAGTCCTGAAATGATATAATGTCACTAAAATGGTTTTATGAAGACTTATATTTGGCATACATTGTTCTGTGCAATATCATCTAGAGAATCAAGTACAAATAGACCTATGCTTGTTGGAAATGAGAAAATATTAACATATTTATTTTTCTCCAAAATTTTAGCAGTAGTACTGCTCTAGCTAGTGTGGCTCAGTGGATTGAGCACTGGCCTGCAAATCAAAGGGTCACTGATTCTATTCCCATTCAGGGCACTTGCCTGGGCTGTGAACCAGGTCACCAGTAGGGGGTGTGCAAGAGGCAACCACACATTAAATTTTCTCTCCCTCTCTTTTTCCTCCTTTCTTCTCTCTAAAAGTAAGTAAATAAAATCTTTTAAAAAATTAGCAGTAGGTTTAGACACTTATTTTATGGTATGTTTTGTGGGGGTGGAGAAGTATAATATCATTTGTTAACTAGTCACATGCATTTGCTATGACAATACCCAGGCAAGATACTGAGACAAGGATTAAGAGAACATCAGTCTGAGAAAAACCCATTATTTGTGTGTAAAGGACTCTATTTCAGTTAATAGACATAGCTGAGTAGTTCTGGATGGGGATAAGTAACAGAACAACACAGAATTAATCCACTGTACTTTTAGTTTTGACGGACTTTTAGCTGTCACTGCATGTACCTTTTACACAAATAAACATCAACTGCTCACACCAAGGACTATGGGAAATTTAGTTTGGGACTAAGTATACATTTCATTCCTTTAAATCTCTTAAACATAAGCTTTCTCTGCAAAGTTTTTTCTTATTCTAAATGCAATCCATACCTACTTTATTTTTTTCTCCAAACGTCTACTGCATGTCAGTAATCTAATTTCTGCAGTCCATTGACATATGCTGCTCGTTGGTAACAAAGCTCCATCTCAGAAATGTCAAACTAAATGAATAAGGTAAAATCACAGAAAATAAGTTTATCCTGTGAGCTGTCTGAGTTCCCAGGTCCTGACGGTTCTTCTGATTCATCGGTCTGGATGAACTCAGAGAGGCACGCTGGCATTTCTCTAGCCAGTGTCCCTGAGCTGCAGTGCACCAGAAGAATATTTCTAGGAAGTGTATTACTGTCAATATGCCCAGCCTCCCAGACAAAGCCAGTCATACTAGAAGTATAAGTGGTGGAATACACCGACTCTCTAAATCTTTAACTTGTAAAAAATTTTAATTTGAAACAAATATGTAAAGAAAAAGCTTGTTATGTTATTTATAACTACATTATGACAGTTGCAGTTTATATAATAGCAGTAGTGACTGAGGAATGGGAATGTATGCTGAATAATAACTTGCTCACCTAAAATTAGGAGAACTGTATTAAGTTAGAAAAAATAACTCATCTTATTTTTATTTTTAATGCTGAGAGTATGTCCCTCATATATGAATTAAAATGATTAGCATCGAACTTCATGTTTCTGATAATTGTGTAAGAAAAATAGGACAAATTAATAATGATGCTTGCTCTGAACACTATCTGGTCTGTCTGTCACAGGTTTCTTATGATTAGTATTTCATGGTGCATCTTTATTTTATATTCCTACTTTTAATCTATACTTGTCTCTATATTTAAAGTGAATTTTGAATTTCTTTTAAATATTATGCAGTTCATTCTGTTATTTAGTCTATTTCTGCCTTAAATTGAAGTGTTTTTAAATATCATATTTAATATATTATAATTATTGGTGCATATGAATTTATTTATTTTTTTAAAATTTAACCTAATTCATAAGTTATTTACCAGATCACCAATGGTAAGGATTCCATTATTGAAAGCATTTTTCAGTATAGTAATATTAGTAGTAGTAACAATGTTAATGATTAAAGCATAGAACATAGCATGATTAGTTTTCAGATGTTATTTTCTCCTGTCATGAAGTAGATAAATATAAGACAAACACAGTGAAAATTTTTCAGATAGGGTCATAGGAAACCCCCCAAATAAGCAAAGGAACTTCTTGTCACCCAGAAGGGTAGGGGAAAAAGAGATGCTATTATTATGCCCATTTTATGGATAGGAAAACTGAGGCAAAGAGAAGTACTGTAATTTGCTTAATGTCACATATCTGGTTAATGACAGATACAGGATTTGAGTTCAGACAACTTGTACTCAGAACTTAGACTCTTAAATTCTACAGTATACTGTAAACCATCCTCCTATTTGTTTTCTACTTACTGCATATGTGCTTTGATTTTTCTTGTTCTTGTCTTCTGTTGATTAACTAATTTTTTAGATTTGCATAATATTTTCTGGTAAAGAGGCAGCCAGATTTTACAAGATGTAATACCAACTTCCCAAACCCCAACTAGAGGGGGGTTTGGTTGTTGACCTGATGGTAGATATCACAGAGAATGACAATGACTTGTCACATGGGGTGATGTAAAAAGATAAACTAGACTAGTTGTGTGTTGTCTCACAATAATCTGAGTGGGGAAAGAGGGAAAGGATTTTCCCCTGAGCAGTAGATGCTGAAGCCAAAAGGTCATGAGGCAGAGAGATAGCCCAAAGAAAGTGTTTTATGTCATCATGCCTGAAACTTGGAACATCAACAGTCATTTGCAGGGGAGGAAAGACTATATGAGAAGGTACTAGGGGAAGAAGAATTAATGGGTAGTTGAAACACCCTGTCTTTTCAATGCTTCTGAATTCCAATTGCAGTCATTTTGTATGCCAGTAACAAATCTAGTTTTCTTAAAGTAACAAAAATCTGAGTATATACTGACATATGTAATGTCACTGTAATTATTTGTTTCTTTGTTATATCACTAAAAATTAAGAGAAAGGAAAATCTTGTTTCTTATATTTTTAATTAGTATAGAAAAACGTTAGCAAAACAAAATGAATGTAAGTATGTAATTCATTATACCTAGTTAATATATAACCATGGGAATAATTGTTTAAATGTTAATCATAAATATTAAAATGTTTAATATATTTTAAAAAGTAAAAATTATGGTGATTTTTCTGACATAAATGTTTTGCAATAATTACAGCTGTATAATTTTTTTAATGTTCTTCATTATTTTAATATATAACTGGCATGTGTTTAAATGGATGACTGATTATGTAGCTGTGAATCAAAATAATTTGTTTTCTTTGAGTCACTTAGATATGAAAAACAATTAGTTTTCTTCATCTTCTAATTGCCTTGAATAAATTTGATCATTGAAGCTCAGTTTTCTTTCACATTAATTCATTTGCTTTTCAGATCATTGCAATTCTTTTTGTTCAAACACTTAAATACCTTAAAAGACAGTGACATTAATAATAACTCTACTTTCCCAAGAGAGTCACTAAAGTATTTCTTCCTTGACTCTTTTATTTAAACTCATTAATTAGAAACTTGTATAGCTTTATTTATATATTCCATAAAATAGAGTTGTATGAGAAACCAGAGATGAGGTATTTTCTCTTTTTATTTCTTAACTTCCATTATGAGCAAATTCTCCAGACTCTATTTCACTGATTGTGATTTACACTCTGAAATGACAAGTGCTCATCCATGCCTTTCACACCTCTGTTTGCAGGACTTAAAGGGAAACACTATGAAATTAACATGAATGAGTACTTCTCCCTCTCCTGTCAGAACTATGGTGACTGTGAAGGTGGGGCCAACAATTGCAGGTAGAGAAAACAAATCAAAACAAAAATCTAGATACATACTTATGCATCTAGATGTATCTAAATGTATGTATGTTTATAATTTCAGTAGACAAATTGAACGATTTTTATTGTTAACAATTTGCCATGCTACAATTATTTGAAACTTTGACTTTAGACATTTATATCAATGAAATTATTAAATTTCTTGTTTGAAAGGTATGTTTGCAAAACAGGTTTTCTGGACTTCTGTGTGAAGTTGAAACTGATTGTTCCACTAACCCATGCAAAAATAAAGGAACCTATGTGGACCTGACACATGGGTTAGAGGCAATATTTTCCTGAATCAATTATTTTATATCTGTAATGTAATACATTTTTAAAGGATTTTATTTATTCATTTTTAGAGAGCGGGGAAGGAAGGGAGAAAGAAAGGGAGAGAAACAGTAATGTGTGGTTGTCTCTCATGTGCCCTCTACTCAGGACCTGACCTGCAACCCAGGCAGGTGCCCTAACTGGGAATTGAACCTGTGCCCCTTTGATTAGCAGGCTGGCACTCAGTCCACTAAGCCACACCAGCCAGGGCATAATAAATATTTTAATAACAAAGTGAACTTATATGCACCCATTATTCAACTTACGAGCAGAACATTACCAATGTCCTTGTACCTGTTCCCAAATACTCCTCAACTTTCCCATCCAATTGTATTGAATATCCTTATGTTATGCTTACCACCTTTACCCTCAATATACAATATTAATTCCATATATGCCCCAAAAAATGCTCTTTAGTTTTCATATTAATATAACTGAACTAATATTGTGTAGAGTCTTCTGAAAGAATTTATTTTGTTGAACTTGATGTTTCTGCATTATCTAATAATGCAGCTTTATCCTTTTGTTTATTTTTAACTATTATAGAATACCCCATTTAAGTATATGCCAATAATTATTTATTATTATCCTGTCCATGGATTTGGGGGTTGTCTACCTCTCCTTTCTGAGAAATAATAATACTATTCAAGCTTTCAAATATTTGTCCAAATATATAAGTACCGGTGATAGTCTAGGCTTTATACCTTAAAGTAGATTAGTTGAGCCACTACGTAGACATTTTTACATATACTATATCATGTTTTTTAATTTCATTTAACTTTTTGAAAATGGAACATTCACACTCAGAAAAAAAGTATTTCTATTTGCATTGTCAGATTATTCCTTTTGAGCTTATCACCTAAGTGTAAAATTATATAGCCTTGTGGTTTTTCTGTATATGCTCATGATAACCTATAGGTTGATTATTTTTTCATACATTTTAAGATATTTGTTTTTCCTATCTAGAAATGCCTTTTTATGTCACTTGTACCTTAATGTTTTCCTCTTGCTGATTTGTAAGAATCTTTTTTATGTTCCAAGTATTAATTCTTCTGTTAGTTGTTATTGCTGAAAATATCTTCTACTGGTTGTGGCTTATCATTTCACCTTCTTTATGATGAATTTTGAGTACTAAAACTTAATTTTAATATAATCAAATGAAACAATTTGTATGTTCATTTTTTTATCTTGTTTTTAAAATGCTTACCTTAGAATATTTACATCTGTATTAATCAGAGATATTGGTCAGTAGTTGTCTTTTATTGGGTTATCATTGCCAGGTTTTGGTATCAGGGTTATTTTGGCTTCATAAAATGTGTTAGGATGTATATTGCCTCTTTGATTTTTTAAAAGAGTTTGAGAAGGACAGGTATCAAATTTTCTTTGGTAGAATTCACTGGTGAAGCCATTTGGTCCTGAACTTTTAATTTTGGGGAGGTTTCTGATAGTTGTTTTAATTTGTCACTACTGATTGGTCCATTTAGATGTTCCAATTCTTATGATTCAGTCTAGGAAGGTTATGTATTTCTAGGAATTTACACATTTCCTCTAGGTTATTGAATTTGGTGGCATATAGTTTTTCATAGTATTCTAGTATGATTCCTTGTATTTTTGTAGTAACTTACCTTTCATTTTTTTTTTTTTGAGTATTTTCTCTTTTTCTAGTTAGTCTAGCCAGGAGGTTGGCAGCATTATTATTTTTGTCAAAGATCCAGCTATTTGTTGTATTAATTTTTTGTATTGTTCTTTTGTTCTCTATTTTGTTCAATTCTGCTCTAATTGTTTTCTTTCTTCTGCTGACTTTGGGCTGCCTTGTTTTCCTTTTTCTAGTTCTTAAGTTGTAATGCTAGGTTGTTTATTTAGATTTTTCTTGTTTTTTGAGATAAGCCTGTAATGATATAAACTTCCTTCATATTACTACTTTTGCTGTATCCCAAAATTTTTATGTCATATAATCATTCTCATTTGTCTTTATACTCTCTTGATCTCACCTTTTACTTCTCCTTTGACATGGTTATTTTTTTATAGCTAGTATGAGTTACAACATGGAGCTTCCTTAATAAATTAAAAATGGAGTTACCATATCACCCCACAACCTCTCTTCTGGGTATCTACATGAAAAATTTGAAAACATTTATTCACGAAGACATATGTACTCCTAAGATCATTATGACATTGTTCACAATGGCTGAGACTGTGTCCTTAGAACTGAAGTGCCCTTTGATAGATGGTTGGAAAAAGAAAATGTGGTACATATACGTACAATGGAATACTACTGAGTTATTAGAAAAAAAGAAAATCTGTCATTTGCAACAACATGAATGGACCTTGAGAATATGCTAAGCCAAATAAATCAAACCAAAAAAGAACCATATGATTTCACACATATGTGGGATATAAAACTAGAAGCAACAAATGAATAAACAAAAAAAAGCAAACAAATAAGAACTCATACACACAGATAACAATATTATGGTTACCAGAGGGAAAGGGAGTGAGAGGGTAGTAAAGGGTAAAGGGAGTCAAATATGTGGTAATAGAGGATGATTTGATTTTGGGTGGTGGGCACATAATGCAATATACAGATGATGTGTTATAGAAATGTACACTTGAAACCTATATAATCTTAATATTCAATGTCACCTCAATAAATACTATCATACCTCAGTACTTCTTGGCTTCAGAACTCATCAAGCCCTGTACTTGTCAAATTTTGACTAGAAAAAATTTCAACACTTAGTGCTTGCTCAGGACTTGTAGCACTTGCTAGAACTTCTATGAGTCATGACACCACTCCACAAAAGAAAATTCTCCATCACTCAGTTGCTTGCTTAGTACTTACCAGTTCAGCACTTGTCATAAGTTCTGGAATGAATTAATGATGAGTACCAAGGTACTACTGTATAATAAAAAAATATTTACCTTAGGGGAAAAGATGTTTCTTCTGTTTTCTTTTTTTATTTTATTTTAATCATTGTTCAAGTACAGTTTTCTGTTCTTTACTCCCATCCCAGCCAACCTCCCAGCCCTCCCCACTTCCCTCCCATTTCCACCCCACCTAGTTTTTGTTCATGTGTCCTTTATACTTGTTCCTGTAAACCCTTCCCCTTTTCTCCTGAAATTCGCTCCCCTCTCCCCTCTGGTCACTGTCAACCTGTTCTTTATTTCAGTGTCTTAGATTATATTTTCCTTGTTTGTTTGTTTTGTTGTTTATGTTCCCATTAAAGGTAAATCATATGGTATTTGTTATTTACCACCTTGCGTATTTTGCTTAGCATAATGCTTTCCAGTTTCATCCATGCTGTCGCAAAGGGTAGGAGCTCCTTCTTTCTTTCTGCTGCATAGAATTCCATTGTGTAAATGTACCATATTTTTTTGATCCATTCATTTACTGATGGGCACCTAGGTTGCTTCCAGCACTTGGCTGTTGTGAATTGTGCTGCTATGAACATTGGGATGCATAGGTTCTTTTGGATTGGTGTTTCAGGGTTCTTAGGATATAATCCCACCAGTGGAATTGCTGGGTCAAAAGGCAGATCCATGTTTAGTTTTCTGAGAAAATTCCATACTGTTTTCCATAGTGGTTGTAACAGTCTGCAATCCCACCAACAGTACACTAGGGTCCCCTTTTCTCCACAACCTCTCCAACACTTGTTGTTCGTTGCTTTGTTTGTGATGGCCATTCTGACTGGTGTGAAGTGGTATCTCATTGTGGTTTAATTTGCATCTCTCTGATAGCTAGCAATATTGAGCATCTTCTATTTTCTTTAAAAATATTTATAATTCTGCCATACACATTTAAATATTAATCTATCTGGAATATCCCATTTGCAATATTAGGGAGGAATATGAGTTCATTTTTTTCATATAGCCAATCGTGCCTACTACATGCACTGAGAAAATCAGTCTGATCTGCAATGCTTTCTTTATTGCAGATTAAGTTCCATATATGGTTATTTCTCATCCTCTATTCTGTCTCTTAGTTCAATTAGCCATCTACGTGCCAGTACCATGTATCTTAATTACTTAACTTTGAAATATCTCAATACTGGTAGGGTAAGACATCCTATATTTTAAATCTTCTTTAGGAAGCTTTATTTTATTTGACATTTTTTTCTGTTACAATCAACTATATTCTGCACAAATCTATACATCCCTCAAATGAAGACCAGGTAAAATTTTAATTGGAATTCCTTTGTATCATAGATCAATTTGAGAAAAATGTATATTTCTTTATATTGGTGGTTTGGCTTTTAAAACATTTTTAAAAATGAGGGGGAAATGGAAGACATCTGTGATAGTGTCAACCATAAAAAAAAACAGTTGGACAATTCACCTGTGCATTCATTGATTAGAATAAAAAAGACTCATTTGTGCCCTGGCTGGTGTAGCTTAGTGGATTAAGCGTGGGCCTGTGAACCAAGAGATCACGGTTCGATTCCCAGTCAGGGCACATGCCTGGGTTGCAGGCCAGTTCCCAGCAGGGAATGCACAGGAAGCAACCATACATTGATATTTCTCTCCCTCTCTCCTTCCCTTCCCCTCTGAAGATAAATAAATAAAATCTTAAAAA
>CM052541.1:118240095-118348153 GCA_028533065.1 Trachops cirrhosus | reverse complement strand
CTCATTTGCCCTTTCACAGTTGCTCTGCAAGTACTAAGTGCTGTGTTTGTGTTAATAGAGATCCAAAATCTAGAACTGCTGTTAAAATTTGTATCACAACCTGCTTAAATTCCTGGTAATCTTCTATTATTTCTATCCTTTTCTGTGGTGTTTGCACTGTCCAGTCTGATGAAGTAAATGGGATTATGCTTTGAATCACTACTCTGCAACTCTCGAGCCTTTTAAGGGGACACTGATCACTACAGGTCTCACAGGAATGTAGAACTGCTTTCAGTTTAAAATCTGTGTGGGTATCAAGGAGCCTTTCAAAATCATTCAGTTGGGTTTCCCTTTGTAGTATCTCTTATTCCAATGTGGAAATTCTGTCTATTACTAAGTATATTGACTAGACTAAATATTCAGGGACTGTTGGGGAAAGTAAAGCAAAGCAAAACAATACAAAACTTAGATTTGTGACGAATCTACCAAACTTAAATAATCTTGCATTCTTACTGGTGGAGCAGTAGTATTTCAAAGATAAGACTAAGTTCAGACCTATTATCTAATAACTTCTAAAAGGTCTATGCTTCTTTCTTTCATCAGTGAAGTCATACTGGTAAATGGCCTCAGATCTTTCTGAGGAGGCTTCAATAAGATACATGTAACACGTGACTATACTTCAAAAGCATTTCCTATCCTTCATTTGAGTGACTGTGTGTCATAGCTTATGTCTAAAGTTGTGTAAGAGCCTAGAAATCTGTACAAAGGCAAGGTGAATGATGCTTCTGTCCCATAGATCTATATATTTAATTTTATAAATATATAAAGTAACACCAGAACAGATTGTCCATAAAAATTTTTTTTAGTAACCCATCACTGATTAGCCACTGACAAGGGTAGTGTGAATCAATCCATCAATCACCAATCTGTCTCCCTGATTTATGTGGTTATTTGCTCATTTTTTTATCTGATAGGCAAGCATATTCAACAAGCTTGATATGTTCTTGGAGCCCATTATTTTAACTCATATCAGCAAACCCAACTTCACTGCAGCATCCTACAGTGTTATCTCCAGCCTGTAAAGAACAGTCACCATAGAGCTTATACAGACACTAGTGCCTTCTCATCAATCCTGTTCTTACGTTGGGGAAATGAGGATACTCCTGTATGAATGGAGCTTTTTCCTAAGCGATTGGAATTTCCTCCTCTATTTTGTGAGGATAGAAATTAAGAGGTAACTGAACAGTTCCATAACCATGAGCCTAAGAACTATTCCCTCTAATATTTACCAAGTACACTCTGGCACCTCTACCTCACTACTCTAAACTGGAATTAAGTTCAGTCTTTGATTAGGTGTCATAGCTAACACCACACCCAGATGCTCATATTAACATATTAAATCTCTCCCCATCCATGACAGTACCTTAGCTCATTTAAGTCTTATGTTTATTCTCCTTTTCTCTACCCAGCTTTGTGACAAAATGAATTAGTGGGGTTATTCAACTCATTTAGTGTATAGGCTATCTGTTCCTAGTTAAGTTTTCCATCTCTCATTAGCAAAGATGGAATATAATTATTTTTATGGGTTATAACCAGTGAGAAATGTTCAGGAGTGGCCAGGGAAAACTGGCAAGTTTGTAAGTCAGTTCTCTCAGTGGTATTTAGAGGAAGGTTTATATTCAAAGTAGTACAGATTACCTAAGACACAGGAGAACTTTTTCCTGTGCTAAGAAGGGAGATTACAGTGAATACACATATTTAAGTTCCTTAATCATGTCTTTCTGCAGTCTACAGGGGACAAGAACTCTTTTAAAATTACTATAGAGACTATATTGGTTTTCTGTTGTTGCTTAGCAAAAGACCTGAAAACTCAGTGGTTAAAAATAGAAATAATTTATTATTATTTTCACATCTGTGGTTTGCTGCAGTTTGGCTAATTAATATAGGTTGAGTTCATCTTGGTTTCTCTAGCACGTGGCTGAGGAGGGAGGAGTGTTTACATGTCTGCTATGTCAACTGAAGTGGCTGTTTCTATTGTCTCTCATCCTTACTGGGCCGCCACATTCTTCTCACGGAGTGGCAGAGGTTCAAGAGAATAAGCAGAAGTATGTGAACCTTCTTAATCACTAGACTCTGTAACAGCACCCTTCCTTCTTTACTTATAGATCACTGTCCAAAAACAGAATCACGACCTGCCTGAAAGTGAGGGTGGGGCAAATAGGTCCTCTTCTCAAGATGAAACTCTGGCCAGGAAAAAGAGTGGTAAAGATTTAAGATTGAAAAAATGCTATCAACAGAAGATAAGATAGGATTAGTAAGTGGATAATAAGCCAACAGAAAATGTGCAGACTGAAATATGGGGCATTCAGTGCCCAGTATTTTCAGTATGCCTTGCATGGGACCTAAGAGATAGCTCTGAGTCAGAGACTGGCATGAAGTAAATAGTAGAACCAAAATGACCTTAGACACCCAAATGAAGACTTTTTGTATGAATTTATTATATGACTTCTAAAGACTACTTCCCCAAGTTTCATTATGAGATTTCAAAGAACTATAGGAGGAAACCAGCCCAAATGTCCTCTGCTTAAAAGAGAATGCATGTGGTATATTCATGACTCGTGAATACAAGATCAATTCATTTACAGAGGGCTGAATTGATTATAGGATTGATATTGACCCTTCAGTCTAGCTAATGGCACCAAAGGACTTCTCAAACTGAGCAAATCCTAAAAAGCTAATGGAAAATAATCAACTACTAATGGTTATTAACCTGACAGCCAACATACAGATTGCTGAAGAGTTTTTTGTGAATATTAGGTTTCAAGCCCAGCTCATGTATAGGAAGAACTTCTGCCAATACAATGCACTGACTGAACCATGATTGAAATAGAAAGTCTTCCTGACTTGAAACTGATGCCAGAGGTCTCTGGATATGACTTTTGACCATCTGATTAGTGTTGCACTGCACAGAGCTGGCACCTTTAATCAGAAGCCCTCCCCAGAAATCATAAAGCTAAGGAAGGCGTGGAGGTGTCCCATACATAGAGGATGATGGTGCAATAAACAGAAGAAATTTACAACCCCAAGGTGATCTACCTCTATTAAAAAATAAATGGCAGCCACTTTGGAAGACAGTTTGCCAGTTTCATAGAAAATTTACAATATGATTGAATAATGGCAGTGCTTGGTATTTACTCAAATGCGTGGAAACTTATGTCCATCCATTCAACCACCTATACACAGAAGTTTATATCAGCTTTATTCATAATTGTAAATGCTTGGAAATAAACTAGATTCCCATCAGTAAGTAAATAAATTGTGGTGCATCCAGATAATGGAATATTACTCAACACTAAAAAGAAATGAGCTATCAAATCATGAAAAGAAGTGGAGTGATTTTAAAAACCTATTACTAAATGAGAGAAGCCAATCTAAAAAGGCTTACTTTATAATATTACGGATAAAGCAAAACATCAGAGAAAATAAAGAGATTAGTGGTTACCAGAAGTTAGGAGTGGAAGGAGGAATGACTGGGTAGATCTCAGAGGATGTTAGGGCAGTGAAACCATTCTGTGTACTATTATAATGGTGGACATGTGTTACACATTTGTCAAAACCCATAGAACGTACAACACCAAGAGTAAACTCTAATATAACCTATGGATTTTGGGTGATGATGTCTTAGTGTAGGTTCAGCAATTGAAATGCATATATATATGTATATATATACACACACACACACTTAGATTTAATTTTAGCCTTTGGCTCTGTCAATGCATATATATATATGTAATCTAATAATAGAATATTTCTATATTGCCTGTTTATACAGAAATGTTTTTTGCAGTCCTATGCAAACCATTAAAGATAGGATATATGCTGTGTTACAACATGTAAATAGAAAAAAAGGTGTGCATTCATTTTATATGCACCATTCTTATATAATTCTTATTAATTTGTGTGATTCATTTTTATGGTTCATTCATTATTGTATTTTGTTCCATTACCATTTATTCCCCCATATCCTCTTTCACCTCCACCCACCCTCCCTCCCCCACACAATGATCACACTGTTATCTGTGTCTATAGTGAGATTTATTTTAAATTTGTATTGCATGAGTTGGAAGAAAAAGTTCAGTGGTCAAGCTATTTGGAAGGATTAGTCATTATTCTTTATCATTGTCATTGCGGCACTGGGTTATTTTTGATAATCTTCTCCTAGACATGACCAGATGTGCTCACCAAATCAACAATACAAATTCTTTTAAAAAATAAAAATAAAAAATAAACACTGCTGTGGTGGGGAGTGTTGATAGTGGGGGAAGTTTTACAAGTATGGGGGAAGGGTTATATGGACACTCTATACTTTCAGCTTACTTTTTCTGTAAACTTTAAACTAATCTAAAACAATTAAGTCTATTTTTAAAAAGCCTTCAATACAGCAGCCTTTGTGTTTTCAATTTGTACTTGAGTAGCCCCCAACAAACTCCCTCTGGATTGTGTTTGAGACAATAAGCAGTTAGTGATAACCAAACAGATGCTCACAAAAATATGTGCACTAAGCATTGCTGAAACCAGTTTAAGCTTACGAGGATATAAGGAAACATAGGCAAAGACTATGATGAACAATCCATTCAACAAGAAAGAAATTTAAATGGTCAGTTAACAAATAGTTAGGAAATCAAAAATAAAGTGAAATATGTGTCTTTCCAAGGACCAGTGGAATTGTATCCACTGCTCATGAGATGAAGAATTACTCTGGGGAAAATGTTGTTAAGTTCTTGTGTATATACATGGAAATCTTAAATACAGACACAGATATTATAAGATTGTACATGTGTTATGTTTACAATGGTGAAAATTTAATAACAATCAAAATGATTAACAAAAACATGATATAATAAGCAGAAAACTATATATTTTTTCTTATGAATATGCTGTAGGAATGTATACTGCTTAAATGTTTACTGAAATATATGCTGAATGGAAAAAGAAATATCAGAATAATATATGCAACATATTATTTAGAAAAAATATTTTGTAAGAAACTGCCAAACTATCTTCCATAGTGACTGTATCATTCTGTATTTCCATCAGTAGTGAATGACAGTTCCCATTGTTTCTCGTACTCCTAAGCATTAGGTATTGTCAGTGTTTTAGAAGTTTGACTATTCCAAGAGATGTATAGTAGTAGCTCATTGTTGTTTTAATTTGTATTTCCTTGCTAACATATGGAGCACCTTTTCATATGCTTATTTTAGATCAGTATATTCTCTTTGTTTAGGTGTCTGTCTGTTAATGCCTATTTTTTCTTTTTTTTAAATTTTATTTTGATCATTGTTCAAGTACAGTTTCCTATCCTTTACTCCCATTCCAGGCCACCCACCCAACCCTCCCCTCCTCCCTCTAATGCCTATTTTTAATTGAGCTGTTTGTTTTCTTGTTGATTTTTAAGAGTTCTTTGTATATTATGCATAATAGGCTTTATTAGAATGTCTTTTGCAAATATTTTCCTTTAGTCTGTGGTTTATCATATCATTTTCTTGACATTTGCTGTCACAGAACAGATACTTTTAATTTTAATGAAGTCCAGCTTATCCATTATTTCTTTCGTGGGTCATGCCCTTGGTGTCATATTTAAAATAATAAACCCAACATCATTTAGTTGTTCTCTTGTCATCTTCAAGGAATTTTATATTTTTTCATTTTGCATTAGTTATGTGATCCATTCTGAGTTAATTTATGCAAAGGAGACATTTAGAGATTCCAGCATCATTTTGAAGAGACCATCTTTTCTCTATTGAATTGCCTTTGCTCCTTTGTCAAAGCTCACTTGACAATATTTGTGTGTGTGTGTTTCTGGGCTCTCTACTTTTTCCATTGATCTATTTAACTATTGTTTTAATAATAACATCAGGCAATGTCAGTCTTCCAACTTAGTTCTTATTAATATTATTTTTCATTCATCATTGGATTCTAGGTCTTTTTCCTCTAAACATAAACTTTAGAATCATTTTGTCAATATTCACAACATAACTTGATGGGATTTTGATCGGGATATAACTGAGTCTAGAGATCAAGTTGGGTAGAATTGATATCTTGACAATATAGAGTCTTTCTATCCATGAACATGGAATATCTCTCTAGTTTTTCTTTGATTTTGTACACCAGAGTTTTGTAGTTTCTTCATGTGAGTTCTGTGCAAATATTATTAGATTTACAACTAATTATCTAATTTTGGGGCTAATAGTAATATTTAATGAAATATTAAAACATATTTGAAGAATGCATACTATCCTAAGAATAATGATCTCTTTGTAAAGACAAATGAAGAATAATTACTATGGAAATATAAAAGGGGGTTTCAAATATATTCAGTATGTACATTTCTCTTAAAATTCTTTAGCAACTTAGAAAAGTATTAATATGTATGAAATATGGATGATGGGTGCATGAGTGTTGATTATTCTATCTCAGAAAATTACTTTGATTAAATTGCTCTGATAAAAGCCATTTTAGGTGAATTAAAATGTTTCAAAGACAAAAAATCTATAAACAACTAAAAAATGAATAATCATATTTTATATCCCATTTTGCAATAATGTGCTTTTTGATTAAACAATTTTCTTTGTTTTATTTTAGCATAATGATATGCACTTACCCATTAGAAATCTATGAAATAATTTAACAACTCAACACCAATTGTATATTTAGCATAAATTAAATTACGGGCAATAATAAAATATTAAAAACAGTAGTTATTACATAATAAACTTCATGATTACATCCATTTTTTAAAATCTGTTTTATTCACTTTTAGTTTTTGAAGACCAACAACAATGAATAATTAACCATAAGGGCACCATTTAATCATGACTTCCTTGATGTATGACAGCATCTGGATGACAGCCTCAATTCCTTTTCAAACCTATTACAAAGCTGGACACTGGAATTGACATTTTATGACACTCGATAATATATACTATCCCAAAGAACTAATACTTTTAAACCATAGTCATCTGTTCACTTGTGTCACTGACAATAATATTGATCTACTAAAAATTTATACCTAAATAGAAAAGTCACCAGAACAATTACAATAACACTGTCTGCTCTAGTCAAAGAATATAGAAGAAAAATTTTTAAAATCCTTGTCTATATTATTGTAACCAAGCATCAACAAGAATATTGTAACCAATCATTTTTGATGTTTATGAGTTTAGCATTTCATTACCATTACAAAGTTAAAAATGATTAGTTAATGTGCATTTAAGTAAAAGATAAAATTCTGTACATTTTTTCTATAAATTGCATTGAATCCTATTCTGTTGAACACTTTGACATAACACCATTGTTTCAGATTTTCCCTTGTTTCAATCCACATTCATCTGCAGTTAAAATTATAATAATGATATACAAAGATTATTTTAAAGACAATGATTCTCTAGAGAAAATGTTTTGGGTAGAAAAGAATTTATGTTTTTCTTTCTGCATGGGGTACACAGAATGTAGAACACCTTAAAGTACAGCATCTTAAAGATGTTGAATGAAGTGAAATAAAATAAACTATGCATATGTAATACTCTTAAATAAATATTAAATTTTATATTTTTTCATGTGCAATTTTAAAAGCTATAAATTTATTATATATAGTATTCTTAAATATGCCTGTATTTGTTAAAAATGAAAAATGAAAAACAGATAAATTTTGTCATATTTTATAACTGATTAAAAATTAAAATAATTTATCTAAAGCATTTATTTTAATAATATTTTGATATAAGACACTTTACCTATGTTGCAAATATTAATTAGACTGTTCATGTTCACATAAAAAAATATTAATTATAAAGAACTGTGGCTCATAAATGCAGTTATGGAATCACAAGAGAAAGATTTAAATTGCTTTAAATGTACTATAAATTCTATGAAAATTTTAATTGCTAAAACAGACTAAGAAGTTCTAATCATAAGCTTTCATCAGCCACAGTTTATAGTTTATTTTTTGTCTTTTTGACTGTACATTTTTATAAAGTGATCTATTGAAAAATATATATATTAAATCAATATTACAAATATATTTTTAAATCACAACTCATTAAAAAAATCTAACTATGTCTTAGATGTTGTAATATGGTTTAATTAACATCGTGGTTATATGTTAAAATAACTTAGCTTTTTAAAAGCTTAAAAGCAATTTCACTTCTTTTTACTTCCTTTCTCATGTGAGCTAAGATGACAAGAAGATAAAAGAATAAAGAGCCCCCATGTAAAATAGGGGCTCATTTTAGAGTGTAAGCCCCTGTGATTGTTTTACATTTTTTCATCTCCTTTCATATAGGCAATGTTACTTTATATAAATTATAATTACCCCTCATTATCTGTACTTTATCTTAGTATACTGAATTTTCTTCAGAAGTCACCTGTTAAAATATATTTTATTGATTGGAGAAGTATCTTGAAAACCTGTTAGAAAATTTTAGATCACTATCAAATTTTTTAAAATGTAAACAAAAATTTTTAATACCTTGACAACCTATTTAAGTAGAGTTCCTCTGAAACTTAAAAAAAAGCCTTGCATTTAAATTAGAAATTTCTATTTTATTAAATATATATTAAAATTTTACATTGATAATTACTCCTTTGAAACAGGATACATGTATGCACATACATAGAGATGTTATCTTAGTATCTAAACATCAGTCTCCACTTAAAAAAGCCAGGGATCCTAGTAAAGTATTTTTATATTTAAAATATGTATATTTGTGTTTTAAAATTGTTAAATAGGGTTTCATCAATAGGAATAAATATTTCAGAATCTTATAATATCCAGTACAATGATTATGATAAAATTAACTGGATCACCTAAGACTGGAGTAAAAAATCAAAGTTCACTTTTATTTCTTCTCTTAGCCTAGGTAGATATGGTGGCTAAAGTAGTGATTGGGCACTCAACAGGCAATCAGAGAAGGAAAAATACACCAAAGCTGAAGAGATTGTTTACTTTAGCCAGAGGTCAGGAGGAAGAGAAATCGGCTGAGGATACTTTCAGATACACCTTAATGCAGTTAATATGTTTTAAGGGTTTGAAGGGCCAGGTGCAGAAAGAACAAGTTGGGAATGTGCAACACTGTGATTACCTCAGCTATTTGAGAGAGGGAGTAAGGGGGTGGGAGCAGGGGAGAGAGAGAGACAGACAGACAGACAGAGAGACAGAGAGACAGAGAGAGAGTTGCTGGAAAGAGCGGAGGTACAAGGTCTGTTCAAAAAAAGTCCAGCCATTGTTAATATAATAAGATCAGTTTGCACAACATCGATGTAATCTGGCAACCAAGGAGAGTAGACCGGAATGCTCATATATGAACAATGATGACTTCACTGTGCTAGTCAGTGGAGGTGGTCAACACCATTGAGGGAGCATGTGTACTGTGTGGCTATGGCATTCGAAGTGACTGAGCAAGTAGAGAAACAACGCTGTGTCAGATTTTGTGTTAAGCTTGAGCATTCCTCGAAAAAACCAGTCAGACGTTTCAGAAGGCTGTAGTTATGGGCAACTGGCTATTGGCAGCTTTATCATAACCATGTTACCACTCAGGCATCACATCTCCTGCAGAATGTTTTGGGGAAAAATCAAAATATCCAGGTGACTTAGCCCCTCTACAACCCAGGTTTGGTGCCATGTGACTTCTGGCTTTTCCCAAACCAAAATCACCTTTGAAAGGGAAGAGATTTCAGACCATCAGTGAGATCCATCAGTGAGATTACCATCCATTTCCTAGTCATGTGTAGAGCTTCTGAGAAATACAGTTCTTTTATACCAGTGTGACCTTTCTCATTCAGTTTTAATGCCTTCTGCCCAACCGATACAAAGATTCCACTCTTTCTTTATGATTAACCAGTAAAACCTTTTCTGTCACCTTCCCTAGCAGTTAGCTGTGTTTTCATAGGACTTCACAACTTTCTCTAATGGAATATATATACTTTAGTGATTTATAGATTATGTCCCTGACTTTTCTATGAGATTTTCAAAAGCCTAAACCTTATTTACACTTAGATCTGGGTATCAGACTAAAGTCTGGCAGACAATGAATGTAGTGCATGAATAAAAGAGGAGCGTGAGCATGTTAGATTTCTATCGGTTATGTTTTCATTGTAATTATAATTATGTTGAAACTGAAGTTAATTAGGTAGAATTCTTTTGCAAAGGTGGAATTAAAATCTGTCTCAAATGCATAACAAGGAAACTTCCTTTTATTTAGTCTTCTACAAGAGAAAAAAGCACAATTATGGAGATTTTGTTTTGCTAAGTGCCCTTTTCTCTCAAAATAATTTTATCTGTGGAAATCAGTTTCATGTTTTCATGAATATTTTTGAGAATATAAAAAGTTAAGTTAGAGAGGATTAAATTATATTTTTATTTTTAATATATTTATTGGTTTTATCATCAATTATTGGTTGTTGCTTTTACTGATGTTATTTTACACATACATAAACTAAAACTAATCACAATTTTATCTCAGGAGAATTGGTCTTTTATCTTCTGGCAATAAATACAGACTGACTAGATGTTGAAACAAAGACATAATCAGTATAATAACCAGAAATAGACTGAAAATAATTTCAGGGCAATTCTGCCACATATAGTTATATATATTATATATTATATATTATATAACATATTATATATTATATATTGTGCTATATATTACATATAATATATATAGTGTGTATATATATATATATATATTGCTGCCACAGCTTAGACTATAAATGAAAAAAATTCAAAGACCAATTGAGACAAAGTCTGAATCAATAAAAAAGAAATTCATGTAAGAGCAAAGAAGCTCTTCTAAATAAAAGTCCTGGGGGACAAATCTGAATGCAGCAATTCAGAGTCCTCAGAGGCTGATGAATAAGGTAAATTGGGGATAGCTGCACAGTGAAAAGGAGTTCATATGAAGTTTCTGGAAACCATTTTCAATGATAACGTTTTTGAAGGTCACTCCTTCTAATAAGTGTGTGCTACTTTGAACCTGATATTTAATTACTGAATTCCATCCAATTTCTTCAAAATTTGCCAATAAACAGGAGGGCTTTAATATCATAAAAACATAATTCAATCTGTAGACAGAAAAATCTTTACTTTTCAACAAAAGTACAGATGAAAGTTTTTATTTATATAATAATAAAAGTAGCATGGTTACAGAAGTCAGCTCAATAGTTTTTATCAAAGTGCCATTAATTATTTACCCAAACACATTCATTTCTCAAAGTTTTCACATAAAGAATATTTAAAGGGAAAAACCCTTCTAGAAAAGTTGTTGAAAGAATTTATCAAAATGACGTGACTGACAGTTGACCATTAGTCTGGGTCCACATGATCTGAGACTTCTTACTCACTCCGCTGTCCATTCCAGCCACTGTTCCCGCACTAGGAGACATTTTAAGGATTAAGAATTGGCCGTCAGACAGTAAGCTGTTATTGAGACTATAATGCTATACATGTGACTGAACCATGTTAGGGCCTCTATATGAACTTTTAAGGTTCTGGTGGGCAGGTGTGGAGATGGAGATCTGCTCATCTTGTGGCTCCCCAAGATGTAAATTCCCTTGCTTCTTAAACCTGCACCAACCAATCTGGACTGACTGGTCTGCCTCTTTCTTTAGGCTTTTCTTGCCCTCCATGCATGCAGACCAGTTTTGAATTTCATTTGGGGACCTCTTGAGGTTGAGAACAAAGATAAGTAAATTGTATTTTCTTCAAAAAAAAAAGAAATGGAAATATTGTCATTTATTTAAATTAAGTGAAATGTGTAAAGTTTAATATGTACATTAGAATTATGTATATAATGAAATGCTTTTTGCTGTTACATGTTATTTCTCATTTTCCTATGTTTCTCTAGACTTTTTAGTGATTGTGAACCTGAGTACCATGAACTTCTCTATAAATTGGATATGGATGAATGTGAAATCTTACCTTGTCTAGATGGAGAAAGTTGTGTCAACAGAACTAGAGTGTACAGCTGCCTCTGTGCTCCTGGTTATACAGGTAAACCTCTATCTTCCCTGCCTATATGATATTATTGCTGTCTGTAAATAAATGGTAACTTTATACCACTTTCTAAAACCTCAAATAACCTGTTACAATCAAGTGGGATAGAAAAATCAAGGAAATTCTTGGAAATAAAATAAATGAATAAAACCAAATGTGTTTTGTATTCTATAATTTGCTAAAGACTAAGAAATATATGGATTATATTTGAAGGTGTTTTACATTTTTATACTTTTTGAAGTTTTTTGAAGTATATTTATATGGTTATAATACAGGAAATAAACATAGGTGTTTATTTAAGAATAATCTAAGAGAAATAATGCTATCATATCAGTTACACAAATGTTATTTTAAAAAAGTTAAGTTTACCTCCTTTAAATATATTTATATACTAAAAATTATTCAGGCAGGCTCTGTGAATTTGAAGATCTAGCAAAAAAAATATGGTTTGGAGTTAGCTGTCCAAATATCAATTATTCTACAACATGAATTCTACGCAAATATAGAGGCAAAAGTCACCAAGGAACTTAAGAAAGGATAAAAGCATTAGCCCTCTAAATTTCTGCTGAGAAATTGCACTTATGAAATATAAAAATACAAAAATTTAGTGTTTTGGTATACCAATATGAATTGCTATATCCAGCAAGAATATATTAAAATCTTAAATTTCAAATTATTAATGTTTAAATACCACACCACTGAGACCTTTTGGGTTCTTTTTCTAAGTGAAATTAGTTAAGTGCATTTAATATTAGATTTCTCACAGTAGTAAAATACACTAATTAAATAGAAATGAGATTGCAAAGCAAAACTGATAAATAACTAAAAAATACTTTTAGTGGATACATGATCAAAAGGCAAGAGTAATTTCAGTGACCTGACCAAAGAATATGCAGGTTTCTTTCCTGTTGAATCCTGATGTCTTCAGAGAAAATTACACTGGTAACAATTGGTTCATACTCAAAAATCTAATCTTAAATTTAAAAACAAAAAAATTAAAAACCATTACCTACAGATTTTCTTACATAAATAACAAACATTGCCTGTTTCCTATAAAATAGTGTTCTTTATAAACTTCATATTGCCCATCATCTTTCAAATTATTGAGATTTCTTTTTGGGACTTCAGAAACCCAAATAGCAACACCATTCACCATGATGCTGTTTTGCTATGGCTACTGTTGCTCAACGTATTAAAATAAGAGATGACACACTACACTCAATGGGACTGAGATACACATTTTGTAAAATTACTTGATATAACATATTGTTCTGGTATTGTAAATGCATCTTAAAGTCTGAAGGATCAACACATTTTTTTCACAGCCTATTTTCCTTGCAGGCTATGGTGCTTAGCATTGTTTCACAATTTATGATTGAACCGTCAGTTAGACACCCCAGTGGAGAAGTTGAGTACACAGTTGGCTGTATAAGACAGTCTGCAATGAAAATACAAACTTGGGAGTCTTTAGATATACAACTGTAATACTGGGTAGAATAAAAAAAGGAGTGAAGGTAGGTAGAATAGAGAAGGACCAGGGATGGACTGAGGCTGGGGATACTGCAATATTTAGGAGCCCAGGAGAGAAAAATGAATGAGCGAAAGAAATTGAAAAGAATAGTCAGTGATACAGGAGGGGAAACAAAGTAAGGGTTATTAACCATGGAAGCTAGAAATGCGAATGTCATTGGTGACATCATGAAGGAAGCAATTTTGCTGAATTGATGGGTACAAAATCTATTCGAAGGGGATTTAAGAGAGAATGTAAGAAATTAAATCTCTGAGAGTGATTATACACAATTTATTAAAGTAAGTTTTTTTTAATGATGGAAACAAGAAATAGACAGTATCCTGAGAAAATAGTGAGATTACAAGTAAAATTTTTGTGAATTTACATGCTTATTAAATGGCTCTCACTCCTGTGTGGGGAATGGACTGGAGAGTTTGAATGATAGAAGCAGAGGAACAACTCAGGAGGCTTTGGAACAATGTTCTCATAAACAAACATTCAAGGAACACATACTGTGTAATTGATTAATGGGAAGGCCGCTTAAGAATTAGTGTTCTTGAACTTCCTTTCAATCTCTAAATCTGATTTTGTCTGGTATATTTTCCAAAGAAAATTTAAATTTTGAACTCAGAAAATTCTGCTTGATTCTTGGTCAACTCTATTGCAGGCTTCTTATACTGAAAAAAAAAATTTCTTCTTAACTACAAAAAATTTATTGGAAAATTACAAAAACCCAGTTTATATGCTATGTCAAGAGGGAGTTTTGCATTTGGTTTTGTGGTCTAGTAAGAACCCTCAGGTAAACTTGCTATGTAGTAATTAGAGCAACCAGAGTATCTCTCTAGATGTATGTAGTCAATTCTAAATTGTCTTAGCCATCATTTCAGGCTAAATGTATCAGAGATTGACAACTTGCTAACTTCTTCCTTGAAGGTTTAGAGAACTAATTTCTCATAGTTTTACTAGAAAACTATAGCCATTAAAAATGTACTGTTGGTAGGAATGCAGACTGGTGCAGCCACTGTGGAAAACACTATGGAATTTTCTCAGAAAATTAAAAATGAAACTGCCTTTGACCAGCAATTCCACTGCTGGGATTATACCCTAAGAGCCCTGAAACACCAATCTAAAAGAACCTGTGCACCTCAATGTTCACAGCAGCACAATATATAATAGCCAAGTGCTGGAAGCAGCCTAAGTGCCCATCAGCAATGAGTGGATCAGAAAACTATGGTACATTTACACAGTGGAATTCTATGCAGCAGAGACAAAGAAGCTCCTACCCTTTGCAACAGCATGCATGGAACTGGAGAGTATTATGCTAAGTGAAATAAGCCAGGCAGTGAGGAGCAAATACCATATGATCTCACCTTTAACTGGAACATAACCAACAAAAGAAAAAAGCAAACAAAATATAACCAGAGTCATTGAAATTATGAACAATCTAACAATAGCCAGAGGGGAGAGGAGAGGGGACAGTGGGGAGAAGGGTTTTCAGGAACTACTATAAAGGACACATGGACAAAGCCAAGGGGGAGGGTGGAAGCAAGGGAGGGAGCTGGCAGGGAGGGGTGGGAAGAGAATACAGACAACTATAATTGAGCAACAATAAAATAATTAAAAATGTAATTCATTTATATTTATTTTCCTTAATATAGATATATCTGAGAGAGATCATAACTTTATATATTATATAGCAGATGATATTAATTGCTATGAATAAAAATTATGTAGAGAAATGATTATAGGAGGCAGATAAGGTTAGGAGTTGGGGAGGTAAATTTAATAGAGAAGTCAGGGAAGGCCATGGAAAAATTCATTTGGTTTAAGATTGAGATTCCAGTTATGTATTGGCACACACCTATATGTGTAGATAAACAGGTAGTGAGAGACATGGAGATATCAAGAACTGAAATAATACTTAATCACCTATGAAAATGAGAATGTTTGCCTAATAACAGATATTTATATTTTTGTATAAAAGGACCATTAAGTGTTAAAGCAGCAAGAAGCTTTGTTATTTTGGGGGGTTATTAGAATCTTCATAATGTATGCATAAAGTTGTACAGGACATAAACATAAAACATCATCACATCACAAATCAAGTAGGAGAAATACCCAACAATTTTAGCTGTAGTTGGCAGTTTATCAGTTTTCTATATTAGGAAACAAAACAGGTATTTTACAAAGACTAATCTAATTTTGCAAATTTTGAAGATGCACAGATTCTGCAAAATGCTTTCATTTCCACACCTATGTGTAATGATGTCCCTGTGCTTAGCAGTGATTACATTTCCCTTTACTTCTTACTTATGATGTTGTAACATTTATATATAAGATGTACTATACCGGCAATAACACCAGAAAAGTTCTGATTTGTCTGAAAAGAGCAGGGGGAAGAGTTGGGGAATAACATTCTAAAGCAAAACTAGAAAACAACTCTTCGTCAAAGAAAGCAAGTTCTTTCAATACTCTTAAATATTTCTTCTGGCAAATAACTCCATATTCCCAAATAATGTACCTATACTTCTATTTCTTATATAGCTTTTATTCTCAACAATATCTAAGTAATTTTTCCTATGGAAAATAAGGATTTAACTCTGTTATCACTATCCATATTCACCAACACATACAAGCTTTTCCTCACTACTTCCTTCTAAAGCAGTCGTATCAAAACTTTTTATTATTCAAATTATTGCTGTTGTTATTATAGCCACATAAATTTTTCCTTTCTTATTTTCTTATTCTTGCTCATTTTGATAAAGATTTATTTATGACAATGCTTTTATATTGTTGAAGAATTTCTTATTTTTAATTTCTAAAAGCTTTCTTCTTATCTAATATTTTGTAGTACATTCTGTAAATTTCATTTATAAAATGTTTTCTATACTTATAGGGTGTTTTGTATGTTTGATTCCTTGCATTTTCTTAATTTCCAAATTCCATTTCACTGTATGTGTGTTTTCATTCTTCATATACCTTTGTATTTAGAAGTATTTCTATAATGTCAAATAATTTTGGATATCAGTTAATATTTAAGAAAGAACTATTAAAGTGCTAATTGAAAACTCTGAGTGAGTGAGGATGTTTGACTGGTGATTTTGTTACTTTGTGTAAATGAGCATAAACACCAGCTTTTTCATTGGAGAAATGTGAAATGTCATTGGTGGTGGCCTTTTTCTTTTCAGGGAAGGGGCAGAAAGATGTTTGGTAAGATTTTGGTAAACTTGAATGCAAGGTCTATTTAGATAGTTCTGATTTTTAGAAACACTTAAAAATATCTTAGAACAATATATAAAATTAAACTTATTTTTTCCTACTGTGCATTATATTATTGCTTCAAACCTCTTAATACAAAGATGTATATACTTTATGAAATAAAGTAAGTGTGTGTTACTGAGCTTTGGGGGTATAAAGAGATTGTTCAGTCTGTAGCACAGGGCATATCAGTGTGAAACAAGGGCCCTGATGAAGGAGAGGTTGGCATAATTTAGCTGAAGAGTGAGGAGGGAATGTGCAAATTCCTCAATAATTCTTGATGATTAATGCCACTCTGAGACCATTCTTTTTTCTCTATTTCTTGCCCCCTCCTCAAATCTTTGGTTCCTTCTTTCCTAACCTAAATTCCAAGACCTATAATTATAATCATTCCCTACTTTCCATTATCCTGCACTGCTCTCTTTCTGTAATTCTTACCTTAAAATTCATAATCCTAATGTTAATTCTAATTTCTCACATATTTTTCACTCACATAGGTTGCATAGGATGGGATAAAACACAAACATGCACACACACAAAACACAAAACACAAACACACTCATTCATTCATATATGCTAGGTGTTCTTGCCTTGACTTCTTCACCACAAACCTCAAGGAAGCTGATGTTGTCTGAGAGTGCTACTATTCTCTAATCAGTTTTATTTCCCAATATCCTAAACTATTATTTCTAGCTCATCCTTACTTCTTTTTTTAAAAGATTTTATTTATTTATTTTTAGAGAGAGGGGAAGGGAGAGGAAAAGAGAGGGAGAGAAACATCAATGTTCCTTATGCACCTCCTACTGGGGACCTGGCCCGCAACCCAGGCATGTGCTCTGACTGGGAATCAAACCAGTGACCCTTTGGTTCATAGGATGCCACTTTATCCACTGAGCCACACCAGCCGGGGCTCATTCTTCCTTCTTATATTCCCACCAGTATTCCCTGTGCTGAAATTTCAATTTATGTCTTTCTTATATTCCTGAGAAAATAAAAGTGATAAGAAGAGAGCTACTTTTATCTTCCCACTAACAACTAATAATCCATATAGATCTGCACTCATACACTGTGTTTTTGTTTGTCCATGCCCCTGTCCATAGTTAACCATTAAATGGTGAGTTGATTCTATACTTTATTACATATTATTAAAGGATTTTCATCCACAATTATTTTCTGTAACATAAAATTCTGCCTCAATACTATATTACTATTACCAGTATTTAAGTATTAATATCCACTTGGGTCACATGGCATCTCATATAGAATTTACCCCAACCCTGTTCCACCAACAGTAGTTTCCACCTCAGTGAATGGCATCATTGTTCACACAGTTTCTCAGGCCAAATTCATGGAATTATTTTTGACTTCACACATCACCATGAAGTTCATCAGCAAATCCCATTGGTTTCATCTTCAAAATGTATTTTAGCTCAACCACTTCTGCATATCTATCACGTTAGTCTAAGCCACCAGCATCTCTTGTCCAAACTATAACATTTTAACTTGTCTTCCATTCTTGTCACATGAAAATATATTCCTTATCCAGCACCAAGAGTGATCTTTTTAAAATATTGAACAGCAATAAAAAATTTAAAAAATATATTAAACAGATCCCTTTGCTCTCAATTACAAAATCCTCCAGGACTTCTCATGATGCTGTGAATGTAACACATCCTCCTTACTATGGCCTGTTGAATCCTCTGATCTCCTTTCCTACTGCATTGTTCTTGGTTCCCCATTTGAACCCCTGCTGTCCCATTTGGGTGTGAATCACTTCCCTCAGACATGAGCATTTTCCTTTTTATTTCATCAGAGAACTTTCTCTCTTATTTCATCAGGTCTCAGATGTAAATTACTCTTACAAGCCTATTCACTTTACATAAAAATAACACTGTGTTTTTCCTTCCACCTATTTTTTGGTCTTTCATAACAGTTATGGCTATGTAATTATTACATCATCACATTATTTATTTATTTTTATCTCTTCCTACTAGAATTGGATGTCTTCCAGGGAAGGATTTTTTCTATCTTTTGTTTGATTTTCTATCTCAGTGTCTAGAAGGAGCCTAGGACATTAAAGGCATTTGCATATGTGTGTTTATTTAAAGAGAAAACATTTATTTTTCATGTGATTTGATTCTTAATAGTATTCAGTTATAATTATTTAACTTTTCACATGTTTATATACATAACTTTTTGATGATTATAGATCTTCATTAAATGTTTTATTATTTTCATTTTCTCATAATGACATTAAAAAACATTTTTTAAAATGTCTGTACCAATAGGAAATAAAATTTTCATTTTTGTAATACTGATTAATTGATACTGTGCAAATCATTCAAAAGGTTATACTGTCTGTGTGCTAAAAATCATAACTCGGTGAATCTGGCTCATTGTGAATTAAAGGCATATATATGCAAATACATAACACGAATTCTAAATTCAGGAGCAATATAATTTGATTTGATGTTACAAAGTGAAATAGTTCTATGCAATAAATTAAAAGTGACCTAAAATATAAAATTAGACCTTTTATATTACTCATTAACCCATACTAAATCTTTTTAAAAGAACACCAGTAGCAAATTAAGCATAGTGACCTTATCAATGGTGATTCTTTATATAATATATAACAATTGTGAAGCAGTTAGTATTTTATATCTTGCAAAATAAGATGCTAAAAATAACCATTGAGATGATGTACTGCCTATTAAAAGCCCATCAGTTATCAGATATTTATAGGTCATTATCCACTCATATTTAGTTTTCTAGGGCAGTGATATTTATATGGCATAAATGTGTCCTCTTGATATTTTACAGAGTAATTGGACCTACAGAAATGCTATAATTATAATTGAAATACATTTTTATCCTAACATTGGACATACTTTATTACACAATTAAATACCAGAATGATATTCAATACCAGTGAGTAACAAAAATAGTTATAGTACAATTCCAATTGAAGGGCACTAAAGTGGTTTGGATTCCTCTTCATTCACTCTTCTTTCATCTTGGGTCCTGACCAAGTCTAAGCACCCAAAAGACAAGTGTGGATCAAATTATCAGGGTTATTTATGAAGGCCCAACACCTTCCAAATTACAGAGTTTTCTGGTGAAGCCAGTTTGAAGAAGATGCATATAACCTGTGTCCCAGGAAAGAACATTATAACACTAACAGTCTCCCCATTAGAAACAGAGATTTTGGTACACGAGTGTTGGGTATGAAAGGCAGAATCAAACTAGGACTTACTCAGCTGGCTTCTTGTAAGATTTGGGGTCAACAACTGGTGAAGACCAGAAAGTATGTGGAATGGGGCAAGGTGTATTTCTGAAAGCAAATAGCTCTGTTACTCGGGTCACATCCTCTTCACCAGACTCTGATTTCAGCTGCATTTGAGTGAGTAGTGCTCAGTGGTCTCAAATCACCCCATGACAGTTCCCCAAGTCATATGCTTTCTGAGTCTTTTTGCTCCACATCCAGTCTTGCTCTACACCATAGAGCCAGTTTAGACCACATGCATGCACAGATCAAAATATGGGAAGCAGTGTCCTGAAATCCCCCTTCAAGCAATAGAAGATAGGAGGCAGTTTATTAATATTCCAATCAGTTCTCTTCAGGTAGATAATCCTGCTTATATATTATGTACTTCCTAAAAGGTCAGTGTGCAATCAATGGGATTGCCTGCAACAGTAATCTTATTTAGGTCTTCTACCAACTTTTAATCATACTCTGGTTTCATGCTCCACATTCCCTCTTTCTTATGTTCTGAATCCCCTCCTGAATAAATTGGATCATCATAACTGCTTTTGATTTTAGCAGAATGCCAAGTAAAATAGTAGACTTATGAGATTGGAGCAGGAATCAAATGAAGCGGCCCAAAGCCCAGACATGGAGCATATTTCCTCTGTTTGGAAGCATGGAAATTCCTGCCATCACTATGTGAGACATTGCTGTTTGATGAATAAAATTTCCCTTAATTGGCTAGAAAGGGAAAAATAGAGAATTCAATGTAAATACTTATACCAGTTATGCCCCTTATGGTAAGTGAATCCAGACTTACTTCCCCTATGAAAACTCAAGAACCAGTCATGAACCTACAGCCATCTAAAATGAAATGTGCTGCCTATAAGGGAGACAATACCTTTATTCTTGAAACTTAAGAATTCCCCTACTTAGTAAATGACTCTGGATAGCATCTGAAGAAAGTCAGTGGTTTTCATTTTTAGAACAGTGCCTTCCCTCATTGTCTATTTAACTGAAATGTGTTGTGATCCTGTGTAGTACAGCCAAATGTAATGAAATGTTGAAGGTCTTTTAAAATGAAAATACTGAAGCACTACTGAAACAGTTAATTCTAGCTTTTAATCAGAGAAATAAATAGAAATTTAACACATTAGAAAGCAAAGCTCTTCGGAGATACTTGTGATTTGAAATCCGGACCTCAATGACTCCAAGGCACAGAGAAGAAAAATGGGTCTCCTGTGTTTTGAAAGAAATTTTTTTCTGGTACTTTAAGGGGTAATTGATCTCACTGTTCTATTTTAGTTGCAGTTCTCCCTCTCTGAGACATTCTTTTACCTTGTTTTCTTGTGCCGAGTGTCTTTTTTCTCTAAGTCTTTTTTTCATAAGTTATCAGCATTGTCTGACTAAAACACATATCTAATTATGTGAAGCAATTTTATCAAGTCACATTTTAGCAAGTGTAATTCTGCAGTCTTCAAGCTCTAATAATTCTTTCAGATCCTTCACTGAGCTCCTACGAAGTACCAACTTTTCTAGGTGCTGCAAAAAGTGCAGAGAACAGGTTAGACTCCCTGACTTCCTGCTGTTTATGTTCTGGTGAGACCCCGAGAGAACCCAAGATTTCCTACATTTACTCACACAGGCTAATCTTGACAGTGCTGGAACTATGGACTTCAGTTGACACGTAACAACAGGCAAGAATTAAAGAAGGATGAGATATTATTTTCTCATCTCTAAACACAGGTGAGCCAAGTTCTTCTCCCCAGAGGCAGAGGACCCATAACACATAGTCTCTGCCTTCTTCACCTCTACCAGCTCTGCACAGGTTATGCTCAGGTACTTTGTGCTAGATTGGTAATCTAAATAAGGCCATCCCCTCTGCCAGTTCCCCTTTACCTTCAGAAGATTTGGGTTTTGACTTTCTACACCATGGCTTTCTAGCATTTAATTATTATGCACCTTGCTAAATGTGACCCACAAGCTGAATCTAGTTCTGTTTCAGTGAGTAATAGGATTTACATAGATAAGGTATATAATACAATTAAAATAAGTCACAGTCTCTTCATTTTTGCTTCTTATGAAAATTTAAAAGACCTGGAAACACTGGGAATATATTTTTATTTTGGAAGCAATAGGTTGACTCTGAGGAGTGACTGCTTGCTTAAGATGGGGCATATACTCTCCATTTTACGTGAGTTGTCGGGTATTATTCATGCTATTTACCTGACAACTACAGACCTTTGTTGGACACCACCAAATTTTCAGAAAACCATAAAAACAAGGTTCCTCATTCTCAACACCTCCATCCCCCTTCATTTGCTGTCCCAGTCCAGAATTTTCTGTGCTCCCACATGAAATCTTTTAGTCCACTACTCATTTATTGGCTAATAAATCATCACTTGTCTTTTGTTCTCTTTATCATCCCTTGACTTGCTTATTCTTTAGTGGCATAATGGAAAGACCCTTCCTGTCTTTAAATGGTTGCAATTTAAATTTCCTAAGAAAAATTTCTGCTTAGGAAAATGTTAACACCTGTAAGAACTCAAGGAAGTTCCTCAAGGAAGTATAAAACAAAGCAAAGATGTATTTGCAACATTTGTTCGGAGCTCCGGAGATGTCGACCTGCATTTTGGCGTTGTGTTTGTTTGCTTTCAGAACAAATCTGGGCTCTCAGAGAGTGGATGTACTTACACCTTTATTTATCAGCTCACACAGTTCTTTTATATTTTTGCTTTCTCTGTGGAAGGAGAGTCGGGGAAAGATTTTTTTCTCTATAATGTATTTTATTTTGTCTAAGGAGTTATATAAACATAGTATTGGAAAGATTGCTTGATCTTTGGAAAAATGGCTTTCTATTTATATGTAATAAAAAGGTAGCAAACAAGCAGTTTACATTCAGTTTAATTTTATGTGTTTTTCCATAGTTAGTAATATACATGTATGTTTCAAATAAGTAATAATGAATTATCACAGTGAAAATAAGAAAAATGCAATTTTACACATGTACAGAGATGTTTTTGTTTATGCATTAATGTATTTCAAGAGTTCAAAATAATGCTTGACACATTAAAAGGGCTTAATAAGTATTTAAGAAGTGAATGGTAACATCAAAACAGTGATAACTTTTAAAAAACATAAAAAATACTAAACTAAGATAAAAATAATACTACCTGTACATTTTATTTTATTTTTATTTTTTATTGTTGTTCAAGTACAGTTGTCTCTATTTTCCCCCATAACTCTTCCCCACCCATTTTAAAAGAGGTAATTATTCAAATTCTGGAAAATATGCCATTTTATCTTTACATGTAATATAAGTATTGAAACAGCCTATGGTATCAGAACTTTTTCTAAAATGTTGGCAGGACTTTAATTACCACAGGGTTCTATTAAATAAATGAAATAAAAATTAATGATGCTTTCAGTGAAGCTTGTCTAATGATGTCAGTCATCTAATAAAAGTGCATTGTGTGACAAATGTTAATTGGAGATAAGAGACTGCTAAATATATACAAATAGTTATAAACCAATTAGTCTCAATGCATGTTATCAATAGTAGAATCTAATTTTAAAAGATTTGCTAACAAAAATTAGGAATTTTCTGGAAACTCAAAGGAAGTTAAAGTGTCACTATTACAGAAAGTACAGAGAGGAAAATTGCTCCTGTTAGTACATGAATATTTGACTGCTTACTATAATAGTGAAAGTAGCCCCTAGAGCAAGCTTCTGCCTTCAAAGATAAAAAAAAAAGCCAACTATGGATACAGACATTTATAGAAAACTTAATAGAGCATTATTAAGGGAAGGGAGGAAAACCTTTAGATTTAATTGATAATTGAATATTGATGTTGATTCTGAAAGCTGGACAGAATTTTGGTGTACAGGTCATGAGCCAATGTGAATGCTATTAATGTTAATTCAGTACCGCAGAATGAATGAAAATGGATGAAAATTTGCATAAAAGCCCTTTGACTTGAAAAGAAGGGGTTCATAATAGGCAAACAGATTTTAAGTTAATATATAATGTTCTAGCATACACTCTTATTTATAAATTTATTTATGGTGTTTCATGTGATTTTTAAAAAGTAGCCCTTTTACTACTGCCAACAACCATGTGTGGGAGACATACTTAAACTCAATGTTTGCTTATAAAAAATAAGTTGTTTTGATAAGCAAAAATTTTAGCAATGACTCCCCATAAACCTTGCCTTAGCATAATCTCTTCCCTTTTTAATATGACTGAAATGTTAATATGATGTCACTTCCATGCTTATGCTCATTTATAGGGAGTAAAGGAGATTATCTCCATGGACCTAATTTAGTTATATGAGCAATGTAAGAGCAGACAGTTTTCTCTATCTGGTAAGCAGAATGAGAAGTCCAAGAGATTCAAAGTGTGGAAAGGATTTGGACTGTCATTGCTGTCATTGCTGTCTTGCTGTCATTGAGGATTGAGGGGACTGTATTAGAAGGCATGGATTTTATCTTCTAAAGAGTGGCTGTGACTGATACCCAGCAGGAGAATGAGGATATCAGACCTACAGAGAAAGGAACTAGATAGATTCTACCAACAACCTGAATGAATGCAGAAATCAATTTCTCCCCAGAGTCTCCAGATAAAAACCCAGTTGGGTAAATACCTGATTTCAGTCTTTTGAGACCCTGTAGTTCATCCTACCCATCCTACCCATGTCTTACAGAACTGTGAACTAATAAATGGGTGCTATTTTAAGCTACTAAATTTGTGGCAATTTTATATGCAGCAATAACAAACTAATGTGTCTATTGAAGGATAAATGACTCTGTAGATATATCTAAAAATGTGACACATGTAGAACCATAGTTGAAGACATTTCTGGTTTCAAATATCTCTAACTACTCTGTCCTCAACTGTACCCACAGAATGAAACAAATCTATGAGGGGCAAGAAAGAGGCAACAAACACAATGCATGTGGATCAGAATTATATATTCTTTCCTTGAGTTACAAACAACATGTTATCAAAAATTGTTCAGTTGGCATTTAGGGAACCCAAGTTCTAATCCTGTCATATAATCATTAGCTTTATTCTTTCACTATGCCTGATTTTCATCTTAATTAAAAAAAATTCTTTTTGGCTCCAAGTTCTATTAATTCTCTTATTTGTTAACTTGTCTTCAAACAACACAACCTTGATGTATAGGAACTGTATTGAATTATTTTTAGTTATTCCAAGAGTAGCTAGCATACAGCTGACTATGAACACATATCTCATCATTATAGGTCTGTGGTAGCTTTTCTAAAACTACCTTACCAGTTCTTCTTTAGTAACTGTGAAGTGGCAAACAGACCTCCTGAATTTTAACATTTATTCCCATATCAGTCACTGTAATCTTTGAAGCTAACTTTTTCCCAAGAAACTCATGAAAAAAAAAGTCTTTGAGTTCTTTGGATAAAATCCATGTTATCATCCACAAACTCCATAGATAGTTACTAAAGCTAAATGTTGTATGAGCACACAGGGAGCTTTTTTTAGGATGCAATTGAATTATAATAATTGTATTTACAAGTATATTGCATACCTTAGTTAACAGTTGACTGCTACTGTCTGTATAATAAGGAAGATTATGGTAGAAAATAATCTTTAAATGAAAGAGTTACTTGTTTTAAGTTTTTAATGTGGCTTTTCCTTCTTATTAATTCATCTTTCTGGCACATAGACTCCTCACAGTATTTCTGCTTCATCATTTCTTTCCAATGTTCTCAACAGCAGTAGCATAATACTTGGTAAATATGTGCTATTTGTTCACTCCATTTCCTCTGACTGTGGTAACCCTGACAAAGCCTACTTTTATTTATTTCAGTAGGAGTATATAGTATAACCAATTGTGTGTTTTTAAGGATTTCAGAGGTTTAAAAATAATAGTGTTTTTAAAAAGTATAAATATAAAAACATAAGAGTAAATTTGAACATTTAGAAAGCAGGCTGGTATTTTATTGGCTAGATGAATGCTAATACATTACTCTTTTACATGTTTCTTAAATGTACTGTCACTCAAGCTTATTATGGAAATTACATGCAACTTCTGAATATGTTCTACCTGATGTGGAGGACCATTGCATTTTAATGGTGAATTAAAATAATTATAATAGTGTAGAGAGAGTATTTTAAAAACCTATCGTTATGTCCATCACTGCTATTTGCAAATCTGCCAGCAATAAAAGGGTATTCAAATTTCATAACTCAAGATATTTAATGATTACCTACTGGACTGATAGAGAAATTTCTCACCTGATAAATAACATGGCATAAATCGCCTAGGTACAGTCTGTGAGCTTTCATCTTCCTTTGGAACATTAAATATCGGTTATTGCCATAGGAAGAATTTTACACTAGATGGACTCACACTCTGATCCACAGTGACAATCTCTAAATTTATCATCCTCTCCTTCAATTGTTCTGTGTACTATTACCCAGGTCATGCTATTTACACCAGCTGTATTCTCTTGTTCAGAGCAACGAAGACATTTATCCTCCAGCTCATACACCTGATCTCCTTTACTCCCTCCCTGCATTCTCATTGGAGAAAGGTTATTTGTCATAATTTTGTCTCCTGTGTCTGTTGATTGTTTGAAAACATCAACCCATCATTATAAATCTCTCTCTTCAATCTCCTAGCAGTAAACTGAAAAGACTTCCCCAGAAGTGCTTCTTGCTTTCACAAGCTTTATTATAAAAGCAATTTTAACTCCTCATATGCATTTTTCAAACCTCTGAGTCATTGCTATTTACCTTTTTCACAATTCAAGAGAAACTGCTAACATGTATACAAACACTAAGTCTTTGAATGATTAAAGTATAACTTTAGTCACTAAAATTATTTTAAAATCATTATATAAGCCTTAAGTTTATGAAGAAATTAAAAAGAAATTTGGGGTAGTTATCTAGGAAATCACCAAATTATCAAATGAAAATGATCAGAGTCAAAATCATTTTTATATACTTTAAGAAGAAATGAACAGGCCAGGCATTTGTACCAGGTACTGGGACAGCAGAAATGAAGTTTTAATGAACTCAGAGTGTGGCAAATATGTAATTAGCCTCAATGTGGTAATTGTACAGACATATATACTGACAGAGGAAGGAGCCATGCATCTTAATGTATCAGAAAATTACCAAAAAGTAACATGGCATATGAAGGCAAAGTCTAGTAAAAATACACTTTCACAATTGCAGTAGAAAGGAAAAGGGAAACTAAAGTACTTTAGTTAAGGCATTTCCAGTTGGTGAGAAGGTGTATGATTAGAGTTCTGTTCCGCAAGTGATTTACAGTGAAGCTAAGGAGGTAGAGAAGATTTAAAGGATATTATACTAAGATAAGAATTTGTTCATAAAGAAAAGGAGAAGTCATTTAAATTTATAAGGAAAAACATGTAAAATATTTGTATCTTAGAAAACAAGTTCTAAAATAAACTGGAAATTGTGGTAGAGGTTAGTGTTGATACCAAAAAGTTTGTTGAAATAAGGTCTTTTAAAAACACAGCTGAGACATAGTGATGCTCTGAGCTAAGGCAGTTGTCAAGGAAATAGAGAAGAAATGGATATTGAAGATATTATTGTAGAAAACTTGGATATGGAATGAAATAATTCATTAATAATCCAGACTTTTCTAATTTGAGTTCCTGAATAGAAAAGTAAAGATGAAGACATGAAATATAAGTAAATCCACAGTAACTATTTAAGGGAAGTATTTTCTTATCATTATAGTTGTTTAAGTATAGTAATTATATCTGTGAATATGTTTATATCTAAATCAATGCTTTTCCTTGAGTTGGAGAAATTTTCCAGTTTTATTGAAATTTAATTGACAAATAGTATTATACAAGCAGTGACTTATAGATATTGTAAAATGATTACCAAAATAAATTTACTTCTATCCCAGTCTCCATCTGGACTCCACCATGCTGGGTCTTGTGGGTGGCGTGTCTGCAGTCTCAGCCTCTGGGGCCATGTGGGGACTCAGCCCTTCAGTGCCATTATCTCAAGCTCAGCTCTTAATACAGGCCACCCTGGCAGTGCTCCAGCCTGCCAGAGACTATGCCACCCAAACATGTCCTTTGCCAAAGGCAGGTACCACCACTGGGGGCATAGTGGCTGTCATCGGTGCAGTGGTGGATGTCCAGTTTGATGAGGGACTACCACCCATTCTAAATGCCCTAGAAGTGCAAGACAAGGAGACTAGGCTGGTTTTGGAGGTGGCCCAGCATTTGGGTTACTTATGAGTAAGTAACCACTGCAGTGAATGGTACAGAAGGCTTGCAACAGACCAGAAAGTCCTGGATTCTGGTACTCTAATCAAAATTCCCATTGATCCTAAGACATTGTGCAGAATTATGAATGTCGCTGGAGAGCATATTATGAGAGGGGCCCCATCAAAACAAAACAATTTGCTCCTATTCATGTTGAGGCTCCTGAATTCAGGGAGATGGGTGTTGAGCAGGAAATTTTGGTTACTGGTATCAAGGTTGTGGATCCTTGGGTGGCAAAGTTGGGCTCTTTGGTGGTGCAGGCATTGGCAAGACTGTATTGATCATGGAGTTAGTCAATAATGTTGCCAAAGCCCATGGTGTTTATTTTGTGTTTGCCAGTGTTAGTGAGAGAACCTATGAGGACAATGACTTATATCATGAAATGACTGAGTCTGGTGTTATCAACTTAAAAGATGCTTCCTCCAAGGTGGCACTGGTGTACAGTCAAATGAATGAACACTGTGGTGCTCCTACAGTAGTTCTGACTGAACTGACTGTGTCTGAATACTTCAGAGACCGTGAAGGTCAAGATGTACTGCTGTTTATCAGTAACATCTTCCATTTCACCAGGCTGGCTCAGAGGTGTCTGCTTTTTTGGGAAGTATTCCTTCTGCTGTCTGCTATCAGCCTATCCTGGCCACTGATAAGGGTACTATGCAGGAAAGGATCACCACCACCAAGAAGGAATTTATCAGGCCATCTTTACAGGCCATCTATGTGCCTGCTGATGACTTGACTGACCCTATACCTGCCACTACCTCTGCCCATTTGGATGCTATGACTGTGTTGTCCCATGCTATTGCTGAACTGGGCACCGACCTAATTGTGGATCCTCTAGACTCCACCTATTGCATCATGGATCCCACACTTTCGGTACTGAGCATTATGATGTTGTCCATGGGGTGCAAAAGATCCTACAGGACTACAAATCCCTTCAGGACATCATTGTCATCCTGGGTATGGATGAACTTTCTGAGGAAGACAAGTTGACTGTGTCCCGTGCACAGAAAATACAGTGTTTCTTGCATTCCAGGTTGCTGAGGTTGTCACAGGCCACCTGGGGAAGCTGATACCCCTGAAGGAGACCATCAAAGGATTCCAGCAGATTTTGACAGGCGAATATGACCAACCCCCAGAACAGGCCTCCTATGTGGTGGGACCTATGGAAGAATCTGTGGCAAAAGCTGATAAGCTGGCTGAAGAGCATTTGTGAGGGGATCCTAGCACTTTTTCTCCAAGCTGTCCCCTTCCCTAGTCCAAAATTTCAGTTTTCTCTGTAAGCCGCATGAAAGACATGATTGAAGGCATTGTGTTTTGTCTGAAGAGTATTTCAGGTTTCCAATAAAATGTACATCCCTCAAAAAATTTACTTAATATCCATCATCTTGTATAGTTTCAAAAAATGTTTCTATTCTTGAGATAAGAACTTTTACATTTGACTTCCTTAATCACTTTCAATTATACCATTCAATAGTGTTAACTATAGTCATTGATAGTCATTGTGTTGTACATTACATTACATCTCCAGTATTTATTTATTTTATAATTGAAAGTTTGTACATTTGATCACTTTCAATTCTTCTACCCTTCTCTGGTACCCACAAATCTAACCTCTTTTTCTAAGTTGCTGTTATGTTCTTTTTTAAAGATTTTACATATAAGTGAGATTATACAGTATTTGTCTTTGTCTGTATGACTTATTTCACTTAGTTAAATTTGCTACTAAACTGTAACCCCAGCCTGGCTGCTCCTGCATCCTGTTCTGTGATTAACATATCCTCACATTCCCTGCATCTGCTGAGAAATGAACAGTGCTTAATTCTAAAAACAATCTGAATTCTAAATAATTTTTACCAGTCCCTCATCTTCCTGTAGAATGCACATCTTTTAGCTGTTCTTTCACATCACAATGCTTTAATTAAAGTCCTGTGATAATGTCTATTTTTTTTCTTTTCACAAAACTCATGATTGGTAAGACAAGTTTTGATTTTCATTACCAGTCAGAATGAAGAAACAAGGATTCTATAATGCATGCTTGGTAGCAAGGTTGCCATTGAAAGTCTTTGAGCCAGGGAATAGCAATACAGGAACTGCCTCTGTAAGATGATTGATTTAAAAATTCTGTGAAGTATAAGTTAGGTTGAAGAAAAACAAATAACAGTTTCTTAGATGATTTTGAATATAAAGTAAACAGGGACCTGATTTTGGTGTGTGGCAGTGGAAATAGAAAGCATGGGATCATTTCCTAATGAAGCAGACATATGAAAGTTTTACAAATTGAACATACCTCTCCAGTTTTGTGCCTTGGATAATTTATATAGAGAAGAAATTTTAAAAGTGTGGCAAAAAAATCGTTTGGCATTCTTTTTTGAGTGAAGAGAGTGGGATATTACTAAGAAAGAAGTAATGGCAGTGAATTTTATTTTAAGCTTGAAAGAAATAAAATTATGTGGAGACTTCAAGTAATTCATCCAAAATGAGGTTATGAGGCTTAGAAAGAAGAAAGGATGGCAGGTGAATATTTTCAAATTACCTGTATAAAAAGCATGAGGGGTTAAGATACTTCTGAAGGGTGGAGGAAGGATGAGAAAAAAGGAACAAGGGAGGAAAGGACTAAGAGTAGGCAAAAATGAGAGAAAGAGATAAATTAGTCTGTTGAAAGAAACAAATAAAATCAACTATGTTTAAGTAAATCTAAGGTCCTATCAGTTACAGATTCATCATTATTTTATGCATGGTAAAAGAGAAGAAAATCTTCCAAGGTCAATATATGCATTTTAGAATCAAATAAATACAGTATGCTTATAATACAAAAGGGGAATAAGTCAAGAGTTATGAATAGATTGTGATCATAAAGAAATTACTACATGTTTTTTAGAGAACAATTCACAATGTTAAGTTCCAAAAGGTGCGCACTGTGTATGGCTGGTTAGCAGATGACTGTAATGGCTGTAATGGCAGTCATTGAAAAATCATGTGAGGTGAAAGAGGCTAAAACTTTTATGTGAAATGCACCCCAAATAGTGACTAGAACCATGCAAGAAAGTTTGGAGAAGATGGTATACCTGAATGAGTAAATTTCCAAAGGGAAATAATGTTAAATAGTTGCATTAGAATAAGTGTCTGAAAGTAGGACACAAACCCTGATAGCCCCTTTCTACTGTTTATTTGAGTCTGTTCAAATGAAAGAAAGAGCAGCTTTCTATGGTGGGTTGTTTCAAATGTCTTCATGTGATCAGGAGGAAGCCAATCACACTCAAAAGGTTTCAGTTAGTATTAGCAGCTGAGAGAAAGGTCAGCCTAAGGAAAAGTTTGAATTTGCAAAACAGATGGTTCATGTGGGTAGGGAACAGATTTACTTGCTCTGAAATGGCTTAAAATCTAGTAATACCACAAAATATTTTTCTGGGAATTCTCTCTTCTAATTGATGTTATTTGAAAATATTTTGAGAAATGTTTCACTCTTGGGTATTAATCATTGAACTTATGGGTCTATTCAACAGCAACAACAATGTGAAAGCTCTAAACTGCATTGATTTATTCTTATTCATTTTTCATATTGCTGGATTACTAAGATACTATTTTTAGAAAAAGTATAGAAACAATCATCATAATATGCACAAAATTACCATACACTAGTCTACAATGTTCTCATGGTATGTGGAGACCAAGGGGCACCAGTATAATCAGCAATGACCTTGTTAAGAAAACTTCAGTTTAGAAGAAAAATAAAATAATGGCATGCCAGGTCAAGCTCTTGCATTTATTTTCCCTGACACTTCTCTGTCCCAGACCAGGGAAATATGACACGACCTTTAGATAAATAGTATGCTCCTCACAAATTTGTTGATCTTTATGAAGGTTAGCTCAGTGTTAATTGTTAAACAAACACTCTTAGCATTAATGACTATGTGTTAGTTCTACTGGTAGAGAGTAATAGATGTAAATTTTAATGATGCTTGATGCCAAACATTGTTAAACACTGATTTCTTGAAAATTGCCTCATAAATTCCTAGGGTTTATGGAGAATTATTATTATATTGTTGGCAATTTCTACCATTTCCTTAATTTCCAGAAGTTTAATAAAGGTTTAAGAAAATAATTGGGTTTAAGAGGTTAATGCTGATCTTTTCTTTTAATGTGTTTAACAATGAGGTGCTGCCATATGTTTAAGAGCTAACTCTCCTAGGGAAAAATCAAACTCCAAATTCACATTGTTTTGGGTTCTAATGTGTACATATGACTGCTATGACTGATTTCAAGATACCGGCAATGTGATGTCAACTGGCTCACAAAACTAAATCTTTTACAGTTGGCTCTTACGAGTGGATGTCAGCAGGACCTGACATATCATTTCACATTGATGTATCAAAGCAACATTGTTTAGGAGAAGGAATTCAGAATTTTGCAGTAAAAATAGAGAAACTGGTCTTACTTATCTTTACATTCCACTAGTCTTTCAAGATCTGATGAGCAAGAATTATGTTATTTTCTTCTGCTTTCCAGTATGTACAATACTCTCCAGTAGGTATGAATATCCACAAGAAGGATGGTAGGAAGATAGATAGTAGCTGCTATTATAGTAATATTTATTACAAAAAGGTGAAAATTTTTCAAGTTAAGTAATATGATGAATATTAATCGAGTAATAGAGGTTAATCTTTAATATTTACTTTATCTTAACATGTTCATTTTAATTACAATATTTGCATGTTCCAGAAGGTAAAATTAAATAAGTTGTTCATAGAATTTTTAAACATGAACATATAGCAAAATGCTGTTCTGCCCCTAATGGAGTTGTTCAATGGATCAATTTTTTCTTTTTTCATAGGCCTACATCATGTACTATCAAGCAGGGAAGAGGATCTTATTCTTTATATGTGTAAGGCACAGCTACATAAAATATATCACTGGCATTAAAATGTTGTGGTGAGGAGTGATTAGGAAAAAAACCTGTCAAAAGAGTCTTTACCGAAAATGTTTTTTAAGTTGAAAAGTACTGGTTTATATCAGTGCTGTCCAGTAGAATTTTCTGCGATGATGGCTGTGTTCTGGTGTGTGTTGTACATTACGTTAGTCATTAGCTACATCTGGCTATTGAGCAGTTGAAATGTGACTAGTATGACTTTAGAACTGAATTTTAAGTTACATTTACTTTTAATTAAATTTAAATAGCTACATATCCTACTGCTATACTTTTGGACAGCATACCTCTATCCAGTGAAAAAACCTGATTCAAAGACAAATAATGCCAATCATGAAAAACAAATCATTTAAGCAATTATTTAACAGTTTTTACCAACTAATTTTTTTCTTACACTACAATATTTTATATCAGTTGTTATAATATATGGACTGGCTTTCACTTTTCAAAAGACAATAGGATCCTATTTAATGCACAACAAATGAATCACAAATTTGAGAGCTATTCTTTAGGTGGGAAATCTCTTGCCATTTTCCCATTGGATATTGAAAATATTCTGAATATGAAGGAGTCTATAATGACCTCCTCTAATCAAGTTGTTCTCATGTGTGAACCAACCCATGATTCAAATGCAAAGAGGGAAAAATTCTCAAAGTCTGTATTTTACTCCTTATTTTTATAACATCTTCACTTAAATTACAAAACACTCAGAAATCAAAGACTGCAAGTTACATTTGTATGTTTCAATTTGTAATAGTTCATCTGATTGCACATGGTCTAAGATCATGACCAATAGTATTAATATTTCTTACCCAATTCTGGTAATAACATCCTATAACAAATACTGTGTGACCATTTTTCAGCACCATGCTAATTAATCTTATAGCATCACTGTGTAAAATAGATAATATAACTGAGTTACAGATGAATGTAGCAAAATTAAGGTCACATATACCAGTAAGTAGAAGAAATAATATTCTGTATCAGGTTCACTTGATACAGTATTTGTGTTCAAAACCATAACTATATAGTGGAACTCTTCATGCAAGTAAAATTAAAGTAAGTTATTTAGTGAGGGGGACCCTGTCCCACAGTGTCCTCTAGCAACATGGATGAAATAAGACTGCCAAGACATGATCTGCTTGGGGAGAAAAGCCTGGCTAATCTCTCAGAGGAAAAGAGCCTCGAGCACCTCTTTCTCTGGGCTTTTATTGGGTATAGGTTACATAGGAATACAGAGTGTATAGGTAAAGCTCATCAATCAGTGTCAGTCAGTAATGATCAAGGAAGGGAGATATGGTTAATAGAAAACATTCAAAGAACTAGAAGGGTTTATTCTGAGTCAGGATCTGCCAGACAGAGTGACGCCAAAGGGCCATAAAACTTTTGGAAACAAATTCATTTTGTGCTTGAACCCTAAACATTTAGTATATATTAACTTGAGGGTATTTTTAGCAAAGCAGATTTCACAGGATTTAATGCATTCCTTTTCAGGCCTGATTGGCTGCACGAACCACCTGTATTAGTATAAGACTGTGCCTCCCTTATCTGGCATTCTTTCAGGCTTGAGTCAGGCCAGGGAAACAAAGTAGCCAAGACAGGAGGAGACTTTCTGTAGTGGAATGAAGACTCAGGCAATAACAAAGCTGAGTGGTGAAGGTCCATCACCCCTTTTCTATAGTCCTCTAAGTCCTTCCCTGACGGTCCCTTTGTGACTGTGCCTGTCTTAGGTTGTTCCTCCCTTGAGGAATCTTAGCCATCATTGGCTAACCACTCAACTGCTGTGGCCAAGCAGGGGGATATGAGAGAGGGGATAGGTTTTTGTCTCCTTAGCAGCTTTTGTCCCTAAGGCCTTTCTATTCAGCCTTAGCCATGGGAGGCTACAGCTTCTGAAACCAGGCAGGGCAGTTCCCAACTATTTAGAATGATCTTGATATGTGAGCATATAAAGTAAGTGTGAGTGCAGAAAAGAATTAACCACATACTCTAAATGCCTAAATATTGTGAATCAAATCCTCTAAGAGAAAAATTATTTTGAATAAATTACTTATTACCGGTAATTTTTAAATACCAGTATATGTACACTGTAAATTTTTTATTTAATCTTTATGGTATTTCTTTCCATTACCATTTAGTCCCATTATACTCTCGCCACCCAGCAATCACCACACTGTTGTCCATGTCCAGGAGTCCTTTTTCCTTTTTGTTCAATCCCTGCAACTGCTAATCTCCCCTGAGACTGGCTTTCAACTGCTGTCAATCTGTTAGTCTGTCTCTGTTTTGCTTGTTCAGTTTTTTATTTTCATTCCATGTATGAATGAAATCATCTGGTATTTGTCTTTCTTTAACTGGTTTATTTCACTTAGCATAATGTTCTCCAGGTCCATCCATACTGTCGTAAAGGGTAAAATTTTCTTCTGTATGGCCAAGTAGAATTCCATTGTATAAATATTCCATAGTTGTTTTACCCACTTATGTATTCATAGACACTCAGGTTGCTTCCATATCTTGGTGAATGTGTGTTGCAATGAACAAAGGAGTGCTTATGTTTTTTCAAATTAGTGTTTTGGGTTCCTTTGGATATATTCCCACAAGTGGGATCGCTGGGTCAAAAGGCAGATCCATTTTTAATTTATTGAGTTTTCTCCATACTGCTTTCCACAGTGACTACACCAGTCTACATCCCCACCAACAGTGCAAGAGGGTTCCCCTTTGTCCACATCCTTGCCAGTACTTGGTGTTTATTGATTTATTGATGATAGCCATTCTGACAAGTGTGAGATGGTATCTCATTGTGCTTTTAATTTTCATTTTTCTGATGAGTAGTGACATTGAGCATCTTTTCATATGTCAATTGGCCATCCATATGTCCTCTTTGGAGAAGTGTCTATTCAGGTCCTTTGCCCATTTTTTTAAATGGATTTTTATTTTTGGTGTTGAGTTTTATAAGTACTTTATAAATTTTTTATATTAACTCCTTATCAGCTGTATCAGCAAACACTTTCTCCCACTCTGTGAGTTGTCTTTTTATTTTATTGATGATTTCCTTTGCTATGCAAAAACTTTTTATTTGATGTAATTCCATTTGTTTATTTTTTCTTTTGTTTACATTGCCTTGGGAGATATATCCAATAAAAGATTTCTACAAGCAATGTCTGAGATTTTGCTGCCTATGTTTTCTTCTAGAAATTTTATGGTTTTGGGTCTAACATTTAAGTGATTGATTCATTTTTAAATTATTATTTTGTGTGGGATAAGAAGGTGGTCTAGTTTTATTTTTCTGCCTGTATCTGTCCAATTTCCCAATACCATTTATTAAATAAAATATTTTTACTATAAATGAACATCGTTATATGTAGTATAATGTATTAAAGGCACAGCACCTAAAATCTAAAAGACCAAGTAAAGTAATTTTTATATTTTTGCCATACTAAAACTAAAAATATATATAGTATAATCAATTGGGTCTATAAAAAGTATGCAGGATTGGCAATTACCTAATGACTAATGAAATTTAAATATGCAGTCTAACTTCTCAAAAGGAAATAATGGGTTTTCATTGTATTCATAGTGAACTACTCAAGCAAAAATTAATTCAATATAATTGCATTGGATCAATACAGCTGAAATAATGGAAGATCTAGAAAGCACAGCAAAATATTTTTGATTACAAGGTGTTATCATCAAGAATAATGACAAAACATTTGTTATGAACAGAATAGATTATTGGTAAGATATTGGAAAGTGATAAAATTATGCCTAGTAACAAATTATATATACACATATATAATAGTTTTCTCTAAGTTATTTCTCATAATTGACATTCTTCAAGTACAGATTACAATATGGTCAATACCATGGAGCTGTAGCTCCTCCTAGTTGCTTATAGTTTACATATAAAATGCAAAAAACTATAGTACAGATAGAGAGCCAATACCAACCAATTCAAGCATTAAATAAAAATATCATAAGTATAAGGAAACAAAACAAGTGAATTTAACTTCTCATCATATATGCCTGTATATGTGTATATATGTGTGTATATATACACACATATATCTATAGAATATCTAGGGACAGATGAGGCATGCCAATTCTTATAAGCATTTATTTAATGAATTAAAGACATATAAACTGTCATTCAAAGTACATTTCAAAAAATCTTTGTGTGTGTGCATGCATTTGTAGAGAGAAAGACCCACTACATAATAGTCCACATTGTTATATATCATTTACTCTTACTAAACACTCAAATTTATTTTCTAAAGTAAAATAATGTCTAATGATAGAAATTTTACTGTACCTGCAATCCTAGAAACTACACACACACGCACACACACACACACACACACACACACACACAAAGACCTGTCCAGAAAGTATTCAGCCATACAATATGAAAAATAGAACTACTTATTAAAGAAGATACCAGATACAAGAAACATTGTACATAGGACAATGATGCCTCTGTCCCCTTCAAAGTAGACATGTTGAGACCTCACACAGTTCTTCCAACTGCAGCACTATATTCCCTTTGCTCTGGTAGCAGAAGTTGCAGAGCAAATTTTGCCATGACACATTTCATGCCAACATCCTGTGCCAAAAGCTCAGACACAGTAGTTTTTGGAATTCCCAGATCAGCTTCTAGTTCCTGCACTGACAGTTGCTGACCTTTGTTGATTGCAGCCTGTACATGTTCAACATTCTCAGGTGTTCTGCTTGTTGCAGGTCTTCCAGAACATGGAACACTTTCAACAGATTCTTGACCATCTTTGAAGCATTTGTGCTACATTTTAATTTGTGCCACACTCATTGCATCATCTGCAGAAGCCTTCTGAATCATCCAAATAGTTTCCACAGAGGAATGTTCAAGCTTAACACAAGATTTAGTGCAGATTCATTGCTCTACTCACTCAGTCATTTTGAATGTGATGGCCACACAGTACACATGCTCACTCAATGGTATTCACTGCCCCCACTGACTAGTACAGTGAAGTCATCATTGTTCACACATGTGCATTCCGGTCCACTCTCCTTGGCTGCCAAGGTTACATCGATGTTGCACAAACTGCAGTTATATTATTAACAGTGGCTGGATTTTTTCAGAGATACCCCCTCATACACATGTGTAAATTGTTTTAGCCCATCTAACTAGCACCAGAATCCTTATGTAAAGGAATATATAGACAACTAACCTCAACTTAAAAAGCTGCTTACATAGGCACCTAGACTTAGGTCTTCACAAGAGAAATTAATGTAAATAGCTTGGCACACCAAGCATTACAATCATTAAATTAGGCAGAAACTTATCCTGTTTTCTTGTTCTTATAAGTCAGATTCTTATAAGTTCTCAATCTTTGTTTTCATCAATCTGAGGTTTATTTTGATTATAAATTGAATGAGAAATGGGGACCTAGTCTTATATCATCAACTTCCCCAGAATTTTTTTCTGACTAGGATGGTTTCAGAACAGTTAAAATCGTCATGGCTTTGTGTTTTATCTTCCTCTTCAATAACTGATATAAGACAATGATGTGTGAGTGACATAACATGTGGTATCAAAAAGATAAAATCCAGAGAACCATTTCCCTGAGATCAGATTTATGGTACCAAGGCACATGCTAACTAAGTACCTTTCTTTCCTGCAAAATAAAACAGGCAATTGCACCAGAAACATAGAGAAAACCACTGCCAGTTAAAAGAGAAAGGGAGAGAGAGAGAGAGAAGTCTTGAATTTGAATGTTGTGGCAAAATGAACTGTTAGGTTAAGCCTAATACAGTTATTGGTATAAGCAAATATATTGCTAAACAAAAAATTAATATTGAAAAACGTAATTATTTTCTTGTTTTAAAAAATAATAGTATAAGATAGTGTAATATTTTTCAAAAATGAAATAAAGTTTTTAATCAAAACTTTATTATATTTAGGGAGAAAGTAAAAGAATGGTATTCAATAAAAGCTCTACATTTGATTTCTATATTTCTTAAATTAGAATTCAACTTATATCAATAATGAATTGGTTTAATGTGAATAAAATTTAAGATGATTCCTACTGTGTGACAGAATTGACAATTAAGTATTTGAATTATTAAAGCATTGATTCATTTGTTTGTTTGTTAGTTTGTGTTTGGTACAAAGATAGAAGATTGAGTCTTTGCCTTTCAAGGAATATATAGAGGGGTGAGCAAAAGTAGATGTATAGCTGTGAGTAAGGAAAACACAAAGTTGATTCTTATAATATTATTTATTATTTAATATTGTATTTTATTATTAACCATCCCTGTAGTTTAGTGAAAAACCTGAATAGCAAATGTGGGAGAGAATGAGAGGGAAAGAGGGGAGGGGAGTTTAGGGGGGAAGAAGAAAAGGACAGGAGAGGAGAGAGGCAGTAAAAAAATTAAAGGAAGGCTGTCAGATGCAGGAACAGATATAATAAATCTTTAGCAAGCATAAATGGTTTTAAATTGCCCTCTTAAAAAACAAAGTCTGCTGGAGCAGATTCAAAACAAAATCCCAAACAATACTACATTTACAAAACACATATAAAACTAAATGGCACAGGAACACTAAAACCAAAAGACTGAGCAACAATACATCAATAAATTTAAACTATAGCAAGCGCAAGGAGCAATTTTGCTATTGGAAATCAGTGTGGTTCTTTGAAAACAAATTGGTTCTATATAAATGACATGAAAATATTCATTGTATTTTTAATTGAGAGTTTGACCCATCAAAATATATTTTTCTTACTAAAAAGCCATACATTTGCATGATATAAGTAGGGAAGTTACAGAAAAACTCAAAAAAAGCAAAGACCACAAAATACTTTTCACCAGAAGGAAACAGTAGCAAACAATTGCACAGTGCTAAGGCATTATTTGGAGAGCGTATAAGAACTAGGTTTATAATTAGTTTTATGCAGTGCCTAATATTTGGTCACATGAAGCTTTAATTAGAAGTAATGTGTTTTTAAATTTTCCCATGTTATTAATTTACTTTCCACAGCATAATTTTTAATATGTGTAAAGTTTTGTCTCAAGGACGTAATATAATTAATCTCAATAATAGACATCCATATATTTTCTAATTTGTCACTTTTGCCAAAAATACTATAATAACCATTACTCTAGGTATATTTTAAAACATTTCTGAACATTTCTTTGGGACACATTTCTATTGCAGAAAATACATTGGGCATGTTTGATCTTTAATCACATCTGAGGAAATTGTTTACAACTCTTGGCTAAATTGCTTACTAAATTATGTTGCTTCCTATGTTTTGGTAAGTTTGTACAAATTTTAAACAAATCAGAATGTAAGAGGGTGCTTATTTGACTCCATATTCACCATATTGGTTATTGCTACTTAAAAAAATAATGATTACTTGTTTGGTGAAAATGTATGCCTCACTGTTTGAATATGCATGTCACTACTCACTAGCAAGGTTAACACTAGGGAAGTTAAATATTCATGCATTGGACATTGTAATTTCTCTTAGAAAAAATATTTTCCTGTATAAATTATCAGTAACCCAAAAGGAATATATATGTGTATGTATGCATAAATATCTTTATTAATTATTTATATTAGTAAAATTTGATACAAAAAGACCATTATTATCAAAATAGTTAAAAAGACATGTATACTCATGTGATATTTTTCAACAATTAAAATGGTATGACCAAAGTCTGTGTAGAGAAGTGGACCCCCAAAAATCACCACATATTTAAATTGTGTAGAAAATTATTTTTGCAGTGTGAAAGTACTAATGTATCCAAGGATGAATACATGTGGACAAAATTAAAATGTAAAAAAGAATATACCAAATATGTAAAATCATGGGGTCAGAGGGATTATTTTTGTTATTTAAATTTATATAATTTTAAAAACAATAAATATGCTTTTTTAATAAAAAGGAAGGAGGAGGAGGAATTTGATGATGAGCCCAAACAAAATGGAGTTGCCTGTTCTGTGTCAATTTTAGTGCTGCCATCATCACCATAATTCAAGTCTTACTAATTAACAACTGAACTGATAAAACTGTCAGTTTACTATTACTTCCATTGTCTCTAGCTTTGATAGAGTTTTCAATAGTTATTCTCATGTTTGTAAAAGAAAGTTGAAATATCTTTAATATATTATTCACAAAATTATTTAAATATTTAGAGCAAAGACTCTTGTATTTGACTCCCTGTGTTTGAATCCCAGCTCTACCAGTTAACAGCCTGATTTTCAGGAGGTTACAATCAGCCTTGTGGCTACATTTTATTTCCTGAAAATTGAGCATGCCAATGGTGCCTAAGCTGGGTGGCATGCCATGACCACAGTGCTTGCCTAGTACATAAGACTTACTGAGTGTCAATAATAAAATTATGGTTATCACCTTGGAACTCACAGTACAGTAAAATCCTGCCTCAAGTTCCTGTTGACTTCTCAACCCCGCTATGCTGACTAATGGCTGTATTACCCTATAAGATGCTGAGGACCAGTCTTTGCCACACACCAGCTGCCCAGACAACTGCCTGGGCTGCCCCTTCTCATCCTGGTTACTCACACATTCCACTTTTCTACTATTGTGATCCAGATCTACCTCAAATAACAACCAGAAAAAGCACTTTTCCAATGGTGTGATAGAGCCAGGCTTCCTGGCTCCTGAGCACCAAATATTAAATTTTTATGAATTTTTGAGCTGTTTTGGTATAACATACCAAATGTTATGCTTGGTAACATAACAAACATAATTTGGCACATCGAAATAAAAAATATCAGATGATTTGAACAGGAGAGTTATGTAATGTTATAAATAAGCCCTTCTCCCCTTATTTTTTGTCTCCTGAAAGTCAGTTAAATATTTACCACCACACCACTGTTATCTTTACCCTTTAAACCCTTTTGATTCCCACATAACACATATTGGGACTACTCACATTAAATGAGAAGATGTCACTTTGAAACCTACTTTCATGACTATTTGATATAGGACAAAGTCACTCAGCAGAACGACTGTGCCACTTTTTCCTGTGGATAGCATTAATTTGACAATTTGGTTAAAGGGTAATAAATGAACACATGAAATTAATTTATAAGTCATAAATTTCAATAAAGAAGGAAAGTACCATGGTTACCACTTAATATTTCATTTTAACTGAATTTTAAAATTAAATCTTTTAGAGGTTTATTATGGTTTTTAAAATGGCATTTCAGAAATAGAACTATGTTTACCCAACTACAAATTGATGTACAGTTCATAAGTCATTGCTTATAACTTTGTGTAAGTGAAATAATTATGTTGTTGATTTAATGATTAAAATGAGCACTTCAGATAAAATTCATTTAATGTTGGGATATTAAATTTGAAAGCACTGAGTTCACAGGATATTTTTAGTAATTGATTTTTATGATAAAATTGACTTGAGTGTTTCTATGATGAAATTGGCTTATGTGCTCTTTCTACTTAAGTAAATTGTGGAATTGGGGATATATAGAAAAAATAGAAATTGTATTGTAAGCTTTTCTACTTCCAATCAGACCATTTATTTTCTACTTTATCTTGGTTCACAGATTGAGCTGAGAGACTAGTCAGTTTGCCTAGTCTTTAGAAAATGAGCTTCTCTTTTTTTGTTTATTTTATTATTTTATTCTTGATTGCAGTATGTATTCAACACTATTTTGTACTAGTTTCAAGTGTACAGCACAGGGGATAGCCATTCATATGGTTTACAAAGTGTTCCATACAATAATTCAAGTGCTCAGCTAGCACCATAGATAATTATTACAATATCATTGACTATATTCCCTATGTTGTAATTTACATCTCTGTGACTATTCTGTAACTACCAATTAGTACTTCTTAATTCTGTCACCTATTTCATCCTATCCGCCAAAACCTACCTCTCCCTTCTGGCCTCTGTTACTTTGTTCTCTGTATCTATGTCTGTTTCAATTTTGTTTGCATTTATTTTTGTTCTGTAGATTCCAAATATAAGTGATATCATATAGTATGTATCTTTACCTGTCTAACTTACTTCATTTAGTATATCTTATAAGTCCATCCATGCTGTCACAAATGATAAAATGTCATTCTTTTTATCACCAAGTAATGTTCCACTGTATGTGTATGTGTATATATGTGTGTGTGTGTTTGCATACTACTATTTTTATTCACTCATCTATTGATGGGCCATTATATTACTTCCATACCTTGTCTATTGCAAATAAAGCTGCAATGAACATAGGAGTGCATATATTCTCTTGACTTAGTGTTTTGGGTTTCTTTAAAAGTGGAATCTCTGGTCATAAGCCAGTTCTGTTTTTTTTTTGTTTGTTTGTTTAAGAGCTTCCACATTTTTTCCATTGTGGTTGTGCCAATCTGCATTCCCACCAACAGTCATATCCTTGCCCACACTTGTCTGTTGACATTGATGATAGTTTTTCTGACAGGTATGAGGTGGTATCTGGTTTTAATTTTCATTTTCTGATAATTAGTGTTTTTAAGCATGTTTTCATATGTGTATGGTCATCTGTATGTCTGTCCTCTTTGAAGAAGTGTCTGCCCAGGTTGGTCCTGTGCCCACTTTTCAAGTGTTTTATTTTTTTGTATTGAGTTGTATGACTTGTTCATAAACTTTGGATATTAACCCCTTATCAGATGTATCAATGAACATGTTCCTCCATTCAATAGGTTGACTTTTCATTTTGTTGATAGTTTCCCTTGTGCAAAAACTTTTCGGCTTGAAATAGTCCCATTTTTTTGTTTTGTTTTCTTTCCCTTGCCTGAGAAGATATGTCAGAAAAAAATATTGCTAAAAGTAATCTCAAATATTTTACTGCCTATGTTTTCTTCTAGGAGTTTAATGGTTTTGAGTTTTACATTTAATTCTTTCATCCATTTTGAATTTATTCTTGTATATAGTGTACTAAGGTGATCTAGCCTTCATTTTTTGCACATATCTGTCCAGTTTTCTCAACTCCACTTACCAAATAGACTGTCTTTACCCCATTGTATTTTCTTGTTTTGCTTTGTCAAATATTAATTGTCCATATAGGTGTGGTTTTATCTCTAGTGTCCATTGATCAATGTGTCTGTTTTTGTGCCAGTACCATGCTGTTTTAATTACTATAGGCTGGTAGTATATCAGGTAGCATATCTCCCACTGTGTTCTTTTTCATGATTGCTGTCACTATTCATATTCTTTTGTTTCTATGCAAATATTTATAATATCAGCTGTTCTAGTTTTATGAAAAATGCCATTGGTATTATAGATGGCTTTGCTTAGTATGGAAATTTTATGATGTTAATTATTTTTAAATTATATTTTATTGATTATGCTTTTACTATTGTCCCAGTTTTCACCCTTTGCCCCCTCTACCCAATACCTCTCACTCCCTCAGACAATCCCCACATCATTGTTCATGTTATTATGATGTTAATTCTTTCTATCCATGAACACTGTATATATTTCCATTTATTAGTATCTCTTTGATGTGTTCCTTTGATTCACTGAACCTAAATAAGTCTTTATGTCAGAATGTGTCTGTTCATAACCTAGAGAGTAGGGTATAAACAAAACCTTTAAATCTCATCAGAACTCTGGATTAGGGCCAATTGAAATGAAGAATAAAAACTTTCATCTTTTCGTTGATATCCTTAGTGGAGTTCTTGGTGTAGTTGCCAGAAATGAGAGAAACATACATTGCAAAATGTTGAGGGAAAATAAGGGAAGGGCTGTCAAAGAACCAGTGTCAAGGACACATGGACAAAACCAAAGGGGGTAGAATTGAGGGTGGGAGGTGGGGATGGGTGAGGTGACAGGAGTGGAATGGGGACAATGGAAACAACTGCACTTAAACAACAATAAAAAAAGGCAAAAAAAAGTCACACATTTTGTTCAGAGGTCCAGGACTTTGGAAAGTTCCTTCATTTGTCAGCTTCTAGCCACATAATTGCAGGTCTTTTAACCTTACATTTTTAATTATTAAACAAAACTATCGAGTGTTTAAGGTGTATTTCCCTTATAGAAGTATAACTTGAACTGTAAAGACTAAATGATTCTTTTCTACTTGTTATCAAATATAAAAGTTATAATCTAGTGAGTCTCAAAAATTTATCCTCATAGATATGAGATACTTTTTTAAACATATTTGTTACATTTATCTCCAGAAGTGACAATAAAAATATGTGGTGATTTATTTGATTTAAGCAGACCCTAATGTTCCTGTGTCACATGTCACCTTTTACTTTGTGGGGGTAAAGTCTGGACAGTTACGGGAGGAAGGCTAGGGCAGCTAGGAAAGGTGAGCCACATTTGATAGTTAAGTACAAGGATATTTCAATATTTTGACAGTAGTTATGAGAGTATATTATATTGACTGTTGGCTTTGTTTATCAAAATTCATATTGTCTTATATTCAAATTTTAAGCATATCAAAATATTCTGTATTATTTCATTAAATATAATGCAAGTAGCTTAAAACTAAATTCATTTTACAAAATCACTTACTTCTCCAAACTTTTTTATTGCTATTTTAAAGTATTTAGTGTTGTCTACTGAAATACTTTATTTGGTATGTAAAGATTTTGATAAACATATAAGACAAGATAAGGTTATGATAGAATGAATAAGTTATTTATAATCAGAAGCAAAGAAATGTATGCATTTATTTATTTTTATTTATTTTACTTTTCCCCACATTTTTTATTGTTGTTTAGTTACAGTTGTCTCCATTTCCCCACCACCACTACCCCCCACCCCAACCATCCCCACTTTCATATGTATTAAGTCATAAAATTAATCCTAATGATCTCATTTCTCAGATTTAGAACATGTTAAGTAAGTTATTCTTTAGAGATTGAGTTATTTTCTGCATGACATTACATGGGAAAAATAACTCTGAATTTATTAGTATTAATGTGAGTCAAATTATAACACCTGCATTTGCATGTATGTGGGAATGTCTTAAGTTCTGAACTATATTAACACGTTAGTTGTAGTCAACAGATAGAGTCCTAAGTGATTACCTGTTTATTAGAATGTGACTCTGACTTATCTATAAGCTGTTATAAATATTAATACTTTTTATTGTCTGATACTTTCTACTTTTAAAGTTTCCTCATATATCTGATTGCACTTAAGGTGTATATACTACATACTTATACCTTGAACAGCTTCTCAGTTTTCCAAAGCTTCCAGCATAGTTTCCCTAGTTAAACACATGCCTCTTTCACCTGCCTTTCTTGACTTGTTCATTTGGTGTGATCTAAGAACAATAAGGGACCAACATACATGAATTAGAATATTGTTTTTGCCTGTCATAGCAATTTTGTGAAGGGTACTTTGAGGCTTCTTTTCAAAGGTTCCTCCTAATGTTATAGTAATTGTTTTTATGACATTTCCAATGAACTATGAAGTATGCTAATGTCAGGCCACATTTCTGTGGTAATGAAGTCTGAGAGCGAGAAGCCCTCATTTAATCCTGGCCTGATTTTGAAGAGTTGTCCCCATTCTTTTCACATAAGAAGCATGAAAAGATGAAAGAGACAAGATTCAAATGAATATCATTATCATCATCACCATTTTTATCATCTAACATTTATTGATATTTGCCCTTTGCCCAAAGCTCTAAGGACTACTCTAATGAAATTTAAAAGCTGCTGTCCAATCTTTGGAATATTTGTAAATAAAAAATAAAGCATTATAAAAAATTCCTTGGAGAGTTTTTGATAATAGACATGACTTAAATAATATTTCTATAAAATCTTCCCAAACAATGATAATATTAGCAAAATGATTGTTAATTAAATGCTTAACCCATGCTTGGTTAATTCTTTAGTTAACAAACCCAGTATTTATATACTGCCAATTCAACATATACCACAATGGAATGCCTCTTGAGATTAATATATATAATATAGTTATACTTGTCTTGTGGCATTTGGAATAAGAATTTGAACCTAAATTCACATGATTATGTTTGTAGTAGTGTTCATATTTTGTACCATGATTTACCTACTTTCAACTTATTTTTATTTCTAACCAAACTTAAGCATGACTCTCTTAAGGAAAATATTGATTTCCTAAAATATTTTTTGTAGGTCAGGCTGCTCAAGAAAGAGGCAGAAATTTATATGCAAGCAAATTATTGAGGAGTGCTCTCAATGACTATGACTAGAAGGGCGAAATAGGAGCACAGCTGGGAAAAAAAAGATGTTCAACTAAGATATAGTTATAACAGAAGCCTCATTTAATGACTCAGGGCACTTGGAAGTGGGACTGACCCTTTAGAGTTTGCCCAAATTAAGTCACCTTCATATACCCCACAGACCCAGTGAGGACTAAATTTTGGTAAGGCAGCATCCTTCAGCCAAGGACAATTCAATTCATGGGGAAGAATTCACCTCTGAGCTGTGGCAGGTAACTCTTCCACTGCAGGAAAAATAAGTTCCTCTGTTCTGAATGGAGATCTGGGATACTCACCACTTCATCTACTGTAGTCATCCTTTTGTGCCTCTCAGACCCAGCTGCTTTCAAAAATGAGTTTACTGCATCTGGAAACTGCTCTCCCTAAATTCTTATTTGTCTACTTTTCTGAGTAAAGGTATAAAAGGGTAGCGATTACTGGGGAGAACTACAACTATTGTCACTGAATCTGGTCTAGATCCTGCAGCAGATACTCACAATCCTCCTCCTACACAATTTGTATTACCCTCCTCTTTGGCTACTGTATGTGCTAATTAGTGGATTACCTGGTGAAATAAACTTACAACATTATGCCCAAAATTTCAGATATCTGAAAAATGCTGTGGCTGCTGTGTTTGTCCATTGTCTGACAATATTAGATAAAGAAGTATCAATGCATGTCCCAGTAGGTCACCTTGATGCCAGATGGTTTCATCCTTGTCCCATTTTATAGCATCACCCTCCATCATTCTAACGATCAGCATCAGCAAGTCCTGTAAAGTTAATGACTTCCTTCTTTGCCTGACTCTCTCTTAGCACAAAGACACCAAAGTGACTAGATGGAAGTCATAGAATTTAAAAAGAGACTCTTTTGGTGTCTCCTGATGTAAGCATTTCTTTTCTTCAAATAGGTTCCCCAGGACCTTTAATTCTGTGTAGGTTATATTTTCTGGTATGCAATGGATCAGAGATAAAGTATGTGGTTCATCTCTCACTTTCATGCCTTGGTTCCCAGTTCCATGTATTGTGGCTACTGGAGACAGAACATCATATGATTATTAAGAATATATATGATGTCCTATAAGATGATGCCCCATGCCTGCAAGCTCTCATCTCCAAGCTGGCACCTCATCTGCACTTAGCAGTTTTCAAATAGGACCATTATATAGTATATAATAGAACCATTAGGTTCCATGGTTTTATGATCACTGCCAGGTTTTCCTATAAAAAACCTTCCTTAGTCTACTGAAATGTTATGAGATGTTTCATATTGGTGAATCACCAGTACATAAGCCTTGAGTAGCAATGCTGGCTAGTGGAAACCCTGTTGACAGGAGAGACAAAAATTATATTCTAATAACTGGAATATGTGCCAATTTTAGTCAAAATGAATCACACTGTTGCTTCAGTCCAATGTAATCTGCTGTATACCAACTGACTGATAGCTTTGGTTTTTATTCCTAGCTAGATCAGTTTTGGTACACAAGAACCTATGTATTGGGTTCATGTGTGGCTTCCATATCTGCCACTCTGTGAACTCTGTTTATGCCTGTTTTAGTTGCTGAAGACATATGACTGATTTTAACTGGCTGAGTTCTTTCTATGTGGTTATCTAGTTCATGTATTGTTGCAGATATCTTGTGGTGAACATTAAATGTATTGCAGAGACATTTATCCTTCATGCTCACTTTCATTAGTCAACTTGTATGTCTCTTTCTCAAATTTCCCAGACCCAAATTGTCATAGGACTTTTCTTCCAGCCCAGGGATAAACCAAAAAGGTTATTTGCTACTATCTATAAATCCATGTATATTCTCATCTTGGCCCACTTCTATTTCTACTGAAAGATGATGACATTCTCTAATGGAAGATTTGCCCATTGGGAGAATTTCCATTTACCTTTATCTTCCTGGTATACTTCTTAGAGGCTGCAGGGAAGCAGCAGTCCATTTTAAGTTTATATCCATATACCAAGTCAACCCATTCATGAACCAAGTTCAGGTCCTTCTTCTTCAGATGGTATCGGGGGAGGAGTTTCCCCATACAGCCATCCTGTGAACTGAGGGAGAGCTGATACTGCAAGAGTCATGCATAGAGGAGGGAAGTTATACATGATCTCTGCTCTACCCACACCAGATTCCTGATGGAACAGCTATAATAGACTGCTGCTGGTCCTGTCCAATGAATGTCCAACTCTTCCACTATTTTTTACATTGATAGTTTGATTATTCTTACTTGTGCTGAATGTCTCATAATTTGTTATTGACCTATTTTTAAATGACAAAACTGCATGTTTTCCTAGATTATTCCTTTAAAAAATGGCATTTGGTGGACTGCCTAATTGGAAACATTTTATATAATAGTTGAACTCATTTTTAATTTAAGTATTGTGAACAATGAAATATCTTATTATAAAATTCTCATTTTCATTTAAAGAAGATCTTGTTATACTATTTTATTTTGTAATTCAGTATTGTTAGAAGTGTCAATTTGAATTTGCAGTCTTTACTTCTTTAATCTATTAATTATGTGGTTATTGTGTGTCTCTATAAATTTGATTAGGTAATTCATAAGTATCACCCTATCATTTAAAGTTATAATCTTTTTCCAAATATTACCAATATTTAGATGTATTCAACTATAGATAAGCAGACTATATGATCATTGACAGCACAAAAAGTTATAAACATACTTTAAGGATAATCTGAAATTTGTAGTTAGCTAATTTTTATTAGGTAGTATCTGAGGAAATTTTAAAATGAGTTATAATTTTAGTATGACCTGAATGAAAAACAGGCTTTAAATAGGCAATGTTTTGGAAATGATATTCCAGATAGAACTATAAGAGCAGCCATAGATAGAAAAAAATGCAGTGTTTAATTCTAAACCAGGTTGATAAAAGCAGTGGCCCTCATACCTACCTGTGCTTTAGAATCATTTTGAGAAACTTTGTGAAATACATTTTGTCAGGCTTACTTCTCAGAGATTCATATTTAGAAATCTGTATTTTTAAAAACTCCACAGATGATTTCTATTATTCAATCAGGTTTGTAAATCAAGGGGCTAGAGTAGTTGATAATATCAGGCAAATAATAAGAAAGGCAAGACTGACCCAGAGTATTTAGTTTTAGACTAAGGAGATTACATTTATTTCAGGAGGCAATAGGGAATCCACAAAGTATTTTGTTAGGATTACACATGAAAAATGAAAAATATCAGAAAAGTCATTTTGGAAAATATGTCCAAAATGTAAAATTGACCAGTTGAGAGAAGTTGGGTAAAAAGGGGTAGGAAATAAAGAAAAGACACAGAGGTTGAAGAAAAGCTCGTTAGATAGATTGTAGACTGATAAATATAGAGATATACTTATTTACATATAGAATGGGACAACATTACGTTCACAGCTGTACCTATGGAAAGTAATAAAATAATTAATAACTAATAATACAGGAATAAACTCTCACTCACAACTGTAAACCTATGTTTGCCCCAACATGTTTATTAATCCCATTATAACATTATTAATGCATGTAAATATTGTACTGATCATGCTTCTCAGTTTATATTCTGTAATGGCTTATTTTTGAAAGGTTTCTTTAACATCTGGTGAGAAAACACCCAATACAGAGGTATATGTTGAGGCAATCTGGTAAAGAGGGTTTTGACATAGGCAGAGGCATGGAAAGTCCCCAGGATTTCACAGGTTAACTGTCTGCATTTTTAGGAAAGGAGTGGCCTTCAGGATGACTCTAGATCCTGTCCAAGCCTTTCTTCCTTCTCAGGAAAGCATCTTTAGATTTTTCTCCTAAACTCTAAGGGCCCCCACAATACTGGCAAATGGGCAAGCAGCAAGCAGTGGCAGTTCATCCCAGACTTACCTCTGAACCTGTCTCCAAGTCACCCTTTTCTCTGACTTCCCAGTGAGCTAACAGCAACCTGACTTGGCTTCACTTCTTTTTTTATAATGTTTCTAGAGAGCCAAAGCAGCCCTACCTAGTCTCTCTCCTATTGCTTCTTCTACCCTAAGCCCTTCCTTTGTTTCACTGTCCCCTGCTTTAATAAACCTACTCTCAAAATCAGAAAAGAAGGAAGAAAGAAAGAAAAAGAAGGAAAGGAAGGAAGGAAGGAAGGAAGGGAGGGAGGGAGGGAGGGAGGGAGGGAGGGAGGGAGGGAGGAAGGAAAGAAAGAAAGAAAGAAAGAAAGAAAGAAAGAAAGAAAGAAAGAAAGAAAGAAAGAAAGAAAGAAAGAAAGAAAGAAAGAAAGAAAGAAAGAAAGAAAGAGAAAGAAAGAAAGAAAAAGAAAAAGGAAGGAAGGAAGGAAGGAGGGAGGGAGAAAAGGAGTGAACTATGCTATTAATGAAATCAAGTCTTTTAATTTTAGAACCACTAACAGAAATTTATTTCAAATGTAAACCATCACTATACCCCCAAAGCACGCACACAGCAGGATAGCATGAAAGAATAATGTTAGACATAACAAAAAGTATCCACAATGCCCATCATTAAATTACTTCAAAAATACCCATTACACTGTGGTGGAGGCATGCCGCGCTAGTGCATGCCAGGTCAAATGAACTCTGGAAGGAGACACAAGTAGATGCTCAATAAGTATGTGTTGGGCACATTAATGAGTACTAACAAGTATCTGAAATAAGGCACTGGAGGTAAACACCTGAGACTAAGATTGAGCAAGCCTTTGGTAATACCTTATAAGTCCTAAAAAAATCATTCCTTTCAGTACTGTGTGGATTCATGGAGACAATGTCATAACATCCTCATTTTAATCCTATGAAGAAAATAAGAGATCATATTGTTATAATGAATTATAAATGTCATTTATCACTGCTGCTAGAAATGAATATATATATATTCTCTACATCTCTCAATCATACTACAACATAGATATCTTAATCCACAGTTTAAAAAGGAGGAATTTAAAGTTTAGATGGGTTGGTAGTATTTATGTTTTATTTATTTTTTGTTTACTTTTCATTTCAGGAACATAATAATGGTTTTCCATTTGTTGTGGTAATATACAATTTCTTCAGCTTTATTAAGGTATAGTTGACATATAAAATTGTAGGTATTTAAAGTTCACAACATAACGATGTCATATATGTATATACATTATGAAAGGATTTCTCCGATCTAGTCAATTAACACATACATCACCTCAGAATTTTTATCTTTTTATCTTTCTGTTTGAGAATATTTTAGGTTTTATTCTCTTAACAATTTTCAATTATACAATACAGTATTAGCAACTATAGTTACCAATTTATACATTAGTTCCTTAAACCTTATTCACCTTACAGCTGAAAGCTTGTACAACTTCTTATTTCTCTCACCTCAGAGACCTTGGCAACTAAGGTGTTTTCTTCTTCATTTCTATGTGTTTGACCTTTTTTTTCTTTTTCAGATTCTGCATACTAGTGACACTTATCACAAAGTATTTTTCTCTGTCTGTTCAGCTCATTTCACTCAATGCCCCCAAGGTCCTGCTTTCACAAACAACAGTATTTCCTTCTTTTTTAGGGTTGGCAATTATGTATGGGGCATATTTTGAACCAAAGTCCATCACTCTCTTCATATTCGTTTCTTTTTAACTATGGAAGTTGCTTTGCTTGAAGGAGAAAAGGTAGAGATTCAACAAAATGGTTCCCTTTGGCTGCACAGACAACACAAGCCCTCAGGCACACATCACAGAAGGCGTACCTCATTCCAGATTCATATTTTCACATGGCAATAGCCGGCAGTTTGTCCAGATTTTGAAGAACTGGTCTGTTCTTTCTCAGGAAGGAGCAGAAACTTCTGAGGAAAAACATAATCAATAGTGTGTATAAAACAAAATATAAACACACGCAGATTTAACAATAATTTATTTATTTAACAAAAATTTGAATCAATGAGGCATGACTAGACAGACAAAATCCATACCCTCAGGGAGCTCAGTTTGTAATGTGGAAGACAGGCAAAAAGAAATAGATAAATGAATACATTTCATAGAATGCTAGAAGAAAATTTCTTGCAATAAGGAAAAACATAAAACTGGATAATGGTGGATGAGGAATAGGATGAAATTTCAAATAGTGTGGTTCAATAGGCCTCACTGAGAAAATGATATCTGAATGAAGACCTGAGAAAATGAAAGAATGAAGTATGTAAATATTGGGAAAAGAGCATTCTACGAAGAGGAACAAAGTTTTTGAGAAAAACCCAAGGGGGTCAGTGTAACTACAGCAAAGTAGTCAAGAGTGAGGTTAGAATAAAATGAAGTTAAAAAGCTAAGAAAGGAAAACTTATTTGTATTATGCTAAAGGATTGTGGTGTTAAAAATGAAAATATACTGGTTTACAGGGACCAAAGTGTGCAGATCAGCTAATCATTACATTCTTATTCTCTCTGGAGGTTACTTAGGAATCAAATTATAACCATAATTTAACTAATGAATAAAGCATTAGGAAAAAAACCTCCTAAGGTAATAATGGTGGTAATGTTTTCTTTTGTTAAACTGAGACAGGCTTGCCCCCTATAGAGAACAGTTTGATTCTATCTTGTCAAGTCTCCTGTGTCTAAATAGAATTGCAAGCATCTAGTCCAATTCTCTTTTATTTTTACCCTGGTCTCTATACTTCTGTGGTAAATTAGCCATCTATTTTTAACCAAAATTTTTATCAGTATTCTAATAGCATTCTACATGGTCCTATAAATACTTTTCACTCAATTTCTTAATTAAAATAATGAACAATTACTCATTTACTGTAAGGTAGTTGTGATATTTTTAACAGGAATCTGATACTAATCAAAAGTTAAATATGTCAGGCCATGGGCTAGTAGTTTGATATACATGGTCTTATTAATTTATTATACCAGTAAACCTAAGATGGACTAATAAATAACCCTCATTTATAAATGAGAAGCTTAAATGTTTAATGTATCTCTACTAATACTACCATTGTCACAAATATCTGCCCTTTCCTGGTAAAGTAAATGTGGGGCTTGGCCATATAATTTAGATGGCATATGGAATATTGGTGGGAGGCTTAAGAACCAGTGACTTTGCCATGGGCTCCTTTCCCTCTTCAGCAATCATGACCGTGTCCGGGGTAGAGGATGTTCCATTAACCTGTGTCCCAGAATGAAGATAAAGGAGATCTGTGACTCACCTGGGCTTGGAGTATGCATGGGAAATAAACATGTGTGTCATGGTCCACTGAGATTCAGGGAAAGGGGTTCCTTATTTTCTATTATTACTAGCCTAATCTAAGCTATTATGCTTGTTTAAACCACATCCTACACCAAAATCTTGATGGTCCTTTTAAATATGGCTGCAGATTTGACCAATTTACAAACATTATTTCTTTATAGTATTATTAATGTGTAAAGCTCTAGATAGCTAATAACAATTATGGTAAAAAAGTAAGCAGTATATAATTGAATTATGACTTGAAAACTGATCATCTTTAAGGAGAATTTTCATTTCTTTTTTGCACTGGAAGCTTCATTTGTAATAAATCACAAACTTTCCTAGTGTGACTGCTCTAAATAACATTCACTTGAATAGACAGTTCTGCTACAGTATAATTTAGTAAAGTTAATTTATGATATCACCTTGTGAAATGGTTGCCTGTCTGCCCCTACTGCCATCCCCCAACTTTTTTCCTGGTATTCAAAGAAATACTAAGATGTCTAGCTAACCAATAATGCCAGTGTACTCTTTCAGACTCTTTCACTAAATTTACTCAGGTTTCTTTCTTCTATAATCATTAAAACTTTCATGATACTCTCATATACGGACTTTATATCTTTATCCTTTAAACAGCCAATGCACTCAGTTTGCTCTCTCATTAGGGCATATACCACGTGGGGACAGCGTTAAAGTGTATAAAGGTGGTATCAGAGATGACTAACAATGTGGGCTCTGCCATTTACTAGCTGTCAGCCTGTGCTTCACTTTTTTTACTCCATAAAATGGAGAAAATAATTTCTACACAGGAATATTATTGTAAAATTCAATTGAGTTGATTTACATAAAGCATTTAACAGTACTTGGCATGTAATAAGGTCTCCAAATATCAACTATTATTATTATTTTCTTTTTCATGGTAATAAGTATTTATTTATAAGTTTATCTTCATTTCCATCTAGCTGCTATATAACTATTTTTATCAGCATTGTAATAGTGTATTCTTTTATAAGCTTATCTTTATTCCCAATCAGATATTGTGTTCTTGGCTACAAGAACATAGTTTTCTGATTGGAGCTGTTAAAATATAAACTTAGGCATATTAAAAATTATAAGAGTTTATTTGAGCAAAAATTATCTGAATTGGGCATCATCCAATCTAGCAGATAAATAGGAACTCTGAGGGAGCTGTATGATTGAATGACTTTTGTAGCCAAAAGTCAGTAGGAATAAAGAATTACTAAGCAAAAAAGTGGGTTGATTATTGCTAAGTTAAAGAAATACCTTGATCTATTGTGTTTTGCTTTATTGTGCTTCACAGATATGGCTCTTTTTACAAATTGGAGTTTTGTGGCAACCTTGCATTGAGAAAATCTTATTGGCACAATTTTTCCAATAGCATTTGTTCATTTCATGTCTCTATGTTACATTTTGGTAATTCTTGCAATATTTCAAACTTTTTCATTATTATATTTGCTATGGTGATTTGTGATCAGTTATCTTTGATGTTACTATTCTAATTGTTTAGGACCACCACGAACTGTGCCCATGCAAGATGTGTGGGTTCTGACTGCTCCACTGATTAGCTGTTTCCCCATCTCTCTTCTTGGACCTTCCTGTTTCCTGATACACAACTTAAATTAGGCCAGTTAATAACCAGATAATGGCCTCTAAGCATTAATGTAAAAGGAAGGGTCACACATCATTCACATTAAATCAAAAGCTAGAAATTGATAAATAAGAAAGGCCTATCAAAACCAAGATAGGTCAAAAGCTAGGCCTCTTAAACCAAACAATTAGCCAAGCTATGAATACAAAGGAAGAGTTTTTGAAAGAAATTAAAAGTGCTACTCCAGTAAACACACACGAATGATAAGAAAGCCAAACATCCTTATTGCTGATGTGGAGAAAAATTTAGTGGTCTGGATGGATCAATCCAGCCAAAATATTTCCTTCAGCCAAAACCTAATCCGAAGAAAGGCCCTAATTGTCTCCAATTCTATGAAGACCGAGAGAGGTGAGGAAGCTACTGAAGAAAAGTTTGAAGTTAGGAGAGGTTGGTTCATGAGGTTTAAAGAAAGAAGCCATATCCATAACATAAAAGTGGAAGGTGAAGTTGATGTAGAAGCTGTAGCCCATTATCCAGAAATCTAGCTAAGATAATAAAGTTGACTACATGAACATTAGGGTTTCAGAGTACACAAGTCAGATTTCTATTGGAAGTTGATGTTGTATAAGACTTTCATAGCTGGAAAGGAAAAGTCAGTGCCTAGCTTCAAAAGACAGGCTGAATTTTATGTAAGGGGCTAATGCACCTTGTTATTTTAAGTTGAAGCCAATACTTATGTACCATACTGAAAATCCTAAGGCCCTTAAGAATTATTATATATCTACTCTACCTGTCTACCTGTGCTCTACAAATGGAACAACAAAGACTGAATGACAACATATTTGATTACATGATATACTGAATATTTTTAAGCCCAATGTTGAGATCTACTACTCTGAAAACATTTTCTTTTAAAATATTACAGCTCATTGACAATGCAACAGGTCACTCAAGAGTTCTGATGGAGAGCTACAGTGAGATTAATGTTGTTTTGATGCTTGCTGACACCACATCCATTCAGAATAATTTCAACTTTCAAATCTTATTATTGGTGAAATACTTTTTGTAAGACAATAGATGCCATAAATAGTGATTTCTCTGTTAGATCTGGGCAAAGTAAATTGAAATTCTTCTGGAAAGGGCTCATGACTCTAGGTGCTGTTAAGAACATTTGTGATACATGGGAAGAGGTAAAATATTAACATTAACAGGCATTTGTTGGAAGTTGACTACAACCCTCATGGGTGACTTTGAGGGTTTAAGACTTAAGTAGTGGAAGTAATTGCAGATGTGGTAGGAATAGCAAGAGAACTAGAATTAAAAGTGACTGAATTGCTGCATTAATCACATTATGAGGATGATGCATTCTCATTAATGGATGAGGAGCTGCTTTTTGTTGATGAGCAAAGAAAGTTGTTTCCTAAGATGGAATATATTCCTGGTAAAGATGCAATAAAGATAATCTAAATAACAATAAGATTGAGAATATTACATAAGCTTAGTTGATGAAACTATGAAAGGGTTTGAGAGGATTGACTCCAATTTTGAAAGAAGTTTTACCGTGGGTAAAGTGTCAAACATCATCACATTCTACAGAGACATCATTCATGAAATGTAGGATCAATCAATGTGGCACACTTCATTGTCTAGTTTAAGAAATTGCTACAACCACTACAGCCTTCAGCAACAACCTCCCCAATTATTCAGCATCCATCAGCATGGAAGTAGGACCCTCCACCAGCACAAAGATTATGACTTGCTGAAGACTCAGATGATAGTTAACATTTTCAGCATAAAGTGTGTTAATTACATATATACTTTGTTATATTTTATACATAATATTATTATTGCACACAATAAACTATATTGGAGTGTGAACATAACATATATGCACTGAACTAGAAGATTTGTGTGACTCGCTTTATTGCTGTGGTCTGGAACCAAGCCTGCAATACCTCCCAGGTATGCCAGTACTTTTCTTTGGGGAATGGCATCTGTCTATCAGGCAGATTATCTAGCTAGTGCTGATCCGTCTATTTCTGATTGACTGGTTTCCCCGAAATGGAGTCTGTCTGAAGACTCCATTTCTGGCAAAGCTAAAACTGTAATTGTCAGTTTGGTGACATGAGGCTTAGCATAAGTGACTCCATTTGGGGCCTGTTGTCTTGTTTTTAACAGTACACATCACACTACACAGCAAAACAATTTATGAACATATCGTAGTAGCTGCAGGATAGTCTGTTCAAACCAGTATCAGTAGCATAAGTCAGGAAGAACACGATTTGTATCCTTTTTGGCTGTAATGGCCTGTGTGATCTGGGAGCATAAATTAAACTCCCCAAACCCTGTTTACACAATAGAGAGGGTTAGGATTAATATCTGTATCCATGTTTGATGAGCATGAGTTACAATAATGTGTGTAAAGCCTTTAGCACAGGACCTGGCACATAAATAATGATAGTTTTTGTTCATAGATGCACAGTGCAGATAGGCACAATGAACGAAGGGATTCCTCTAAAAATTTTATAATAATGCTCTACTTTTCCTAATATCTCTAACATGTGAATCCTGAAACACAACCAGGCTTTCCATTAAGCTTTGCTTATGCTTTTCTCTAGATGTTTTCTATCTATAAATATTGTCTCCCTGACATGTGTACATGTATCTGGGTTAACAGGGTTGTTATTTTTTTGGCACTTTTACTTGAATACAAAGATAGCACATGTTAGGTGCTTAATAAATATTCAAAACTTGGCCTTTAAAAACACTAGGTATTTAGCCAAAGTTAGACAAATTTAGAACTTTCAGATATCTCATTAATAGACTCACCAGCACCAAATTTAGAACAATTCAAACTTCATTCCTGTAGGTAATAAATGTTTGACTTTCAAGGATCATTACAGAAATATATGAATTAATATTTACAGTGAGAAACTTGATATAATTCATTACTACACTAATATTTTCAATAAATAATTCTTCACACTAAAAATAAATCTTTTAAGTAGATTAAGCTTGTGCTTTGTATGTCTCATTCCCATTAAATTAGTACTCTGAGAATTCATACCTAAACATGTTTAAGCTTAAAAAATGTTCTTTGTTTTTTGCTGCAGGGTGTCAAATTGTCTTTATAGGAAAGGAGTCTTGATTTCTTGGTGATGTTTATCATAATGAACAAGCTTTTGTGTTTTGCATTTGAATAGTCTCATGTTTTGTCTCGTCCTGTCTCTTCTAATATAGGCATCAACTGTGAAGTAGATATAGATGAATGTGTATCAAAGCCCTGTCTCCATGATGGAGCTTGTATTGATCTTGTCAATCATTATATCTGTGACTGCAAGAGCGGATTTTTTGGAACACACTGTGAAACAAATGCCAATGATCGCCTCTTTAATCCCTGTCTGTGTGGAAGGTAGCTATTTTTATTTTCTATTATTTAATCTAAGAAAGTAAATTTAACTCAACATTTAAGACAATATCAAGGACAAGTAAAGTTAATTTTAATTATAGTCTTTCATAATACTAGAGCTAAGTACAATTAAGAGGACAGATGCTGCCTATTCTACTTAATATGATGTACTGATATATTTTCTCTGCTTTTCTTTTACTTATACTTATTAGGAAAAATCAATAAATATTATTAATTGGACTTAATATACTTAAAGTTAACTGCTCAAAGTAACAGAGGTAGCAGGTGGGATGAGGAGACATTTTGTTATTTGCTCTGTGGAGGGATAATACCACACACTTAGTATTTAAAATGTTCCTAAATAAACTGTGTTTTCATCCCTACGTGCATGTAAGGAATTTTGTGGCTCTCTTTATGGAATTGTGTAATAACTTCTGCTCATGGGTAGAAAATTGTTTTATGCAAATACAGAGTGAGGATATTTCTAGGAGATGTAAGTGGCAAAGAATGGCTCTCAGATGCATCAAGCTGTCTTTACAGCATTATTATTACTTTTTTTTCTTGTCCTGCCACTATGTAAGCAGGGACAAGAAGAGGAAGATGGGTAGCTCATTGAAATAGAGTTCAGCTATAGCTGACTTCAGTTTCCTACATAAGCCTTAGACATTCTGTAGACCTTTTAGAACTCCTCTTTCTTTTCACTGCCATGGGTAAGATGGCAAAAATAAGAATTGATTTGTTTTCTCAGTCCATTAACCTTGAAGACCGGCTAGTCTGTTATTCATGGGAATGCATATCTTTTTTAAAAAAACTGAACTGGAAAAGAGCAATTCTAAATAGTTGAACTCTAACGAATTTATGCTTTAATGTCTTACTTAAAATGTCATTGTCTCTTTCAGATACACAGATCTCATTATTGAGCATTGGTGTTCATGTGATACAGAATGGACTAGCTCGAGGTGTGAGATCAAGATTAATGTAAGTTTTATAATTTTGATATTTTGATTAAATATGAAGTAGTTTAAAAGAAAAGCAAACTACAGGGTCCAGCAGAAGTAATGCCTGCTTGAGTGTGGTTAGTACGGGAATAATATGGGCGTAATAATATATAGGTTTTTTTCACATTTTTTTATTGTTGTTCAAGTACAGTTGTCTTCATTTCCCCCCACAACTCCCCCCAACCCCAGCAACCTCCACTTACTCCCCCTGATCCTATCCTCTTTGGTTTTGTCCATGTGTCCTTTATACATGTTCCTGAAAACCCTTCCCCATTTCCCCCCACCACCATTATCCCCGCCACTGGTTACTGTCAGTTTGTTCTTTATTTCAATGTTTCTGGTTATATTTTGCTTGCTTGTTTGTTTTGTTGATTAGCTTCCACTTATAGGTGAGATCATATGGTATTTGTCTTTCACCGCCTGGCTTATTTCATTTAGAGTAATGCTCTCCAGATCCATCCATGCTGTCGCAAAGGGTAGGAGCTCCTTCTTTCTTTCTGTTGCACAGTATGCCATCATGTAAAATGTACCATAGTTTTTGATCCATTCATTTACTGAAGGACACTATTTGAACATTTCACCTAAAATGTCATATGATGTGCTTGAGTATAATAATGTTATGTTACAGAATTGCGTGCTTATGATTTTGTAATAAAAAAGGGGTGTTATTTGTGTCAGACCTTGTACTTGCTGTAGGTTTCAAAGTCACTTCTTTGATTATTAATTATTTAACTACCTTGTCCCTCACCATTTTGTGTAGGAAATTTTCTGTTGCTCCAAACAAAAATAACAGCCTCTTTTTGCCTTCTCCCACTCTCTCTCTTGTTATCATAAACTTCTGAAACCTAGAGCCCTCATTGAACTAAATCCTGGGTTTGGTCTTTGACAAAAGGACCTCAGAAGGCTTATGACTTGCTGCCGGATTCCTCCTCTCTGGTCTTAGAATACACAAGTGTCTGTGCATGTGTAGGGATGAGAGGAGAATAAATGATCCAGGCCATTTATTTTCTCCTACCACAGGAGGAAATAAACACTAAATAGATGTGTGAAGAGGTGGGTACATGTAGCAAATGTCCACACCTATAAATACCCTTGGTATCTGTCTTCCAATCTTCAGGAGTCTGATGCATTATAACTGACATAGGGTATTTTATGTGGAATGGCTCATCTGTGGAGAAATGTTGGTTACCTGCAGTTTGAAACTTTTCTTGGTGGATGAGAACCTCATGAGCCTTCCTGAATAATGGAGAGTTCTTCCAAATCCTCCCTGGCTGAGAGTTACATGCGTGAAGCATAGGGACTAAAAACAGCCTTTAGCATTGTAAGACTATGGATATTTTATTTAAATCCATCTGTCTCTCTCCTGCCTCTTGTCTCTCAGTAAAATATAGTTCATACATCACAGTGTTGTTGTATGCTGAAGCATGTAAGATGTGGTAGATACTCAGTAAATGATGGGAGTGATGAGGTAGTTAAATTCATTAGGGAGGAAAAAGGTTGACCTCTATTTTCCTACTTACTTGCTGTGTGTTCTTGAACAAATGCTGTACTTATATTTTAAAATCATCATTTAGCTATCCAGTGAGAATGATCATAGTAACCATCTCTTAGGCTGTTGTGGGGATTAAACTAAATAATGCATATAAATAAATTAGCACATTTTTCTAATACATTATGTTTTAAAGCTTAATTAAATTGTTAATATGTTGATTTAGTTCTAGATAGTGAGAGCCATATATGATGTGGAAAGGAAATTGTTTTAATTAATACACTTCCTGGTAGATGAAGCATTTATCTTGTTTGCACTGTTGCATTTATTGCCTGTAGTATCCTCTAAAAACTATCTCTTGGTAGTATAAATGTGGCATTCATCTTCAGAATGAAATATTAAATAAATATACATTTTAAAATTTTACTTATTGATTTTTAGAGAGGAGGAGAAAGAGAGTCATCAATATGCTGTTCCACTTATTTACTCATTTACTGGTTGTTTCTTTTATGTGCACTGACCCAGGATCAAACAGCAACCTTAGCATATAAGGATGACATTCTAACCAGCTGAACTACCTGGCCAGGGATAAATAAATATATGTTTATAAATGAATTTATATACACTTATACTTATATCCAATGCTATGAGAACAATTGTTAAAATTGCCTAGATTTTTTCTAATTTTTTTTGTATAGGATCTGATTATCCTCCTTATTCAGTGAGTTTTTGTATCACTTTGTATATCTTAGGAACATTCCATTATAATTCATAGAGTCCCAACACAGTCCTTTTAAGAGCTAAAAAGAATTCCAAATAAAAGGATTCCAAAAAAACTACATTTATTTAATGAGACTAGGAGCATACCAACTCTCCTAGATCTTATGAAATTAATAAAGATTTTTAAGTGTTGACTAATTTGATGAGGAAAATATAGCATGTGATTATTTTAATTTACATTTTCCTAGGTTTCTATAAAGATTTAGCACCTTTCCATATGATTATTCTCCATTTGCATATCTTCTTTGTGCCTTGTCTATGCATATACTTTAATTAATAGTAGTTTTCTTTACACTTGCTTCCCTTTTTCCTTGGTTTGCACATATTATTGAAAATTATGAATAAAATCCACAAAATTCTGCAAAATTGTAAATCTTGTCTAGAGCTACCTACTCTTACTTTATAAAACTAGTAAACTGTAAAATGGTTAGGCATTTTTAACCTTTTTAATGACTCTTTTTATCCCTCCTTAGGAAGTGCTTTCATACAGCATTATTTAAATCATTTTCCTACATTTTCATCTACCATAATTTTAGGCTTGACAATAATTTTAATATCTTAACTCATAGTGAATATTTGTTATAATGAAAGAAGACAGGAATTTGATTATTTTTTCAAAAGTATAATTAATTTTCCCAAGAACTATTATCAATATTTCATCTAAATATGGTATTTCTTTACTGATTTGATATGTCTCATATTTTATGTTCTTAGTTCCTATACTTAGTATTAGAAATATCTATTCTGCTTCCCTGCCTTTCAAAAGCTCACTTTTCCATCTATATGTATTATTAGCTCAATAGAGTTTTTAAGAATCTTTTTTACTCATATTTTAAGCAAACTCTAAATGTAATTTTATTTTTTTCTGCAAATATTCAATATTCAATGTCTATGAGGATCCAAGATATAAGAATTTTGACATACTTCCTCACAATCAGTTTTATTTGGAGTTATAGATTTGTATCTTACTTAGCTGACCTATTTATTGTAGCTCTATGTTACAATGCACACATAGCAGCCTCCGAAGGGCATTGTTGGATTAATGTCCAAGTCTGTCTTTCCAGGCTAAAGATAAAAGAGCAAAAGAGAAACATGGGTAGTGCTGATTGAAAAGAACACTTAGGTCATTACAGAGCAGGATGTTATATATGAAGTTTCTTATAAACAAAGTTTGTGTTAGATCTACAGGGAGAAAAATGCAAGACACTTTCTTTCTGTCAATCTAAAAATTTGAGGTAAGCTTTAAAAATCAGAATCAATACTGAAGAAAATCAAACTCATGATTGGGCCTGGAATGGATACTGTGGTTTTGCAATATGTCATTAACTGAACTCTTGGGACTGGCACAGAGAAAGGGAGAGATGAAAGAAAAGAGAGGAGAGTGATATAGATAGCAAACATTCCCCTCCATTGTGTTGGGACTGAGGAGAACCGCTGCAAGGGAGCAGTGCTGTGTGTTTGCTGTGGCAACTTATAAATATAGGAAAATGCTAAAATGAAGAAAGAAAACATGGTTACAGAATAAAAGAAGGAATCAAAACATCTTAGAATGGAGAAAAACTAAGAATATATCACTAGCATGTCTAATATAAGAGGACTAAAGAAAGTTCTAGTAACAGAAAAGAAATGACTAAAGAAAATGCATGCATTTGTATTTCCTCAAATGTCAGCTGCCATTTATACAGGTCTTTTTATATAATAAGATTATTTACCTTTTGCCTATCATATACATTGTATTATATATGCTTTTCTATTTGTGTTAATGTCAATCAATAAATAGTGGATTCTGACATCAAAAAGGTTACTGTACCAAAATTTACTGAGATTTCCTCTAAAGGTTCTGTCCCTTGTAACAAGTTTGAAAGGGGGTTAGCCAAAAAGTTCTAGTATTTTTCTCACTGTCTTTTAATTTGTAATAAATTATGGATTCATCAGCATGCTTTTCAGTGGGTAAGGTTTCAGCTGGAATTCCCCAGCAAATGATCAGCTGTTTCCCACAAGTCATTGTACAGAATACTTACCTTCTGTTTGAAAACACATCTCTAAAATAAAAAGAGAGCTTGTAAATGGGGATTTTATCACACACGTAGAGTACCTTGATTTTTTAAATTTAATCTGTCATTGCAGATTATTCCACATTAACACATATGGTTTTACTTTACTCTTATTAATATTGTATGGCATGAGGTACTATTATTATTTAATCAGTATCCTATTGATGGTGATTTAAGATATTTTAAGTATATTGCTTTTAAAAATTATTTATGTACTTTGATGCAGAAAATGAGTTAATCACACTCTCTTTCATTTAGGAAATAATCACTAATACTCTCCTGCTTGTTTGTGTGTGTTTGTGTATGTTGCCTCTGTGTTTCCTTTTGGCCTCACAGCCTATTCTATTCCCACCATGTTTGTGTATTTCTTCAGAATCTTTCTTACATATTTTTCCTATATATTTTCTCTGTTTCTTAATTTGCTCTGGTCCATGAATCCTGAATCTCTAGGTTACAAGCAGATTTATTTTACTGTTCAGGCGAGAGTAAGCTCAAACCAGAGTGAGAAGAGCAAAACAGGTGGGGTCGGTCGAGGCTGCTTCTGAACACTGACACCAGCTCCTGACCCCTACAGAACTAGACTTCTTACTACAATGTTTTCCATCTTTTAGATTGCTTGTCCACATTTGACGCCTCATTTTGCCAAGTTAGATACTGGATATAACTTTAGATTTCTTCTGAAAGATTCTCTTATCTGAGGAAATAGCAGTGTGTATTTTTTAATATATTTGGAGCTTTATATTACCTTTTAAAAAATCTTCATGTTTGTTTCATGAATTTGGCAGTGTGTCTAGTTTCAGTCCTGATGTATTTTCTTTATTGTTTGATTCATCTGTGCATTTCAGACTGTTTCTGAGACAATGTTTTTTGTTTTCTTGTATTTCAGTGGCTTTCTTTCCCAGATGTAATGCCAGATACATTTTAATAAAAAATAAAAATTGATATTTACTGCAAATATTCTCATTTTGATATTTTAGAATCTTGTTTGATTTTTTAATAACAGTTACTTCCTTTCTATCAAAACACCATAAATCAGATTAAATTGGTTATCAAACAAAAGTTTCTCTCTATTAACTACTTCATCCCTATATTTAACCATGTAAGATTTGAAAATGAACAAAATAGAAAATGAAAATTATAAGTGAACACTTAGAACATTAAGTCTTTATCATATGCATTATAATTTGTACAATTCTGTAGCCAAGACAATGTTTTGAAATAGAAAGTAACGCTTCTTGGTACAATGAGCCCTAAGTTGGAATTCAGGGGATTTAGTTTCAGGGCATGTGATTTTATTCTGCTGTCTCTTTGTTTTACGATGTTGGTAAGTCATTCTAACACCCTTGGTCTTGTCCTCATCCTTTTGAATAAGCTGAAAGGCTACCTTCTTGCTACTCTATGTTTGGCCCATGTACTACAAGCATGAGGGGATTTGTTGGAAATAGAGAAATTCAGACCCCACATGAAACCTATTATTGAATTTGAACCTGCAATTTAACAAGCTTAAATATTAATATACAATTTAAATTTTATAAAGAATAAACTATAGTAATAGTTTTTATTTAGAACCAGACAAAATTTGAAAAATTCTGTGATACTTAACAAGTTTTTGCAGTATGTAAGGCTTTAATGGGCAGCTGATCTATTTCCCTCTTCAAATAAAACAGTTATATGATTATCTGTTTAACCTATTCTGTTTTTCCAAGATCATATTGGAAGAAAGTACAGCACTACTTTAAAAATGGTAGTTCTAAAAAAGAAATCATATGATTCTAGGAGAGAAATATTTTATGGTAAAGATGAAATCAAAGAATGAATTTCTACTATGCTGGGAAGTTCAGAGATCCCAGGACAAACTTTTGAAATTAAACTATATACCTTAAATAGAACTCAATTGTCAGAGAGATAACTGGCACATTATTACTAGCCAATCTGGTGGTTTGCTCTGTGTAAGCAGTCCACAGTGGATATGTCACTTCTCTTTCACTCACACCCTGGTGCCTTTCCTGGTGTGGTGTTTTGAGTATGAGTTGGATAAATGTAGCATCAGAGTCTAACTTGATTGTATAGATTGCTGTGGTCTGTGACATTACACATGGCCTCCTTCTTTTTCTCTAAACACACCAGCTTTTCATTTCTTTCTTTCTCTGAAATTAAATTATTGAATTCCCCTTGGGAAGCACTTTATTATATTAAATATGGTATAGTAAAGTAATATAAATGATCATGAACAAAAGGAAAGGCATTCTTCTTAATTTTCAAACCAGAAAAGATCAAGAACTTTGACACTTTGATTTGTTTAAAGAAATTGTTTTTGTATTTCCCATTAAGCCTTCTAATTAATTTAGTAAGAGATTCTTGTAAACCCTAGAGATAGAAATTTTGGCAGTTCAAAAACTATTTCTTTTTTCCATGGGAGATATAATTCAATTAATTTATGTAATGCTTTCTAATAAATCATTCTATATATACTCAGCCATGGGGATAAGGGAGAAATATGTTTCCAGGCCATTCCCTGTAGAATTTTGATATTTACATTCCATAAAAATAACTGCAGTACCTGCACAAAGTCCACTAAATGCTCTTGATTGTCCTTAAGGAGTTCACATTTTCAGCAAAGGTACAGAATATATCAGAATGGTATATTTATAAAACCATACATTTAACTCTATCACTTGAATTCATATAAAAGATCACTGTCTTGGTTCCAAGCATGACTTGAGCTTTATACTCAAGGGTACAATCCCTTAGAAATGATAACAATTAAAGTCTCTGGTGAGTTTGACAAACCTTTAATTTTTCATTTGATGCATGATATGAATGCAAAAATAAATAAATGAAAGATATATCAAAATAAAAATCTTCTGCACAGCTAAGGAAATCAATAAAATGTAAAGGCAACTTCTGAAATGACAGAAAGCATTTGCATACCACCTATCTAATAAGCAGTTAATATTCAAAAAATATGAGAAACATCAGAAACCCAGTGGCAAAAGAACAAATAACCCAGTTAAAAAATGGGCAAAGGATTTAATAGACATTTCTCTAAAGAAGCCACACAATTGGCAATAGGTATATGAAAAGGTGTTCCACATCATCAATCATCAGGGAAAGGCAAATCAAAACCACAATGACATATTACCTCACAGTTATTAAGATGTCTAGTATCAATAATGCAAAATAAGGAATGGTAGCCAGGATGTGGAGAAGAGGGAACACATATTTACTATTGGTGGGAATGTAAACTGGTGCAACCCTTATTAAAACCAGTATAGACGTTCCTCTCTTCAAAAAATTAAAAATATAACTATCCTATGACCCAGAAATCACACTTCTGGGTATATATTCAAATAAAACAAAACTATTATCCCAAAGAGATATTTGTAGCCCTGTGTTTATTTCAGCAATATTCACAACAGCCCAGGTATAGAAACAACCCAAGTCTCTATTGACAGATGTTTGGATAAAGAAGATGTGTTATCTACCATATGTGCAGTAAAGTATTATTCAATCTTAAAAAAAGAAGGGAATGCTGCCATTCACGACAACATTGATAAACCTGGAGGACATTATGCTAAGTGAAATAAGACAGACAGAAAGACAAATCCTGCATGGTATCACTCATATGTGGAATATTAAAGGAAAAAAAGTTAAACTTGGTAGAAACAGAGGTGGAATGATGGTTTCCAGGTGCAACAGTGTGGGAAAAAATAGGAAGAAGCTAGTAAATGCCACAAACTTTCAGTTATTATATGATTATTACTTTTATAAATGGTACATAAATACAGTTTAATAAAGACTTTTTCCCTCAAAATATAACAATAAAACACTTGATAGAGTACTTCTGGTAATAAAGGTAAATACAATTTATTATTAGAAAATTACTTTAGCTACTAGAGGAAGGGAATATCAGATAAGCTTGTATATTGGTTTCTTTAAACTGTTTAATATAATAAAATTTTAATAAAATTATTAAACTTACCACTAATAATCAAATTTGATTCCCTATTTCTGAATTTAGTGCTTCACATCAATCCCTTGTATGAAAGAAGGCTCTTGTCAGAAGTCAGACCACAGCTTCACTTGCATTTGCCCAAGTGGATGTATCGGTGCACATTGTGAGATAAATATTAATAGTCGTGCTGAGCCTGAACTGAATTTGGACCTCTGTCCTAAAGGAGGGATTTGTGTTCATGAATCTGCACACACGCTGTACTGCAGGTCAGTGTGTCTTTATTACAGTTAACTAGATATATATTTAGAAAAGCTTATAAACATCCCTCTAGTAATGCACTCTGAAGATACTAAGTTTTTGAGTAAATTTTCATCATATGATCACAAATTTGAAATCAATCATTCTAAAAAAGCATTGCTTATATTTTTCCAAATACCGTGTATTCATATCGATCCCATGCTGGTCTTCTGAATGTAATCACCATTTATTTCTATAATTGTTTCATATCTCTCTTCCCTCCCCAAATTGGGTTCTTATTAATTTTCTTCTATATTCACCATATAAATGTTTTATAAATTGTTCATATTTATATTATACTTTTTAAGCAGATATTTATTTCTATTACTGCTATATTATCTAAGAGCTTCAAAACAAATGATTTATTTATGATTATTCATAAAAACAAATTAACCCATCACTATATTTTTGAACCAATTATTATTATGGAATATTTTTTAATTTCTTAGGAGATGAATTTTCATTAATTTTGTTCTTTATGATTATATGATATATAAATGGTCATTTGAGAAATTTTAGCCATTATCAGTTCAATTTGCAAAACATTAATTGAACCTGCATGTTAAATAGAAAAAAAGACACTTTACTTCTTTTCTCTATTTCAGTCTCATTTGTAAGAGGCTATCATTAAGTTAAAAATCTGTGAACAACTGTTTCAGTCAACATATCTTAACTCACTAATAAATTAACCATGTATACTTTCATACATAATTGTTGACCCGAAAATAATATGTTTCTATCACATATTTTATCACTTGTCTTTAAGTCATTAATGTATTCTGCCTTATAATTAATACTGCCATGACCTTATTTCCTTTGTTCATCTATGTCGTGTTTTTGTCCTTTTATTTATGTTAGTCTGTATTGTATTATTTTCTTTGAGGTATAGATCTATCTAGTAAAGCACACACATGGATATTAACTTCACATAAGCACAAGATTATCTTTTTATTTAGCACATGCAGACTGTTTAGTTATCGTTATGAATAATTATCCTTATTTATTACATATTGCCTAATGTTCCATTTCCTTTTTTACTATTCTTTTTCTTTTTTATTTTGTTTTTCATTTTATTGAGTTTATTAGGGTGACACTGGTTAACAGAATTACGTAGGTTTCAGATGCACAACTCCACAACACGTCATCTATACACTGTATTGTGAATTCACCACCCTAAGTCAAGTCTCCTTCTATCACCATTTATGCCCCTTTATCCTTCTCCACCTACCCCTGCCCCACCCTCTCCCTAAAAACCAGCACACTGTTGTCCATGTCCATGAGTGTTTTCCCATTTCATTTGTAATATTATATATGTGTAGTTGTGCATGATTGTATGTGGGATCTCTCGTATTTTGTATTTTTTGAGCATGGATTTTGCTTATTTTACTCTGGTGGCCTGATAAAGTATAAACAGTAAACATGTTTCTAATACCAATATTAATTGTGTAGAGTAAACTTATAAAAGCTATCACTTGAGCATTGTAAGGACCCATCCAGTTAAGTAAGGATTAAGCCTGGATTAAGTAAGCAACAGTAATTGAACATTTACTCACAGTAGATACAAAGTTATAAATCAAGACTTTATTCATGGAAACCCAATAAATTCAATAAAAAATAGAAATAAATGAATCTAAAACTGAAATACATGTTTTTTCACCCAAGATAGTATTTGTTAAATTAAGCCCTGAAAAGCTACTCTATAGAATGTTCTTTTAGAGGATGTTATCTATGGCATAGTTAGGCTGACCTTTCTTAAAGCATGAAATCAGTGGAATTCAAACTGAAGAGACCTGCTTCTTTTCCTGGAATATCTCCCAGGGATAAGCATAGGCATCCATTACCGCTACAGGGTTGTTCAAATTGTATTTAAATAAGAGTCAACTGTCTTCAAAATTTCCACTGCTGATTCAGTGCTCCTCAAAGTCCCTGAAAGTGTCTGAATGGTATATGCTGGGAGGTTCAGCTTCTAGGGGACTAGCAGAGTGACTAAGAGGAGCCATCAAAGGTGGTACCAAGTTAGCACAGTCCTCAGACAGTTTATTTATAAAAGAAAACTCACTAGGGCAGGGAGAGATTTGGATGTACCTCAGATTTTTGTGTGGGTCAAGAATTAATCTGTAATATACTTATTTAAACCTTATTCAAATAATTGTTTCTTTATTGAAAACATCATATCAAACTTATTTTTTTGATCCCTGTTTTGTATTAAAATATAATAACAAATCTTACTCTTCACAATGTATATCAACCTAAAGTTAAAAAGCCAAAATGAGAGGCAACAGGTATATTTATTTGGGATCAAAGCATTGTAATTTGGGGAGAAACCCAAATAATATTCCAATTACAGGGTGAAAGCAAGGGTTTTGTTTGTTTGTTTTGGTTTGAAGAAAAAGGAAAGGATTAATTACATGAAAAAAGTCCTTTTTTTACTGACAAACTAAGCTATTCTTGCCTGTACATGATTGGTAACTGATTCTGTCTTCATATATAAGGTCCATAATCATCAGTCCATGTCCTCAGGATGTCGGCTTTTCTTCTGAATTTCCACACACAGTTGTTTGTAGAACAATTGTGGTTTATCTCAGTCCAAAGATTTGGACCAGTTCAAAGACTTGGCCCAGTGCAAAAGTACAGAGGACACTAGAAGCAATAAAGTTTTTCTGGAGGGGATTTTCCCACTCCATTAAAATGGCTCCATTCCTGTCATTTTTCACGTGTGGTAAAATATTTTGTTATTGTCCTCTTTTGCTTTTTCTCCTCCAAAATTTATGAAAATCAAAGTAAAAGTTAATGTCTCCATTCTCATTGCTGGAATTTTTATACCTCAGCTTTCTAAATTTTGTTTGATATTGGAAAAATAATTATCAAACCCATAAATTTCTACCATAAGAGTATTCATCTTGAAGTCTTATTGTGATGAAAACTTCCTTATTAAATGATTTCAGCCTCCTATGATTTGTAAATATTCTATACTATTGGTTTTCTTATTATTTTACTATGAATTTTCTTCCAACTGAAATCTCATGTGGCATCACGTTAAAAAAAAAAGAAAAAAGAAAAAAAGAAACAAAACCTTACCCTTTCAAAGGCTAAGATGTGTGGAAAATTTGAAACTACCAGCCTAAAATATTTGGCCATGTCCTCAGTTTCACATACGATTTAGAACTTAGTGAAGTACAGACTTCTTAGATCTTATCATTGACTGAAGATTATGCAGTTGATATTGTTTTGCTTTCCTCTCTATTATTGCAGAAAATAAAACAGAGAATGGCCTGTTTTTATGAACATTTTGTTTCATGAATGCAGTTCATTCACTTTCTCATTGGAAACTTATAAAACTTTCAATTTTTTAATTAAAAATATAAAATACTTATACCAATAACTGCTAAGTAGAGAATATATAACTATTTTTCTTTTGTTTTATCTTTGAAATGTAAGCATATAACTAAATTACGTGATGCTATCTATTTCTCTTTTTTATTTGTTTACATTTGAAAAGTTTTCTTTTATTATTCTATTGTTCTTTTGTGTGTTAACTCTGCATTCTACTTCAGGTACTAATATCATTTATGTATTGTAAATCACAAATCTAAACCTGTCTTTTTTGCATGTAACACTGTATACCATTTTTATTTCCTTAAAAAATTTTCTCTCAACTATATACGCTCAAACTTTTGTCTGTTTTTTAAAAATATTTTATGGGAATATTATTTATTCTATTTTTTTCAATGCACATGCATTTTAAGTATTTTTTCATTGTAAATATAATGCCAGGTTAAGAAGCCATATATTATATTTTGTTTACAAAGTAATTTATTTCAAGTGTTTAATTTTTCTCAAAGTTCTTATACCATGGCTTGTCTTCTTTCTGCTACAGAATTGTTTTAGTTAACTGGGAGTCTCATTTACTAACATTGTTATGCCAGCTTTATTGATCTTTATTGCAATTACCCAGATGTCTCGCAAGATCACTTTTATATTTTAACTGCATTGACCATACACTCTTTTTTATCAAATTATTTCTGCATGTGCAAGACAGTTTTTAATGATAGGTCTGCCTATTTACAGGACTGGAATAGAAATATGCATTAATGCAAAGTCACACCTGAGAAAGACTATTTTCACTCTATGTGTTGTGGTCGCTTAGATACAAGGTGACATTTCTGAGCACACATAGACTCATTCAAATATCTCTACTTTCCAATTTATATTTTGAACATTGGGCTTCTCTAGGTATGGGTGTGTCAAATTAATAGTTTGTTCATTGCTGATTTTTCTCATGGAAACATTTGATTGTTTTAGATTATTTTATAACTACAACAATAAAACCTAGAGTAGCTAATTTATTTTTTTCATCTTCCTGAAGTTGTAGCAAAATTTTGAAAGGCATACATGGAATCTTTAAATGCAAAAAAAAGTTGCAAAAAGAAATTGTAAAAAGGATGTATTTTATTCTGAGTTTAAGTATGATCCTTGAATGTGATAAAATTAATAAACCAATAATATATAGCTAGTTTCCTTACTACTGTGGACAAATACATAGGTGATATTGCTTTGGATATTGATATAGATTAAATAACTTAACCATTTCAAGCAAAATAATTTAGGATTAGTTTTAGATAAACAGTTACTAGACTCTTAGGTGCACAGCAACATACAATATTCAAGTAATTCCATAACCACAATTTACTTTTTTAACTACCATTTGCCTCCAGTATATATTTTATATTGGTTTCAGTATACAACATAGTGATTAGACAATCATATACTAGAGAAAGCCTCCCCAATATTTCCAGTGCAATATTATTGACTATATTTCTTATGATGTATTTTCTATCCCTGTGACTATTTTGTAATTACCAACTTGTACTTCTTAATTTCTTGACCTCTTTCACCCAGTTCCCCATTACCTCTCTCTTCTAGCAATACCAGCCTGCTATGTCGATGAGTCTGTTTCTCTTTTATTTTTTTCTTTAGATTCCACATATTAGTGAAATCATATGGTGTTTGGCTTTTTCTGACTAGTATAGTTCACTGAGCATAATGTCCTCTAGGTCCATCTGAACTGTCACAAATGGTAAGATCTCCTTCATTTATGGCTGAGTAATACTGCATTGTATACAGGCACCACCACTTTTTTATCCACTCATCTATTGATGAGGACTTGGGTTGCTTCTGCACCTTGACTATTGTAAATAATGCTGCAATGACCACAGGGATGTGAATATTCTTTTGAATTAGTGTTTTGGATTTCTTTGGATAAATACCCAGAAGTGGAATTGCTGATCAACACCCAGTCCCATTTTTAAATTTTTGAGGAACCTCTAAAAATTGGCTGCTCCAACCTGCATTCTCATCAATAGTCCTTGGGAGTTCCCTTTTCTCCACATTTTTGCTAACATTTATGTTTGTGGACTTATTGATGATAGCCACTGTGATATGTGTGATGTGATATTGTGTGGTTTTAATTTTCATTTCTTTGACAATTACTAACATTGAGCATTTTTTTCATATGCCTATTGGCCATCTATATCTCTCCTTTGGAAAAGTGCCTATTTAGGCCCTTTGTCCTTTTCAAATCAGGTTTTTTTGTGGTGACCAGTTTTTCTTTATAAATTTTGAATATAAATCTCTTATCAGATACATCATTGGTATACATGTTCTCCCATTTCATAGGTTGTGTTTTCTTTGTGTTGGTGGTTTCCTTTGCTGTACAAAACCTTTTTTAATTTTAAGTAGTCACATATGTTTATTTTTCTTTTGTTTCCTTTACCCAAGGAGATATATCAGAAAAAAATATTGCTAAAAGAAATCTCAGACATTTTACTGCCTATGTTTTCTTCTAGAAGTTTAAGGCTTATATTTCAGTCTTTAATCCATTTTGAGTCTATTTTTGTGTATAGTGTAAGAAGGTGGTCTGGCCTTGCTTTTCCATTTGGTTTCATTTGTTTTGTTTTGTTTCTTTGGTTGGTTGGTTGGTTGGTTGGTTGGTTGGATGGTTGGTTGGTTTTTGCATGCATCTCTCTAATATCCCCAGCTCCATTTGTGGAAAAGACTGTCTTTACCCAATTCTTTGTTCTTGCCTACTTTGCCAAATATTAATTGACCATATAGGTATAGGTTTATTTCTAAGCTCTCTATTCTATTCCACAGATCCATATGTCTGTTTTTATGCTAGTAACATGCTGTTTGATTATATTACTCTGTAATATAGTTTGATACTATGACCCTGAAATATAGTTGATACTTCCAACTCTGTTCTTCTTTCTCAAGATTGCTGAAGCTATTTGGAATCTTTTGTAGTTCCATATAAATTTTTGGAATGTTCGTTCTGGTTTTGTGAAATATGACATAGGTATTTTGTTGGAATTCTGTTGAATATATAGGTTCCTTTGGGTAATATGAACTTTTTTTAATTTTAGTTTATTCAGTACAGTTTCTATCCTTTATTCCCATTTTAATGATATAAGCATAATATCAATCATTGCTGGAGAAGTGAAAGGGAACTTCAAACACTTAACCTTATTTTTAGTAATTTATGTGTCAGCATTTCAAACTTTTCACTGAGGTAATTTATATTGCCCAATGAAGAAGTATCAAAAGAACAATATGAATGTTTAATATAAAGAAAAAATCACCTTTGATAATTGATGAAATTTTTCAGTCTTTGCCATTCATAGACTAAATCTAACTTAAAATTCATAGACTTAAAATTAAGGAAAATATTACTTTGTTCAGAAGATACAGTAACTTCTGACTGTATTTCTTCTCCTAAAATCAAATGTATGTTTTTTATTGACTCGTAGAATTTTTTAATTGAAATAATCACCTTTAGTAATCTACATATTGCATAGATGAATAAGCAAGGGTCTAAGGAGATTTGCACTCTCCTGAAATTTGATCAATTCATGGTCAGTGTAAAAGCCCATTCTAGAATCCAGTGCACTGCTGTTTTATTTTCATTAGAGTATGTTTTATTTAAAATACAAAATACAATGGACATATATAAATATGGTACAAAAAAAGAAGAAACATAGTCAGATAACATGACTTTTTCTAGATGCAATTAAGCATCTGTTTTGGAGTTTATATCCTGATGCAAATATTAAAGATATTAAAGACTTTGTTCAGTTTAATAATAGCTGCTTTCAGAAGTCTATAAGTATTATCAACCATGTGTAACAGTTTAATAGCATTTTAATATGTGCAAGTTTTATTAAACCATAAAAACTATGTTGAAATTACAATAAAATCCAAATTAGAATCACACAGCAGAGGTCTATAGAAATAAGTAAAAACATTTTAGATAACTGTTATTCTCTGGTATCATGTATATCATTAAAGAATATAGCAAATGATTTAAAAAGCAATGTAATCAGATACAATGATACTTTGTTTGCTTTGTAGTATGTGAAATCCTGGTGCAGGCATTTTTTTCCTTGGTCTCTGTCTTTTACTTGGTAGAGTCTCATTCTATCCCCACAACTTTTCCAGCCTATAAATGCAAATTTAAATTGCAAATGCCCCTTCACTCTGATATTTCCAACCAAATTCAACTCTCCTTTTTCATTGCCTTCATATTCCTGAAGTATTTCATTCTTGCCCTTCTCATTCATCTAGTTTCATTGCTCTTTCTTCCATGAACTTAGAAATAATTATTTCATACTATGGCATCTATTATGTTAAAAGAATGGTAAACTTAAGTTTGATTACTTATGTTGATATCTTTTCTACTGAAAAAAATTCAAGAAAATCAGTAAAATTTAATGAATTTTTAGTTATAGGATCTCAGCAACCATCACATATTGTTAATTAAAACATATGAGAGAATAAGCCATACTGAATCCCCTCATATCATACTTGAAGAAAGAGAGATTCTATTTCTTTATATTCTTGGATGGAAAAATCAGGAATGAAGGCTAAGAGCTTATAGGTAACTTAGGAAAATTACAAGGTAAGGGCCCTGATTCTACATTATCCATTTTCAGAAATCATTGATCAAGTTTGCCACAAATTATGGCTCTATAAATTGGAACTAAATGTCTGTGTTTTAATAATAACAGGTAACATTCTATTATTTAGAGATTATATTTTAGAAACAGATTGACTATATATATATTCTGAATCAACTAATTCATTTTTACCCTCTCCTCTATAAAATAAACCTCTGACCAAGAATAAAAGAATTATAGGGAGAATTCATTTATAAGAAAAATAATTTCCATTATTTTGCCTTATAAAGTATGCAAGGCATAGGATAATAAGAAAGTAAGAACAGCTCTCTTTCCTTACTAAGTCAACTATATAAACATTGTATTTGCTAGTTTAGCACATTGATTAAAAACATGAAGAGACTTAATTTAAAGTAAAATTGCAATGAGATATCACCACACACTGGTCAGAATGGCCATCATTAATAAATCACCAGACAGCAAGTGCTGGAAAGAATGTGGAGGAAAGGGAACCCTAGTACACTGTTGGTGGGAAGGCAGATTGATGAAGTCACTCTGGAAAACAGTATGGAATTTCCTCAAAAACTAAAAATGGAACTGCCTTTTGACCCAGTGATTCTACTGCTGGGACTATACCCTAAGAACCCTGAAACACCAATCCAAAAACTTATGCACCCAATGTTCATAGCAGCACTATTTACAATAACCAAGTGCTTGAAACACTCTCAGTGCCTACCAGTAAATGAGTGGATAAAAAAATTGTAGTACATTTGTACAACAGAATACTATGCAGTAGAAAGAAAGAACTCCCACCTTTCCCATCAGTGTGGATGAAACTGGAGAGTATTATGGTAAGTGAAATAAGCCAGGTGGTGAAAGACAAATACCATGTGATCTCACCTACAAGAGGAACATAATGAACAAAAATAAACTAACAAGCAAAATAGAACCAGAGACATGGAAACATAGAACAAACTGACAGTGACCAAAGCAGGGGTGGGGAGGAGGATAATGGTGGAAAGAAGGGGAAGGGACTAGTCAAAGCACATGTATGAATGACCCGCAGACATGGACAACAGAGTGGGGATTGACTGTGGGAGCGGGGGGGTGGGCTGGAGAGAGGGAAAAGGGGGAAAAATCGGACAACTGTAACATAATAACAAAAAAATTTAATAAACCATATATTGATAATGATAAAAAATAAAATAAAATATGAACCTATTTTGTCATAAAATCCTACTTTAATAATTATATAATTTTGATGTAAAATTATACATATTATTTATCAAATTAGTAGGCCTTTTCTATATTCAAGTGTAAAATTGTATTTCCTTATTTATTTTCAACTTAATTTTATAATAATAAGAGTGCTTTTTGATGATACTAGGAATCATCACATTCCTTATAATTAATCACTAAATATTTTTCAATATTCATGCTTTAAAAACAATCAAAGAATTTCCATTTTCCTCAGGATATTTGTTAAATTACACATTTTACAATTTAATCTCCAATTCAAGTTGAACTACTATATTAGCATTTGATTTCATGTTTTCCAAATACTATTAAAAAATTAAATCAGTCTATAATATAACTTTACTAACTAAATATCATAATAAAACATAAAGAATTTAAATTTCATATTTCCAGATTTTATTTTGACTTTAAACATAATGCATTACATTCTCTTCTCAGTTTAGTGCTATTATAATAAATGATTTTCTCTGTCATCACATAAGTAAATAAGTAAAAATGTATCATCAATAGTGAGCAATTGTAGTTTTTCAAAATACCTGTCAAATATAATCATTACTTTTTAAAAGATAAGCATATATTATTATTTTTAAGGTGTACAACTTCTTTATAAATGTATTTTTATTTTTCAATTATACTTCACATTCAACATTATATTAGTTTCAGGTGTACAGCATGGTGAGTAGACATTTATATAACTTACTAAGTGATACCTCTAGTAAGTCTAGTCCTTACCCTATACCATACATAATTATTACAATATCGTTGATTATATGCCCTAAAGCTGTGCTTTACTTCCTCATGACTATTTTGTAACTGCCAATTTGTACTTCTAAATTCCTTCACCTATTTCACCTAATCCTCTACCCCCTTTCCCTCAGGAGCCATCAGTTTATTTTCTTTATCTATGAGTTTTTTCCTGTTTTGCTTGTGCTTTTATTTTATTTTTTAGATTGTACATATAAGTGAAATCCTACAGTGTTTATCAGAAGAAATCTAAAACACTAATATGAAAAGCTTATATTATTTTAGACACAAAGCAATGTCAGATATATCAAATGTAATGGTAAATCCCCCCAAAAAAAGTTTATTTCTTAACCAGTGATTTTCAACGAGTATACCATGGCACATTGGTGTGCCAGAAGAATTTTTAAAATGTGCAGTACCTGGCATTTAGTCAGAGGCAATGACCTTTTTTCCTTAGATTATCAAATAAAATATGAAAACAGCTGACATAGCTGTCTAGTATGAATGAATCAAAATTACATCTAATTTTTATCAGATCAGTGAAAAATATATTTTTTGGTGTGCTGCAGAATTTTAGTAATTAGTTTATGTGTGCTGAGGTGAAAAATATTGAAAATAACTGTCTTAAACAGTAAATTTAAATTAGAGACAGAGACAGCCTATTTATTCAATATGATAGTTTTAAGTATAAAACACACAGTCCAAGTTAAGCTTTAAATATATATGACTTTTTATCCCATTGGGAATGCAATTAAGGTAACTTTAATTTTTTATCATTTGTAGAAGATAAAACAAGACCACTCTCATTTGGTCTACTAAGTCTACATATATTAAAGAGCATCACAGACATAAAATTATACTAATATTGCTATATTTTTCAAGAAAATACTCAGTTAATTTCAAAATAAGATTAAAATGACAATAAACATGAATTTCATTGTAAACCAAATTATCTTATATATCATAAGATTACCTAATAAAGTAAAAATTCTAGTGTCAAAGATTGGCCAGAATCTACAGAATTAAATAAAAGAGAAATGTTAAACTTTGAAATAAAAATAAATAAATAAAAAGCTTACTCAGTAAAAAAATGTCAAGTAAACTGTTCAATTATGTTTTACAATATACTTATACAAATATTTAAATGATGAAATATATTAAAGTTGGAAATATTTCCTTTCGGCTCTCACATACTTTTGGTCTGCTGCAATGGTTTAAAAAGTTTTCAGAAAGTTCCATTTTTTCCCACAATAAACACCAGTGTCAAAATTTGATCTCTGCTTATTTAATTGGATAAAATTAAATTTTAATGTCACATTCTGCATTCTAGGTTGATAGTACTTTTTCATCAAAAAACATTGAACAGTAAGGAAAAAAATCATTCATATTTCTTACTGTCAGTGGAGTTACTATATCTTCACAGGTCAAGGCATCAGTACATTTACAGCATATATTAGTTTTTTAGCAATGCCTTTTGTAAACCAATTTATATAGCTGAAAACTCTTCTTGTTTTCCAATTTTAAAAGCAAGAGTTTGATTTGGCCTTATCCATAAAAGTTTTGCAAGCTTCTTCCAAATATCTTTGAAGGTTATTTTATGAGTAATTTAAACTGAAATATGAGTATAAAAGTGTGTGTAGGGTGTGTGTGTAATCAAATTAGAGACAGAGAGCAAATTTTTAATATTTCCCAGGTCTTTAGAAATAAAAAGCCATTCATTTTGCTTTTATAAGTGCTCATTCCATATATTCAGAATAGCATGGGTATGTTCTGTGTCACATATGATCTACTCATTCTCCATAAATTATTTGAAAATTAACTCATCTGTTTATACATTTATTAAGTGTTTACAGTCTGGTATATACCAAAGACATGGAAATAAATTAGATACATATTTAAATGAATAAACACAGTTTATTAAGAAAATCCATAAACAAATGTAACTCAGTGTGTAAGGTCAAAACACTACTAATCAAAAGCTTCAGTGAAGGGATAATGTAGAAAATAACCCACACTATTTTTAGGGACCCTCTAAGGCTTCAAAAGGAGATGTCCTCCTTTGAATTCAGTCTTAAAGTACAATTTAATAATACTGCTTTATATGGTAAAATAATCAGAATAAGAAAAATGAAGCAAGGAAAGCTGAAGCAGCATGCAGACTGGCAGATTACAAGAATTTCATTGTCACTTAAATTAAAAACGTAATAGAGTTGAACAGAATTCGGTTACTTAGATGCTAAGGAGCCAGACTCTCAAGAGTCTTGTAAAAATACTTGTTGGACTTAAGATATAATACTGTACGCAATGAGAGAATGTCCTTTAAAGGCTTGTAAGGTGAAAAGTTAAATGATCAAATTCATATTTTAGAAAATAACCTTTGGGGTCAATTTATCTGGTTAAGGAAATAAAGTGCCAAGTACTGCATGACGGCAAAGACCATGAAAAGGGAGAACATGGATCAGGTTGAGAGATTTGAGAAGTAAAAATAAAAGATTTTGATATTGAGTGAATGTGAGGGTAGAATGAAGTGTCAAGAATTTACTCTACTTTTTTAGGCTTTGATGATTATATGAATTCAAATGTAAAACTATCTTGACCATTTATATGATAATCAATCTAATCCAAGTGGGAACAGATCCCAGGTCCTTTGCCTTTATGTACTCTACAGCTCAATGAATTGTTAGCCCAAAGCCTTTTAGCTTAAACAATGCAAAAGAGGCAGCCAAGATGACTCTTCAAATCAGTTCTGTTGACCTAGGAGCATAGTCAGTTTTAGAAATAGGAAGCTTGGAATTATATAAATAAGACAACCTCTCTCGCATATACTGTCTTCCTTTATATATGTAACTAGAATAATCTAATCATTTTTAAGAAATAAAATTTTATGTAACAAAATTTATGGAAAGAACTGCTGATCTGTACATAGTTTATCAAACCTGTTCTTTGACATATCAATTCCTATGGATTGAAATTACCCATCATGTCATTATTTATATTTTAATATCTCTATAGCCAAAAGATGAGAACACTTAAAAATCCTTAGGCATGTATGAGAACATAACTTCAGAATTCATAAAATTAATGGACTAATTGATGAGTTAAAGACTTTTGTAAAATTCCAGGTTAAATACTTATTGCAAATCACTGTGCAGAATATGTAAGTATGGCAAGATTTCTCTTTCCTTTCTAAATTCCTTTAAGAAAATTACCTTAAAGATGCATAACTTCAGGATTACTAATATCAATTACATGCTATAATATAAGTAAAATTGTAAGAGCATAATGAATGAAAGAATTATTTTTATTATATGTATACAGGGTGGGGCAAAAGTAAGTTTACAGTTGTGAGAATGTGAAACTGTATTCTTGTGTTATTATTTATTCATTATTGTATTATTTTCATTAAGAACAACTGTAAATCTAATTTTGTCCCATTTTGTATGTATCATTTTTTAAAAATTAACTTTTTATTAAGATATAGTTGACAAAATATTAAATTAATTTTAGGTGTTCAACATATTGATTCAAAATTTTTATTTACAGGAAAGAAGAGTTAAAAAACATAAAGAACATAAGTAAAAACATGTTTTCAGCATGTTAAAATACATATAAAATATTGGTTCTAAATTTGCAAAATAAATCCTAAAAATATAACAGAATATGTTTTCAAATTGTGTAGAAATATCATTTTCCCTTCTTTTTCAGTCTTCTTCCACTTTTTAATGCAAGGCAAAATTAAAGAAATAATAAAAGGTAATGATAAAGAAAAATATTTCTGAATAATGTGCCATTTTTTCTCTCTTAAATTCAGAATGATACCAGCAATTGTACCTTTGAAATGATAACCCTTTTTCATTAGTTTAGCTGTACACAGTGGTGAGAATCAGTTGAGAGTAAAATGTGATGATGCTCTTGTTTTCTTTAGCTACATGTTGCCTTTGTGATATTGAAGGAGAATGATTTTACTGTTATTTAAAATCTGCAGTGAAGTTGTCTATTGCAATTTGTCTTGGTTTCATTGTCATAAAGCTTTATTAGAAAATGCTTCTAAATATATCCCTTTCCATTACACCTGTTTGACATTAAGAATAATCATAAAAATTTACTAAAATCATTGAATTGTGAAAATATAATAGTAATCATGAGAAAATACTATCTTCTTTTTTAAAATTTTATTTTAATTGTTGTTGAAGTACAATTTTCTGTCTTTTACTCCCATCCCAGCCCACCCACCCAGCCCTCCTCTCCTCCCTCCCATTTCCACCCACCCCTAGTTTTTCATCCATGTGTCCTTTAGACTTGTTCCTGGAAACCCTTCCCCTTTTCCCCTGAAATTCCCTCCCCTCTCCCCTCTGAACACTGTCAGCCTGTTTTCTATTTGTGTCTTTGGTTATATTTTGCTTGTTTCTTTGTTTTGTTCTTTAATGTTCATAGCAGCAGGATTTACAATAGCCAAGTGTTGGAAGCAACCTAGGTGCCCATTAGTAAATGAATGGATCAAAAAACTATGGTACATTTACATAGTGGAATTCTATGCAGCAAAAAGAAAGAAGAAGCTCCTACCCTTTGCAACAGCATGGATGCAACTGGAAAGCATTATGCTAAGCGAAATAAACCAAACAGTGAAAGACAAATACCATATGATCTCACCTTTAACAGGAACCTAAACAACAAAACAAAGAAACAAGAAAATGCTATCTTCTTTCTAGTAGTTTATCAGAAGATTGCTGTTGATAATGAGGTGCACTCATAGTCTTCTTCATATTTTATGATCAAACTAACTGTGAATCTATATTCACATTTAATTGAGGTCACCATTTAAATACTATAAAATTTATCATAGTTTCATACTTTTGAAGTTAAAAATATATTTAAAGTTCATTCCATTGTTTCTGCCATATTTTTGCATTGCTTTGGGTGACTGTGAACATAAAACCTGCATCTTTCCTTTTATTGCTTTTGTTTGCAAAACCTTTAAAGCAAAGTGAAAATGTCTCCTTAGTTTCTTCCAGAAGGTAAACGTTTTCTTTTTAAAAATCTGAGAAAATCAATGTGATAATAAATGATTCATTTGCTGTTTTGTGTCAGGATTTTTAAGTCGTAGCTGCTTCATAAAAATACAAAGAACAAATCAAATGATAAGTTGCTTCTTCCAATAAACTAATCATAACAAAGATTATTCACAGTCCCCTAGTTTTATGACATTTATAGTAGTCTTTGTATACTTGTTTATCAAATACTTACTGAGCATCAGCTATGTGCCAAGTAGTGTGGCAGGAATTAAAATTGAATTAAGGAAAATACATAAGAACTTTAGAGTTTACCATGTTGGGAATGGAACACAGCAAGTGGTTTAAAGGAAGAGGAGAAAACAGAGAAATAAATTCTATATGGTAAATGACAGTTTGGTCTAACTGGGAAGTACTATGAAGACATATCCTGTGATACAGAATCAGAAACAAATGTCTTTGTATGGCTTGCAGCTAAGCGATTATATAAAGAATAGAAGAAAGACGTGCTTTTGATTAGTGGAATTGGAAGTAGGTAGTTTAGTGTGAAAGAAATATGTGACCATTTATGGAAATGCAAATAGTTTAATACTGAAGGAGCATGAGCACAGTGTATGTGTGTGTGTGTGTGTGTGTGTGCACCCCTGAGTTCATTGCTTCTGATTGGGAAAAGCAGCTGAATGGCTTTGAATGTAATACAAGTGTAGGGAGTGGCTGAAAGTCAGATTATCAGGTACCTTTGTGTACATCACTAAAAACTTTAGAATTTAATCTTAGGAATTTGAGAAACTGTTGAAAAGTTAGTAAGGAAGAAGATGGTAGTCATGTTTATATTTTAGAAAGATAATACATTTGTTGCAGTCAGAGAATGGTTAGGGCAAGATTAGAAGTGCAACTCAGGTCAAAAATCCTAGTGTCTTTAAGTTACACAGTAGCATAGAGAATGGAGATTAGTGGGCTTAGTGGACACATATTCCTGTGACTGAACTGAAGCAGTCACTGGATAACTGGATATGAGTGCTTGATGAGAGACTGACATGGCAGTCATCTTTTGAGGGGATTTATGGGCATTTGAGTTTATATAGTAGATTCAAAGCATATCTTTACCACTGCAAACTCCACAAACAGCACTATAACAACTATATAAGGAATTATCAAAAGACACAATTCCATAAAGCAAAGAAACAAAGACAGGATTTCATAAGAGCAAAATGTTTATTGAATGATGAAATGTTCCAATTTGTTGTTCCAATTTTTTGGACGAGAGAACGTAGGTGCTGTAGGGGAAGAAACAAAGAAGTAATCAAACTGCCACTGAGGAGGCTTAAAAAGACCAAGAACTGGAGGAACTTGCTCCCTGTGAAAGCAGGGTAGAAGATGGATCTGAAAAGGGAAACTTCTTCAATGTCACTGTTAGAAATATTTGGACACGTCAATACACCCTCCTTTACAAGCACTCAGTTATTCTTTCTAACCCTGTGTCATACAACGTATATGTACATGCACACCTAAGCAAAATACTGAAACTTTACTTTTTAGAAAGGTTAATTGAAGTAGTTCAAAATTGTGAACAGTAAGCACTGCTAAAGCTGAGAGTACCATGATGGAACTGAGAAATAAAGAATGTCTACACATTGAATCGCAAAGGCCAAACCTCTGCTCCAGCTTGGCTGGCAGATCACAGGCACTCAGACTCATAATTTCCGGGTGACAGATAACACCAATATTCCCTCCCTGGGAAAGGAGATATTAACAGTTGGAGACACTAATGAAATATCCATGTCCCTCACTCATTACCTGCATTTATACCTGACCCTTATAATTCTTCAATTGTTCAACAAACTCTCAATCTGAAATTTAGTGCCTCAGGGTCAGACAGAGAGGCATCACTAGACATCTGGGTAAATCCTCTAGTTTAAAGGAATCCTACAAAGATACATCAAAGAAGAACTTTGAGAAATTTGAAGCAATGCAGAAAGCAGAAAAAAAAGCTTCAAATAGATCATTAATACCCTTAGAGGGATGAGCAAGGCATTTGTCCATTTAAAACAACCACATAACAGCATGCTATAAAAAGTAAATTCAAAGGACATTAAAAGAGCTTTCAGAAACTAAAAAACCAAAAATAATAGAAGAAATTGAAAAAGAGAGAGTTTGAATGATAAAATTAAAACATTTTCCCAGAAAGCAGACCTCTCTCCAAAGACACATACACAATAAAACACAGATGCTAAATGAGAGGATAAGATGAGACAATTAATAAAAAACTGGGGTGATCCCACATTTGATTCTTAATACTTTCAGAATGATATAACAAGGGGAAGAAAATTAACAACTGAAGTCCATGCATTTGTAGATTGGAAAAGTTTCAAGGGCCTGAAAAAAATAGTTAAAGTATAAGACTTTTTTAAATGTTCAGAAAATTAGAAATAAATAGAAGAATGGTCTCAAATGTTTCAAGATAGAAGAAAACAAAAATACTTCTAAAAAGTTTTAAAAATAATATATATGAAGCATCAGTAAAAATTCTAATTATAATATTGGAAGTCATAAGTCAAGGGAACAATGACTTTAAAATCTTAGAAAAAATGACTTTGTAATTTTATACCAACCAAGCTAGCAAACATGCTGATAATCAATTAAAAAACCCACACTATGATAGTTTGTATAAGGAGTTTTCTGAGAAAATAGGTGATAGGATGGCATTTTAGTTAATTACCCACTGCCTAGCTGGCCATGAGGATTCCATCCCTGTGAGACAGAGCACCCAGGCTCAAGGCAGTGCTCACATTACCTAAATTTCCCTGGTGGGGAACTATTGTACAATGGTATACCAGTGAAGGAGGAATCCACCTACTGGTCCAATGTGAAAAAGCATGAGAGAAATGCTAGTGTTGAGGGCAATTGAGCTATATGCTACCAGAAAACTTTAAATTTATTTTTATTGTGTTTTTTTTCAGTTACCATTTATCTCCTTTATACCATCTTCTACCTCCACCCACTCTCTTCCCCGCCTCCCACAATCACCACACTGCTGTCCACATCCATGAGTCCTTTTTCCACTTTGCTCAATCCCTCCAACTTCTAATGTCCCCCACTGAGAGCTGTCAGTCTGTTATCTGAGTCTGTCTCTATTTTGCTTGTTAGTTCAATTTGTTCATTAGATTCCGCATATGAGTGAAATCATACTGTATTTGTCTTTCTCTGACTGTCTTATTTCACTTTGCATAAAGTTCTCCATAGTGTTGCAAAGGGTAAAATTTTCTTCTTTTTTATGGCCAAGAAGTATTCCACTGTAAGTGTCCCATAGTTGTTTATCCACTCATCTACTGATGGACCCTTGGACTGCTTCCATATCTTGGTGAGTGTAAATAACACTGCAATGAACATAAGGATGTTTATATTTTCAAATTAGTGTTTCAGGTTTCTTCAACATGTGTATTTTTTACTTAATGACTAACTGTTTCAGTGTGTTTCTTCCTACACAGCAGGAGTTCTTATTTTGTTGACTATTGCAGCACTTGACTATAGAGGAATTCTTGAAATATTTATTGATATATTGAAGGAGTTAATTATGTCTGTTAACAAGGTTTTGCCCTTTGTGATGGTCTCCCCATTAGAAAATAAAATCCACATTAGCATGGACTTTGTCTACCTGATTTAACTCTATACCTCCAGCAACTAGTACAGTACACTAAAAGAAATAGTGTGACAAATAGTAAAAGGGCAATGATTATTTATTAAATAAAATGTGCTATCAAAGGACCTTGGTTTTGGCTAACTGACAGTTACAGGCTATGATGTGATGTTAGTTGTCAAGACTAAAAAAAGGTGAAACGTTCATCTTTGACCTTTGAGAACAGTCTTAGATTTGGATAAATACAGTGTTTTCATGATGATGAAGAATATCTGTTTGAGCAGAGAAACCCTTACCTAGTGGAACTCAATATATAGGCCTAACACTAAACTACTATGGGAATTCCGAATATTATAAAGGGAAACCTAGAACTACTTTACACTCCAAAACTGAATAATATTAATGTTAAGGAGATCATCTATCCAAACCACATTATAAGTGGATAAAAAACTTTGATAAATTAAAAATCCCACTCTGTGCAAAAAGTATCGTATGGCTTGAATTTACACCATCATTTATTATAGGGTCCCAAGTAAGAAAATTAATAATTCTGAAACTGATCCATAATAACTGAAACCTCTAGAATATTAATCACTTACTCAACAGGTAATTATTAAGGTCTATTATGTGCCAGGTCATTTTTTGATTCCAAGGATATAGCAATGAACAAAGCTGACAAAAAACTAAACTTGCACTCATGAAGCCTATGTTGTAGTAAGAAAGAAATAATAATAAACCAAGGACATAGGTAAATAGACCACACTGGCCACCATGCAATAATGTTAATGATAAAAAAGAGAACCTAAGAATACCTTCTTAAAGTTTCACAAAATTAAAATTATAATATCTTTATATCTTTGGGGATACAGATAATCAATATTTATAGAAAATGGAATTTATGTTTTTAAAGCACATATTAGAAAATGTAAGTATATACAACTGGAAAACTAAGCATTTAAATCAATTTTAATAAAGAGTAACTTTAAAGACATTAAAGGAATAGTAAAAGTAATAAACAACAGAAGTAGAAATTGTCTATATAGAAAATAAAGGACAAAAAATAATTCAGTAAAAATAGGCAAAACTTAGAAATTATTAAGAAAATATCACAAATAATATTAAGAATTTAAAAATAACTTTAGTACTTATATAGTCAATATTACATACAAAATTATTTTTCCAGAAATATTTTTATTATATTTTTCCATTACCATTTAGTCCCCTTATACACTACCCTGCATTAATCACCATGCTGTTCTCTATGTCTGTGCTTCCTTTTTGCTTTTGGCTCAATCCCTCCACCCCCTAGCTGTCATCATGCTCTCTCTCCATGAGTCAGTCTCTATTTGGCTTACTAGCTTAGTTTTTTCATTAGATCCCACATATGAGTGAAATTATATGGTATTCGTCCTTCTCTGACTGGCTGATTTCATTTAATATAATGTTCTTCATGTCCATCCATGCTGTCACAAAGGGTAAAACTTTCTTCTTTTTTATGGCTGAGTAGCATTCCATTATGTAAATGTCCCATAGTTGTTTTATCCACTCATCTACTGATGGACACTTGGGGCTGCTTCCATATCTGGGTGATTATAAATAATGCTGCAATGAACAAGGGGATGCTATATTTTTTTCTATTAGTGTTTTGGCTTCCTTTGTATATATTCCAAGAAGTGGGGTTGCTGGGTCAAAGGCAGTTCCATTTTAATTTTTTGAGGTATGTCCTTACTGTCTTCCACAGTGGATATACCAATCTACATTCCTACCAACAGTGTAAAAGAGTTCCCTATCCCCAAATCTTCACCAGCTCTTGTGGTTTGTTGATTTATTAATGATAGCTATTCTAACAGGTGTGAGATGATACCTCATTGTGGTTTTATTTTGCATTTCTCTGATGATTGGTGATGTTGAGTATCTTTTCATGTCTATTGGTCATCTCTATGTCCCCTTTGGAAAATTGTCTACTCAGGTCCTCTGCCCATTTTTTAATTGGGTTGTTTTTTATTTGTTTGTTTTTGGTATTGAGTTTTGTAAGTTCTTTATAAATTCTGGATACTAACCCCTTGTCAGATGTATTGATGAATATGTTCTCCCATTCTGTGGGTTGTCTTTTTATTTTGTTGATGTTTATTTGTTTATTTTTCTCTTGTTTATTTTGCCTGGGGAGATTTGTCTGACAAAATATTGCTATGAACAATGTCCCAAATTTTGTTTCCTATATTTTCTTCTAGGATATGTATGATTTGGGGTCTAACATTAATCCATGTTGAATTTATTCTTATGTGTGGTGTAAGAAGGTGGTCTAGTTTCATTTTTCTGCATGTATCTGTCCAATTTTCCCAAAACCATTTATTTTTTTAAATATTTTATTTATTTTTAGAGAGAGGAAAAGAAGGGAGAAAGAGAAGGAGAGAAACATCAATGTGTGGTTGCCTCTAGTGTGTCCCCCTGCCACTCGGCACCTTGCCTACAACCCAGGCATATGCCCTGACTGGGAATTGAACCTGTGAACCTTTGGTTTGCAGGCAGACACTCAGTCCACTGAGTCACACAGGTCAGGTCCCAAAAACCATTTATTGAATAAATTATCTTTAGCCTATTATATGTGCTTGCTTCCTCTGTCACATATATTAATTGACTATAAAGGTTTGGGTTTATTCCTGGGCTATCTATTCTGTTCCATTGATCTAATCAGTGTCTGATTTTATGCCAGTACCATGCTGTTTTGATTACAAAGACCTTATAGTATAGTTTCCTATTAGGTAGCCTGATTCCTCTTTGTTCTTCTTTCTCAGAATTGTTGTTGCTACGTGGGGCCTTTTATGTATCCGCATAAATTTTGAAATAGTTGTTCTAGTTCTATGAAATATGTCTTTGGAATCTTGATAGGAATTTCATTGGATCTATAGACTGCTTTGGGTAGTATGGACATTTTAATGTTGGTAATTCTTCCTATCTATGAACAAGGTATGTGCTTCCACTTATTTGTATCTTCTTCAACTTCTTTCTTCAGTGCCTTATAATTTTCTGAGTATAGGTCTTTTGCATCCTTGGTTAGGTTTATTCTTAGGTATGTTATTGTTTTTGTAACAATTGTGAATGGGATTGTTTTCTTAATTTCTCTTTCTGTTAGTTTGTTGTTGGCATATAAAAATGTAACTGATTTCTGGATATTAATTTGCATCCTATCCTGCTACTTTGCGGAATTTATTTGTCAGTTTTAGTACTATTTTGTTGGAGTCTTTGCAATGCACTTGGAGTGTTTTCTAGGATAGAGCGCATCTAGGATAGAAAAGGAAATATCCTTTTCTAGGATAGAGACTAGGATAGTCCTTTTCTTAGGACACAAAATAAGTCTCAATAAATTCAAAAAGATTAAAATCATCAAGCATCTTCTCTTACCAAAATGCTATGAAACTAGAAATCAAACATAGGAAGAACACTGAAAAAGACACAAATACATGGAAGCTAAATAACACACTATTAAACAATGAATGGGTCAAAGACAAGATCAAGGAAGAAATCAAAAGATATCTTTAAATAAATGAAAATGAGACCACCACAATCCAAAATCTGTGGGACACTGAGAAATCAATTCTATGAGGGAAATTCACAGTATTACAAACCTATCTCAAAAAAAAAAAAAAAAAACAACAAGAAAAAGCTCAGATAAATAATCTAACTTTACCCTTAGAGGAACTAGAAAAAAAACACAACAAACAAAGCCAAAAGTGAGTAGAAGGAAGGAGATAATAAAGACTAGAGCTGTAATAAATGAAATAGAGTCTAAGAAAAGAATGATACAACAGATCAATGAATTCAAGACCTGGTTCTTTGAAGAGATAAACAAAATTACAAACCTTCAACCAGACTCATCAAGAAAAAAAGAAAGAGGACCCAAATAAATAAAATCATGAATGAAAGAGGAAAAATAACAACTGACAGCAAAGAAATATGAAGGATTCTATGAAAATATTATGAACAACAATATGCCAACAAACTGGACATCATGGATGTAATGGATAAATACTAGAAACATACAATCTTCCAAAACTAAATGAAGAAGAATCAGAGAATCTGAATATGCAGATTAAACCAAGTCAAAATGAGACAGTAATAAAAAAAACTCCCAGCAAACAAAAACCCTGGACTGGATGGCTACACAGGTGAATTTTACCAAACTTTTCAAGAAAAACTAACACCTCTCTTTCTCAAACTATTTCAGAATATTCAAGAGGAGGGAAGGCTCCCAAGCTCATTTTATAGGGTCAGCATTATCCTAATTCTAAAACCAGATAAGGAAACTACAAAGAAAGAAAATTATAGGACAATGGACCTGATGAACATAAATGCTAAAATCCTCAACAAAATATAAACAAACCAAATACAGCAATGCATCAAAATGATCATACATCATAATCAAGTGGGATCAAAGAATGCAAGGTTGTTACTCATTTGCAAATCAATAAATATGATTCATCACCTAAACAAAATGAAGGATAGAAGCCACATGATCATATCAATACACACAGAAAAAGCTTTTGATAAGATGCAACACCCATTTATGGTAAAAACCTTCAGCAATGTAGAAATAGAGAGTACATACCTCAACATATGAAGGCCATATATGACAAACCCACTGCCAGCATCAGTCTCAATGGGTAAAATTGCAAGTGTTCCCCTTAAGATCGGGAATAACACAGGGATGTAGGTTTTTACCTCTCTTATTCAAGATTATACAAAAAGTTCTAGCAACAGCGATCAGACAAGAAGAAGAAATAAAAGGCATTGAAATTAGACAGGAGGAAGTAAAACTGCCTTTATTTGTAGATGACATGATACTATACATAAAAATTTAAAAATCACCAAATAAATAAAACCAAAGTTTCCTGTGAAAATCAAGATATGTTACCTAATCTCTGGAAGACAATGCACATGTGATTTCTTTATTATGCTGAGAACATTTTTAATGATGTTGTACTTAAATTTGTTATAAAAATAATATTTATCCCCAAATAGGAGTTAGTATCTTTAATACAGTTGTCCATTTGAGGAGTATTATTTGAACTTGAGTTTCTAAAGCACAGTAGAGATGCAGAAAGTTCAGACATACCTTTGGAATATTTAAGAGTTTGAAATTTTATACACATTGGTTTATTAAAGTTTTTAACTTTGCTGATAGATTTCAATGGGTCTAGTGAAAGGCAAAAGTCTTGCTAGATAGAAAATTACAGTAACTGTGTTTTTTGCTGTACACATTGACCACACACATATTTTTTAAGTGGCACAGCTATGGAAGTGATGCTGAATTCCAATCTTCATCTACAAAGAATGCATTTATAATTTGTGTTTATGTATCAGCACAATGTGTATACTAATTTTAGATATGCAATAAGGGCATAAGTACAGTTACATGACATTTTTAAAATTGATTTTCCTTTAGTGTATAATGAAGAAATAAATTGAATAATGTACTTGAATCATTAATACTAAAGAAACTAGTATATGATAATGAACATACTGGTTTCTTATATTTCTGAATGCTGAGCAAAACAATGTTCAGAACTGGCCCAATTCACCTCTTTACAATTACTCTCTTATATATAGTATTAATAATACATTTATTTCATCATGAAAATTAATATATTCTGATGTGTTTGATCAAACATACAAGTAAATGGAATCTTGCAGGCAGATCCCATTATTTGAAATTAAGGAAAATAATGATCTTTATAGTAAAGTTAAAAAAACAAGTAAAATAAATAAAAGTGTGGAAAATACTTATTCCAGAGTATGCATTAGAAGGAAAAAATAATGCCAAATAGCCTTTAAAATATTGTTAAAAAGAAAAGCCTCACTTTGTTCATTTATAGAAAATGTAAGTTGCTAACAGTTGCATAGTAGTTGAGAAATGTTTGTGTCCATTGGAAAAGCTAAATGGCAATTAAAATTCATGAATGTTTGTAGTTCCTACTTCATGACCCTAAATACAAATGTGCCATTGATTATTCTTGCAACTGAGCTGAAAGCAGAACATGTTTATTTTTTCTGAAACTGAGTTTGCATATTTTGAAAGGTTCACAGTACTAGTATCAATTGTAGAATGCAAATCTGTAATCTATATTTAACTATATCTCATTTTCCTAAATGACAAGTATGGAACATAAATACCTATAATAATCTATTTTATTTCCGCAACACTCTATTTAAAATATACACCTCTAATAACAATAGTCAGAACAGGTTTATTATCTAAAAATGTATGTATGCCAATCTTAGTTTTTCAAGAGACATTTTAAACACTAGATCTTGTAGATATTTAAAACTAGCCCTAGCCAGGTAGCTCAGTTGGTTGGAGCATCATCCAGTACACCAAAAGTTTGAGGGTTCAGTTCCCAGTCAGGGCAATTACCTTGGTTATGGATTTGATCCCTGTCAGGATGCCTATGAGTGGCAACTGATCAATGTTTTTCTTTCACATAGATGTCTCTCCCTCTCTCTTTTTCTCTCTCTCTCTGTCTCTCCCCGACACCTTTCTCTCTCTAAAAAAGTCAATAATAAAAAAATGTCCTCAGATGAGGATTAAAAAAATCTAAAACCAGACAGTCACAAAGTCAAACTACCAATTTTACTTTTGAAGAAACTAGCCTAAAGAAGTTAAGTGCATAGCAAGGAACAGATGACTAGGTTTCTTGTTATAATCAATTTTCTGTATATTCTGCCACATATAGCATTCTCAACCATCTCATATTTAATGAGATGAATCATAATGCCCATTGTATTGGAAATTAAAATTCTCATGTGTTTATTAAAGACTTTTTAATAGAAATTATTTTCATTATTGCACACATCTTCTTATGATTGAGCATAAGGGAATGAAATGAATGGTAGGGCTTGTAGGTCACTCTCCAATGTAGGAAAAGGAGAATGGACTGGAGAAAAGGGTAAGGTAGAAAATGTTATGAAAATCCTCAATCAACCGAGATTATCATGTAACAGGATGCACAAGGACAGGGTTTATTCATCCCTGGATTTGTTCTGTGGCCATGGTTACATAACTGTCATTGTATATATCATGTAAGCGGTTTGATTAATCACCATGCACAGTGATTCTCTACCTTGAATTGATGTTGTTATCACTTAGGACCTTTAGCATAACAAATGCCTTAGTCCCCACACCCCAACATTCTAATTTGATAAGTCTGAAGGGGGGCTGGGATAGCAATAAGAAAAGCATATGCAAATTTGGAAAATAATTATACTGTTATTCATTAGTTACTTGAAATTCTAACTTAACTGAACATCCTGTATTTTATTTGCTACACCTGCAGCTTTACCTTGGGGGCACCCCGATCTTCTTCAATGAGAAAGTAAATTCTGTGACAAGCATTCCAAAATGAGAACCACTTAATAGAAAGCATATTGATTTTACAAACTAACTGTGCCCTAAAAAAATACCAACTTAAAAATATTTTATCCTCATGTTTTTTTCCTTTCTTGATTTTTCAACTTAGACTATTATTGAGAAGTAAATATATGTTAATTTGTTTACCTATGAATTCTTCCTTAGAAAATAACTCCAAAGCACTGGTGAAAGGAAATGAAAAAGACTTCAATTTCTATGTTTAATCTTTTCTCTTTTTTTAAGAAACAACTTTGGCAAGATAATAATTTTTAATAAATTTTGTAGTATTCATGTGGATAAACCAATTCAAGATGATTTATCCTTTACTGTAAAAATGAGAATAAATACCAAATTTATATTTCAGTTTCATGCTTGTTTTATAAAATAAATTTAGGAAATTTCCATATCCTTAACTAAACCTGTTAAAATTTATTTTAACTTTATTCATTTCTTCCTACTAATTTCTTAACTGTGATTTCTCAAATTTCAATGAGCTGGGTAATTTATCCTACTTTGTTTTGACTTAAAAATGTAACTGAGGCTATGAATATTGTTCTGCAACATTTTGTTTAAAATTAATTTTAACCAAAAACATAATTGCATGCTCATTATAAACAAGTAACTTATGTTATGAAATAAAAAGAGAAAGTTATCCATAATCATATTCCTCAGAGATGACCATTTGTAATAGTCTGGTAAATACATTCAAATTGCTTTAGGTGTAGATTAATAATATATACTTTATAAAAGAACACTGAATATGCTACATAATGCCTGAAGTTCTGAAACTGGTTTTTGAGTATTTAATTTATTCTGTTTTTTTCTAATTCTATTTCATAACTCTATATTCTCATATATTTTAAACTTCCTTTCACACAGTGCTTATATTAAATCTAGTCTGATATCATCCCCTGTTGGTCTTCCTCTTCATGTCTGTTTTTCTACTTCCTTATCAGTATCCCTTAGGAGAATTTCTCAGTGGACTTATGAACTATTTCTTGCTTAAAGGTTTGGTCCTAGGAAATTCAACCAAGGACACATATACGTACTTCCTACCTCACTATCTTCCATGTGTATCCTCTTTTGCAGATCTTTTCTTCAATTTATGACCTCATCATTCCTTCTTAGAATCATTCAATAGCAGTCATGTATTTTTTTTTTATTTTAAAAGATTTTATTTATTTTTAGAGAGAGGGGAAGGGAAGGAGAAAGAGAGAAACATCAATGTGTGGTTGCCTCTCACATGCCCTGCTCCAGGGACCTGGCCCGCAACCCAGGCATGTGCCCTGACTGGGAATTGAACTAGTGACCCTTTGCTTCACAGTCCAGCACTCAATCCACTGAGCCACACAAGCCAGGGCTATTTTTCTTTTTTATTTTATTGATTATGCTATTACAGTCATCCTGATTTTTCCTCCTTTTCCCCCCTCCACCTAGCAACCCTGACTCCATTAGGCAATCCCCCTACCATTGTTTGTGTCCATGGGTCATGCATAGGTTTTTCGGCTACTCCATTTCCTATACTGTACTTTACATCCCCATGGCTATTCTGTAATTACCTGTTTGCACTTATTAATCCCCTCAACTCTTCACCCATTTCCCCATACCATCTGGTATTAAAAAAATAGATATGTTAACTAAGTCACCATTTTAAAAAATGTAGTGTCTTGTAATTTTCTATAGAACAAGTCTAATATCTTATTTAAATGTATTTTCATTATTTCAATTCTCACCTTAACTTTTCACTATCCAGTGTACCATGATTTTAGTTATATCACAACAGTCCCAGTTCTCTGGAAATGTGAAAAACATTCAAACTTCTCTATGGATTAGATGGCTATGCTCTTAAGCTGTATATGTGTATTTCCTCTTAATATAGATCACCCTTATGTTAATAGACAGAGAATCATTTAACCCATAAGGTATTAAAGTTTGTATACTTCTTCTTTTGCTTTGTTTATAGTACTTTAAATATCACAAACAAGCAAATGTATAGGTTTACTCTTAATTATCATTTCAAATTTTTGTGATAATATGAAACTATTTGGTACAAATGCATTCTATCTCTAATGGTTAGACATTAAGATATGCTAAAGAATATAATGCTATGGATAATAAATAATGTGTATTTATCTCCTCTAAATTCCCACAACATGTCTTCATTTCTCCTATGATCATACTTTGTTTTCATTGTTAAGTTATAAAATCTAATTCTACTGAGAACTACATTCACTGATGGTAGAGAATATTTCTTCTTTATTTATACATTCCAACATAACTGTTCATATAGGAAATAGCCAATAAATTGTTATAAGTGATGAAATATAAATTGAAGAAAGTATATATGCCTGGGCATAAATTAACTTTTGATTATTCAAAAGTCATTTGAGCATATTATAATGTCTCAGAGTCATTTGGAACATTAATGATTATTATGCTGATAACAGTGAAACCATAAAATTATTAATGTTTCTTAGATAGATTACATAATGATCTTAAAACTGACCATATTTTGGTACTTTCTACTCTTTAGCTCCTTTACTCTCTGGACAATCTTAAGTATCTCTTACATCTATGATATACTTCTTAAGAGTAAAATAATTTCCAAAATGGAGAAATAATATACAGTTGTCACAACAAAAGGTGAAATTATAAAGGGAAAATTGTATACTTATTAAGCATAAAATCTAGATTCCATCGTATACACAAAAGAGGCCTAATAAATTTCATGTTGTCCCATAAAAAAAGTGGTTCTCCACTGGTTGCAATTTTGCCACCAGAGGACACTTGGTAATGTCTGGAGACATTTTTGTTTCCACAACTGATAGAGGCAGTTGCTACTAGCATCAGATGAGTGGAGGACAGGGTTGCTGTTGAGCATCCTACCATTCACAGAAGGATCACCAAAACAAAGAACTACCTGCACCCAAATGTAGATAGTACTTAGGTTGAGAAACTATGCCATAAATCTAGAGAGGGGGTAGAAAGGAGAAAAATATTTCCCTTATCAAATTCTTTATTAGGATTGTCTAGAATATTTATTGTTGTGTAAGAGTTCCTAAATCTCTATGACCAAACTGCAAGCAGTAAGCAAGAATCCTTGAAGTTATTCAAATTAAAGATATTTCATACCTAAAATTGCTAGTGCAATGCCTTTTCCCATTTGTTGGTTAAAACCTCTGTAGAGAATCAGTTTATATCTTTTCAAATACATGGAAGTCCACAAAACAGCCCCAAAAGAGTATTTGCATAGAACTTTTACTATGATTATTGCTACTTAAACACACACACACACACATACTCCCAAAAAAACCTTCTCTGACACAACTGCTAGAAGGGAAATATTTGCTATTGAAAATCAACTTCTAACCTAAGTAATGTTCAGAAGAGATGTGGAACCTATGCCAGAGAACGGATGATGTGTGACAATCAGGAAACCTGACAAAATGACAAAAAGGTTGGTTTTGGGGGGATTTGGGGGGTCTACTGCACAATTGTCATAGGTGGCTGAACTATTATTTTTATTGTTAGTTTGAAGAGGAAAAGACTAGAGAGTTCACAATGTGTTGTCTTTATGTTGATAACAATACAGCTTACATTAAAATTGCACTTTAAATTATGTGAATAGTATGCTCCAGATTTATTCTGAGTTTATTGTCCTAAATTACACTACTGAGTATTAGTAAGAATGAGCTGAAGCCATAAAACTAACTGTGCCTTAATTTAAACCAAATTAATTTTTACAAGGATACTTGATTAATTACTACTGCTTACCCACCTCTGTCCTCCAATAATTTCCCCTTAAGTAGGAACAAAAGTTGTTCTGCACAAGCAGATAAGATTAGAATCAGATTTGCCTTTCATTTGGGAAATAATTTTAAAATTATCTGGCATTCAAATCATGACATCTTTTCTTCAAAACTTCTAACAAATGTGACTTGGAAAGATATAATTTCTAACCTATGTCATTTAGTTGATGTGATTGTTAAATATCCTTACTAGAGCCACTGACCAAAAAACTCTTAAATTAGCATAGATCCCCCACCAAGCATTTTATTGCATTGAAAGTACAGTTTAATGTAACCTATCTGTAAAATTGGAGCTAGCAGGGCATAGCAACAGGAAAGCAGAAGAAAATGCCCTGGAAAGGTCAAATATGCAATCAATTTTAATTTGTTGATAATTTATAATGTAGAATACTAGTTGAGAAAAATTATAAAATATTCAGTGTTACAAGGTACAATGATGCTCTTTTTAATTGAATTTATTGGGGTGACACTGGTTAAAAAATTATAATTGCACAATGTTTTTCTGATTGTGTTTAAAAATAAAGAGATGAGAAAATTAATTAAATGTTGAAAAGAGCCTCTTATTCTTGATAAGAGAATCTGTTGACTGAACAGTGGGGAAGAGTAAAAAGATTTTTAGAAGGATCTAAAAGTTTTCCCAGTGTTCTATTATTATTATTCCCACACAATTATTTAATATTAATGGGTAAAGTTCTTCATGTTTTTAATACTTCTTTATGGAAAGCATAGCTCACTAAATTAATCCACATCTAAGACTGTGACTCTAAGAAATGAGATTTTATTTACAAAAGTATATATATATATGTATGTATGTGTATATGTGTGTATGTAATCTGCAAGTTAATGTAAAAATCATAAAATATTTTATGAATCATAAATAACATATTATTCACTGTATTTGTAAAGAACATGTTTGAATATTGATAAGAAATGTAGACAAAATTTACTTTCTCATAAATTATGATAATTAAGTGTTTTCATACTGGTTCATTTGTAATTTCTTTAGACAGAATTGCTTATTATACTATTTGTTATATAGTAACATGTACTAATGTAGTATTTTACTATAGTATTACGTAGTAGTACAATATACAATAAAAAATGCAGTACTATTCTAGCCATTATATAATCATGTGTGTTTTTTTTTTCTCAATGTGGGTAACATTTTGCATATGTTACAATTGCTGGGCCAACATTGAAACATTATTACTAACTGAAGACCATATTTTACTTTGGGTTACTATTCTATGAATTTGAGAAATGTATAATGGCATGTATTTACCATTAAATTACCATGCAGAATATTTTAACTTCCCTAAAAAATATTGCTTTTCTTCGTATTCTTTCGTCCTGGCATCCTCAAACCCTGACAACTACTCTTCACTGTCTCCATAATTTTGCTTTTTCCAGAATGTCATATAGTTAGAATAATAGAGTATATAGGCTTTTAGGATTGGCTTCTTTCACTTAGCAATATACACTTAAGCTTTCTTCATGTCTCTTCATGGCTTACTAGCTCATTTTTGGTAGCATATAAAAATATTTCACTGTTTAAATATATCACAGCCCATTCATCCATTCACCGCTAAAGAGCATCTTGGTTGCCTCCAAGGTTTGGCAATTATAAATAAACTTGCTATAAATATTTGTCTCTAGGTTTGTTTGTTTGCTTTTAAGGACACACATTTTCAAATCATTGGGGTAAATTCCAAGTGTGATCATCCTCTTCTTCAGCAAATCGAGTCTACCCACTCATTAGTCATTTAGATTGTGGAGTTATCACAGTACTTGTGTTCAAGTAACCCATCTATCATTTAATAATGACCTTAGAGTAGTGATGCTGACATTCAAATATACCAAATAAAAGATATGAAGTGTTTCCTTTAAGTGAAAAGACATATGTGTATAAGCAAAAAATCATAGTACACATAGGGTTTCATATAATCCATGGTTTTAGCCATCCTCTGGGAGTCTAAGAATGTGTACCCCACAGACAAGTTAGGAGGGCTACTGTATAACAGTAGCAAATATTTTGGACTGGTTTTGTTTTACCAGCACCTGGGGCCCAAGCTTGTGCGGATTTATTTGAACATAGAACAAGCAATATCTAGCTCAATTCAAATGTGGCTTCTTTCCTTTCCATGATCATTAGTACTCTCAAATTCAAAACAAGAAATAAGACCACTACTAGAAGTTCAATTGAATTCTCAGACAACACAAGATTAATTCTTCACTAGCCATAAAGACATCAGCCCTGTTCCAAGTTCTTCTGGCACCTGAGACATGTGAGTCAATGCAGGCTGGATTCGTAGCAGCAATCAGATCTTAGATTTTTCATTACTGAAATTACTCTTATCATCCTTTTTCAAAAGCAACAAATTAAGTTAACTTAATTTATAAAGAAAACATAATGGACTATTTAATTGGGTTGAAATCTCACTGAAATGCATGTTATCTTTAAATATTCATATCCTTAATTTCTTTATGTTTTAATATTGTCTACTGGCTTTGAATAAATGAAGTATTATTTTCTAATTAATTCTCTCAAGGTTTGAGATTATTTTCAAATTTAGGGCAATTTCTTCAGATTAAGAAAGCTTTCATTGTTAGAATTTAAGGTTTATAGTAAAAGTGAAGTAAATCATAGCATGGAGGCTCTTTATTTCCCCCCAAACACTCTGTATATGGACCAAAGGAAGAATATTAATGATTTAAAGCAAAAAGGAAGACATTGAAAGTATTTTAATACTTTATAGTGTTCATTACTTGCAACCTGTAGCAAAGCCTTTATTTAGAAGTAACAACTTTGCTGTGATTTCATTAGGAAAACAAATCAATATATTAATGATAAAGCAAGCACAAAACATGTTTAAGAAAAATCTCAGGACCTGTTCATTACTTCTTAAAGTGTGATATTTAAAGCACCATAAACAAAGCAAACTAAGAAGCACACAGCTTTTAATACCTTATGGTTTTTCATCTTTTTGATGCCATGTATTTCTTTTGGTTGTTTAATTTTACCAGATTTAACATTCCAATAACATATTCACCACCATATGGGGTTATTGGGTGTCAAGTGCTTTGAGAGCCTAAAGTACAAAGGAAAATAACTAAAATCATGTTATTATCTGGAAGCCAGAGCTCCACTTTATACAGCAAGCAGTCTGCCTTGCCTCTTTTATATCACAATCTGCTCAGTGAAGGAAAACAACTGAAATCTAGCAAGGATCCTAACTGCAGAAATATTCCTGTCTGACTTCTTAGTCTATTTAATAAAACATAGGGAAATTTTTAGCAAGAGCTAACTGTTTTAGCTTGTGATACCAACTTGACAATATGGCAAGTGGTATTCATTTGTTAAGCACATATATATTTAATTACTTATATATTTATGTTTTATTTGGAAATAAAGTGAAAGCTGATGATGGTATATATGCTGATAGCTTAAAACAGACTCACTTTAAATATAGACAACCTTAGTATATCTGGTAATTTTATATATTACACAGAAACATCAATAGGAAAGAATTGAATGAAAATTCTCCTTTAAAAACTGGACAGCCTGCCAGAGTCAATAATATAAATATTTACATAAAAATATAAAGGGTAATTTTAAAAAATACATGTGTTCAAGAACTGACTGCTTATATAGCCTGCATCACAATAAATAAATCTTTGTGTAGTGTTACATATTGGCATAGACCCTCTGGTTCAGACAGGGTATCTTTTATGGTGTAAATAAAATAACTTATAGCTATCTCTAGAGTAATTTAAAACCTATCCTATGAAACTTCATAAGCCAAGGAAATAGGAAAAGCATCTCTGGCTAGAAACACAGGTTTGCTAGGTCTGCTCAAGCAATGAATTTTTTAAAGGTTTGCTTAAAACAACAGCGCATGGCAATTGGCAGTATCAGTCCACATATGCGCTTTTAAATTCTCTCTTTCTAAGCCCAGGCAGCTGGGCGATTCGTATGATATTTGATTTTTAGTTTTTCAGGAGCCCATTTTGATTTAGTGCCATTTGCATTTTTATAGACAACAGCAATTCTGCAAAAGGCTCTGTTTGCTGATAAATCCTGCAAGTTGATAGTAGAGTGCAGGGTGTGTAGACCTTGCACCTGATACATGTTTTGTTTTAAAACATCAGCACCACTGAGAGATAACTCTCCTAGGAAACAAGACACAAAATAACTAGCAATTATGCTTTATAATTTTCATTTTTTTCAAACTTAGATATACTGCCTTTCTGTTTATCTCTTTTTTCTATATACTTGTAGTGTTTTATACTTTTAACAAGCATTCATGAAAGAATTTTCATATAAAAATCCTAATATAGCTATTTGTAATATGCCTTAAAATATACAATATGTGAAATGCTTGTATAAGAGTGAGGAAACATTTGATTTTTAGTCCTAGAATGTCTTTATTAGTTTATCTTTAATCTTCCAAACAACCATTTGATATGTAAGTTATTATGCCCATTTTATAATAGAGAACATTGAACCTCAGAGAAGTTACTCATTGGGTAATTTGGCTCCTAAATGGTGGAACTGGGGATTGAACTAAGGCCTAGCTCACATCCTGTTGCCTCAGGATACTTTTATTGAGATTAAAGCTTATTTTTAAATGGACCACATAAGTAGTTGTGCTGTAATAAAATGCAAAGTCACAGAATGACTACATGCAGCCTTGGGGTAGAAGAAATATATATGGACTGGAAGGGAATGTCTTAATAATAGCACAAAATTTCCGTGGCTGTTCAAAGTGGCAGGAAGTATGGACTGCACTTGTTTTGTCTGTTTATTTGTTTTTTGACTTGGACTTTACAGAATTTTAGATTGAATTTTGAATTTTTTGAGCATTTGTGAGATTTTTCAGCCTTACTACTCCCTGCTGTTTTACCCGAGGAAATTTTCGTTTATTTACATTAGCTGTCATGAACATCTCCAGGCATTGGAGTTTGTACTCCCTACTTTATAGGCTCTTTACTTATCTGGTATATACTAAAATTACATTTTCCCAGGGACAAAAAACTAGCCTGGGAGATAAATATTAAATAATTATAAATACAAAATCACTTATAGTACTCTAATTTAGCGTAATTTAGCGTAATTTATAGTACTCTAATTTAACCAGATGGAATAGCTAGTGGTAGAAAAACTTGGTATCACATAAAGTCAATGCATCAGGTAAGAGGTATCAAGTTTATCAAAAGAGGAAAAAAAGAATAGATAGGACCAAATTTAGTCTGAGATGAGAAGATTTTACAGTGGGAAATTTCAAATGAAGGTGAGAAATTAGGAGACTCTGTCTCATCTTCCATAGGCCAGATTAAGGCTGACTGAGAACTAAGGGGAAGGCACATATAATCACAATATTCAATTTTAGGAATTTTATTTTACATATTACAGAATGAGATTTTAGGACAGAAAATGAAGCTCTTGTAGGGGTTTAAGTCAAAAATCAGAATGGCGCCCTGATTTTTAAGAAACTGGTATACAGAGGTAAATCAAAAATTAATTCTAAAATCAGCATGCTAAATTTTAATTAAGTGCTAACATGCTAAGCAGTGGCATAAGTAAATTGAGGTGTCTTTATGATTTGCCTTCTCTATGGGAATCTAGGAGTGATCTCAGATAAAAATGCATGCAAACTAACATTAAATAATAACCCAGTTCCAAGGCTTTGCATATTTATGACCATGGACTTATGTTAAACTTTTTTCTTTTTTTTTCTGCTCCCTTTTTTTGAGAGAGAGAGAGAGAAATTAAAAGCGAAGATTAAAGGAGACAACTTGGCAATGACTTTTAGTTTCTGGAATCTCTCCCTGAATCTTAACCTTGGAGAAATCTTAGAACTACAAGCAGGATTTTGAGGTAGTAACATGATATTTGGGAGATAACTCCTGAAGAGACCCAGGGCCCTTTTACAACTGGCTTGGGTGTGGTGAAGCAGGGCTCACTTGGAGATCTGTAGCAGGAGAGAGGAAGGGCTGGTGGGAAGAGGACTCTTGTGATTTGGTTTTCTAAGTCCTCAAGTTAGTGCACGATTTTAAAATAAAGGCAGCTATGGTTGCATAAGTTGCTCCTAGTTCATATCAGATATAATAGAGGTGTTGCCCATGGCAGTGCCTATGTGGCAATGCTCAGATCATGCTGAAAACCCTGATTTGGTTTGGAACAATATTACCCATTCATTTTTCTAAAAGTCACATCACCTCAATCATAAACATTATTTCTGGTTTTTCATAATTCAATATCTGGTGTCATGATCAAGGATTAATTGCTAGCCATAATGAAGAATTAAGTATCTTTTTTATTTTGTTTTGTTTTGCTTTTTTCCCACATTAATTATGATTTATATCTATATTGTTAAACTTGTTATCAGAAAATGCTGTGAGATAGTCTCTTTAAATAGATTTCTATAATGTAAATATTCACAATTCAGTACATATGTATAATTTGACTTTATGCTTCATTCTTATATATCATAAGTGAATCATTTAAGACTATCTTTTACAAAAGTTTTTGTGTCACAGGAAAATGGGAAGATACAGAGATCTGTCATGTGCCCTCTGCCTTTTCACATGTGTAGCTTCTGCCAGTGTCAACAATCCCTGCAGGAGCAGGAGCAATATATTTGTTGTAACTGATGAATCTTTCAATACATTGACTCATCATAGTCATCCTGAGTCCACAGTTTACTTTATGATTCACTCTTGAGGTTATGCATTCTACAGGTTTGGGCAAATGCAAGTTGACATGTGTCTATCATTTTGATATTATGCAGGGAATATTTACTGTCCTAGAAATCCTCCATGTTCCACCCATTCATCCCTCCCTTCCTCCTCCAACATGTGGCCACCACTGATCTTTTCCTTCTTTCAAAGTTTTGGATTTTCAGAATATCATATAGTTGGAATCACATAGTATGCAGCCTTTAAAGACTGGCTTTTTTGTTTTCTTCTGTAACATTTTCTGTCCTACTAGCAATGCATAAGAGTTATCATTTTTTCAACATTCTTGCCAGAATTTGGTGTTGTCAGCGTTTTGGATTTTAGCCATTATAATAGATGAATAGGGTATCTCATTGTTGCTTTATTTGCATTTGTCTGGTGATTGATTTTGTAGAACATCTTTTCATATGCTTATTTCTCATCTTTATATTCTCTTTGGTTAGATATCTGTTAATCTGACTTACTTTTTACTTGTGTTTATCTTCTTCTTGTTGAGTTTTAACAGTACTTTGTATATTTTGCAAAACAGTCCTTTACCAGAAATGTATTTTGCAAATATTTTCCCCAAGTCTGCACCTTATCTTCTCATTTACTTGTCATTATCTTCTGTAGACCAGAGATTTTTTTAATTTTAATGATGTACATTTTACCAGCTATTTCTTTCATGATGGTATCTCTTGTGTTGCATTTAAAAATTTATTGATAAACCCAAAGTTATTAATATTTTCTCCTATGTTATCTTCTAAATGTATTATAGTTTTATATTTTACATTTAGGTCTATGATCAGTTTAAACTTAAATTTTATAATGTGTGTAAAGTCAGTGTCAAGAATCATTTTTTTATATCTGGATATCCAGTTTTTCTAACTTTATAGTTTTTATGAAAAATTATCTTTTCTCCAATAAAACCTTCACTCTTTTGTAAAGATAAGTTGATTACATTTGTGTGAGTCTATTACTGGGATATCTATTCTGTGCCATTGATCTATTTGTCTATATTTTCACCAAAATCACACTGTCTGAATTACTGTAGCTTCATAGTTGTCTAAAAGATGGATAGTGTCAGTGTCCAAATTTGTGTTTTTCTCCTTCAATATTGGATTGCTGTCCTTTGCCTCTACCTATAAACTTTACAATCAGTTTTTCAGTAACTATACAACAACTTGCTGGTATTTGGATTTGATTTTATTGAATCTACAGATCAAGCTGGGAAGAACTGACATTTTTACAATATTGTGTCTTTCTATCTGTGAACATAGAGTATATCTCCATATTATAATTTGGTTCTCCCTTGGTTTATTTGCAAAATTTTATAGCTTTTCTCACATAAATCTCATGCATGGGTTTGTTAGATTTTTATACCTCTGTATTTCAATTGTTTGTTGTTAACATAAATAGCATTATGTCCTTTTCAAATCCTAATTACTGGTTGCTGGTATACAGAAAAATCAATTGACTTATGTATATTAACCTTCTACTCTGCAACCTTGCACTAATTATTTTCTTTTCAGAGTTTTATTGTTAGTTCTCTGACATTTTCTACAAAGGCAATTGTGTCACCTGTGAACAAAGTATTATTTCCCTTTCTTGTCATATTACATTGTCTAGGACTTCCTGTATGATGTTGAAAAGTTCTTTTGAAAATGGGCATCTTTACCAAATAATTACCTATATATGAGGATCACTTCATTTTGTTAAACTTAATAAATATTAGATAACATATCAGTTTTTTAGGTATAACTGATGTGAAATAGAAATCTAAGTTTTTCTCTGTTTCACTCTCCTAGATTTGGCACAGATTTTCCAACACCATTAATTGAGTAATCTATTTATTCCCACTGATTTAGTGTGATACTTTAACTAAAAGAATCTGCTTCTGGATTTTCTATTCTATTCTATAGAAAATGTTAATCTTTTAGGTTTTTTTAATAGAAATTTAGATGTTTTTCTGTTGGAGACTATTAACTAGGTGATATTTTTAACATGAATGTGTAATTTTATTATTTTATTTTCTTAAAAGTAAATAATAACAGGTAGAATTTATATAAAAATGAAATTTTGTGTTTTTTTTGTTTTTTTTTTAATTTTTTTTAAGAATTTATTGATTTATTTTTAGAGAGAGGAAGGGAAGGAGAAGGAGAGAGAGAGAAACATCAATGTGTGGTTGCCTCTCATGTGGTCCCCACTGGGGACCTGGCCCGCAACCCAGGCATGTGCCCTGACTGGGAATCGAACCTGCGATGCTTTGGTTCGCAGCCCGCGCTCAATCCACCGAGCTACGCCAGCCAGGG